>WNGS01000543.1:14960515-14977123 GCA_020271785.1 Procambarus virginalis | reverse complement strand
GCTTTGGCTCTTTGGTCCCGCCTCTCAACTGTCAATCAACAGGTGTACAGATTCCTGAGCCTATTGGGCTCTATCATATCTACACTTGAAACTGTGTATGGAGTCAGCCTCCACCACATCACTGCCTAATGCATTCCACTTGCCAACAACTCACGAAAAACAATTCTTTCTATTGTTTCTATGGCTCTGAAACACAGTTGACTGAAACTGTAAATTGAAACACAGATGACTGAAACAGTGTCTAAAGAAATACAAGAAACTGAAAGACTGCGGATTGTTTCTATACATTAAAATATGTCCGGTGATGAAACACTTCAGACAACACCTGTTTACTGAATCACCTTCGGTGGAAAGACCGTGGGACTGGGGATAAAAAAAAAAGAGTAGAACAACGGGCTCACCATAGCCCGTGCTACTTGGAACTTTTTGTTCCAAGTAGCAAATCTTAACCAACAAAGAATGGAACCCGTAGACAAGGACACTTTGGCCACTCCTCCACATACTCCACTTTGATTCTCACCCGCTGTTTATGGCCCCTCTTCCCTCTGTTGCCATGACGACTGACTCCACCAATTAAATTCACTTTTTCCTTTTTTCCACCATGGACATGAGGCTATTCTGACACAGGTTAAAACTGGGAAAGATATAAGAATGTTTATGTAAAATAAATGTATTCTTGCTGATATTATCGCCCGTTATATCATTGTGGTAGTTGGTATTGAGCCGCTGTGTAAAATATATATACACGTTTTGGGCGTGTGTTAGATGGTATTGGTAGAAGTGAGTGTGTGGGCGTGTTATATCAAGAAGGATCTGTGGGGTCGGTGGTAAGCTTGAGATGGATGTCCTTTTTACGCTCACATCTGCATGGAAGGTGGTGTGCCGATCGTAGAAGATATTAACAGGTCTCGATATCACAAGTGTGCGGGCTCACCATAGCCCGTGATACTTGGAACTATGTTCCAGGTAGCGAATCTTTAACAACATCACAAGTGTTTCTTCATGCGGCCAGATGCAAGTGTTTCGCTACCACCACGCCCTGGTGGCGTCAGTGTGCACGGGAGCAACATAGAACCAACATACCCGTGTCTGAAGTGCTCCTGTGCATCTGGTGTTCCTTCCTGTGTGTTCATCCCCCTCTCCTCCTCCCCCCCTCCCCACACCTGTTCTGAGAGCATACCCGTGTGTATCAGGTGTTGCGTTATGTTCTCTCTCCTTGTTCTCACACATGTGGCATAACACCTGGCGAAAATATAATATATAGAATACTGTGGTAAGTTTTCTGCGAACCGGAAAGTCCCGCTTGCGGCCCCCGACGCCTCTCGGGGAGTTCATTGGTATTACCAATACCATTGGTAATACCAATGGTATTACGTTGGATGTTCAAATGGATGGTATTTGGATGTTCAAACTGAAAAGTTTGAACATTTTCAAGTTTGTTTTCAAGAACAGTTTGAACAACAAAAAAGTTCAAACTGAAGCTGGAATGTAAATTGAAATAAGTTTATTGATGTAAAATACACACAAAGGGATGAGGTAGCTCAAGCTATTCTCACCCCGTACAACGTTCTGTATTGTAAACAATCGTTTTCTTATCTCGAATGTAAGAAAAAAAACAAGAAAAAAACAAGAAAAAAACAAGTTCTGGTCTGGCTAATGGCCATTTTTTAATGTAATTTTGCTTCAGCATAATACGGAAGTGAGTCATGTTCTGTATGTTTGAAATTCAAATGTAATGTGATAATATAATGATTGATTTCATTATCCGTTGAAATTAATATTGTATCTAAGTCTTAAAAGATGATTGGAGCCCAGGAGCTGAAGTCACCATATAATTGGAACCTTTAATTCTTGCTTTATCGTCGACTTCCCCTCTGAGTGCAATGAACAAGTGTCCTTTCGAACACTTGCGTTCCCCTCTGGGGACATCCCTCCAGTGGCACCTCCGAGGGGAGAGGGGTCATCACCCCCCTCTGATGGGGTCACGCCCCCCACCCTTGACCACCTCCAGAGCCCCCCACACCCCCCACGGCACCACATAACATCGAGGTCCGCCGAAGGAAGTGGCTGGCGCGGTCTCCCGCCCTGGCGGCCATTGTGACAGCCTTGGCGGCTTTGTCGCGGCCGGAAGGATATCCTCCCTCCCGCCCCTCTGTAGGCCCAGAGGGCGGCTCTGGGGCGACATGGGGATGGGCGGGGAAGCAATGCAGGATGTCAAGTTTTCATGATGTTATTGTGACGCCAGCGGCCGCCCCCGGTCCGAGCCATCTGGGGCGGACGCAAGAGAGATGACGCAAGACTCGTCCCTGCGACCTCGTTCTCGCGATTTGTCCGTAACAAAAAGAATTTAAACTCTTTCTGCCTAGCCGCAAACGCACGAACCCAAGCGACCCGCCTAACCCATCGAGGGGGTCCCGATGCATAAGCCAAAACGTCGATAAGAAGGTGGTGTTAATTGGTTCTATAACACGTCGGATTTTTGGACCGATTGGTCAGTTCCGCAGACCGAAAATGCGACCTGTTAAGTTAGAGCTGTTGTTTACCTGTGGAGGGGGGGAGGTAATGGCCCTGTGTTACTCATCACCCCCCCCCCTCTGTACTCTCACCGGGGGAGGGGGGATGCTTTTATATTTTGTTCGTGTACTCGTCTTCATGGACTCAGCCAGGTGTTAGAGGCCTCATGTACTCAGCTACCTGTACTCACTAAGAGTGGGAAGGTTGGGAGTTAACTCCTAAGTTCCTGATGTTGATTGTTCGATGGTGACTCACCTTCCTTGTGGTGCTTATCGTGTATATTGTGTACTGAGCAGGGTGTGTGTCGGGTGTGTGTCGTGTGTCGTGTGTGTGTGTGTGTGTGTGTGTGTGTGTGTGTGTGTGTGTGTGTGTGTGTGTGTGTGTGTGTGTGTGTGTGTGTGTGTGTGTGTGTGTGTGTGTGTGCCTGTGGGGGTGGGGGAGGGGGGGGGGGGTAAGAGTGCAGGCCACGATCACCATCTACAAAACATAATATTCAGGTTTTGTATCTCATGAGAAGTGGGGTTCAAACCCCCACCTTCTTGAGGTTATCTTGAGATGATTTCGGGGCTTTAGTGTCCCCGCGGCCCGGTCCTCGACCAGGCCTCTCCCCCCCAGGAAGCAGCCCGTGACAGCTGACTAACACCCAGGTACCTATTTTACTGCTAGGTAACAGGGGCATAGGGTGAAAGAAACTCTGCCCATTGTTTCTCGCCGGCGCCTGGGATCGAACCCAGGACCACAGGATCACAAGTCCAGCGTGCTGTCCGCTCGGCCGACCGACCGTCACATATCCTACACAACAGTACAAAATATGTACTGTTATACCCCCCCTAAAACAGTTCAAATTTTGTACTGTTGGACTTCTAAACAGTACAGCAAAAAACCTGAAACATCATGACCCCAGAGATAGTCTAACTCGTCCTAGGCCTAAACATCATGACCCCAGAGATCGTCTAACTCGTCCTAGGCCTAAACATCATGACCCCAGAGATCGTCTAACTCGTCCTAGGCCTAAACATCATGACCCCAGAGATCGTCTAACTCGTCCTAGGCCTAAACATCATGACCCCAGAGATAGTCTAACTCGTCCTAGGCCTAAACATCATGACCCCAGAGATAGTCTAACTCGTCCTAGGCCTAAACATCATGACCCCAGAGATAGTCTAACTCGTCCTAGGCCTAAACATCATGACCCCAGAGATAGTCTAACTCGTCCTAGGCCTAAACATCATGACCCCAGAGATAGTCTAACTCGTCCTAGGCCTAAACATCATGACCCCAGAGTCTAACTCGTCTAGGCCTAAACATCATGACCCCAGAGATAGTCTAACTCGTCCTAGGCCTAAACATCATGACCCCAGAGAGTCTAACTCGTCCTAGGCCTAAACATCATGACCCCAGAGATAGTCTAACTCGTCCTAGGCCTAAACATCATGACCCCAGAGATAGTCTAATTCGTCCTAGGCCTAAATGGATAATCCTCCGACTAACACACGCAAACTTCCGCTTAATTTATACATATATGTACATATATAGTACATATATGTACTATATTAAGTCTATGTACAGTTATTTTTGTCTTGGTCACATATATACCATCTAAGGAGGATAGAAATAGCCCAAGCGGCTCTAATACCCTTTTAAGATGCATCTTTTGGTCTCAATAAACTTGAATCCCATCGTTCCCTCTGCCTTTTCTATTCATTTGTATTAATTTGTTACCTTTTGGCTTGTTCTATAGTGGTTATCTTGAGGTTATCTTGAGTGGTTCTGTATCTATAGTGGCTGGCCGCCGCTCCACATGTGCTTTAGGTAGTTAAGCTACTCCGTGTTATCTTTTATTGTATGGATATACGTGAATTATATATGATTTGGGCGTCGTCGAACTGATAGGTAGTTCCCCACTCACAGCTTGTTTTTTTTTTTTAATGTCAATGAGTTTTATACACTGACTTTAAAATACATATATTGCGGTGATTGACAGATCATTACTTGTTAACGATAGTTGTTCACCTGTGTGGGCCAGTTAGTACACACACACACATGCCCACCTGCATGTGTGTGTGTGTGTGTGTGTGTGTGTGTGTGTGTGTGTGTGTGGTGTGTGTGTGTGTGTCTGTGTGTGTGTGTGTGTGTGTGTGTGTGTGTGTGTGTGTGTGTGTGTGTGTTTTCTTTACAGCTTATTGCTGCAGGATCGAGCTGTTAGCTCTTGGGCCCTGCCTTCCTAACCATGAGTTGTCTAATGTAGTGAATGTGAATGAGAGAGAGAGAGAGACAGGCAGGCGAGTCAATCTATGATATCAATACAAATTTCTAACATTTCAGATGGCATGATAGCACCCCGTCACCACGACCCAATGGTCTGGTGCCACGCTCCCAGGAGACACACTATGCACAAAGGTATATATAAATATATATAAATGTATAGAAATATTATATATATATTATATCGCCCGTCTCTTGTACTCCTTCGATTTCCACCACCATACCCCCCTATCCTTCCCCCTATTTTCATGGTTAATCTGGACCTATAAACATCGTTCATGTAACGTTACTGATATATATATATATATATATATTATATATATATATATATATATATATATATATATATATATATATATATATATAATTCGCCAAAGGACCAAACCTCCTCAAGCAACGTAAACTCGTTGTTAGCTCAGTGTAGGATCGACGTTAGCAATGTTATACCAACGTTATACCAACGTGTAGTCTGTCCAGATTTGCCTCGAGGGGGGTTTAATTGTATTAATTGTAGCGTGAATGGTTGTATTGCTGTTGTGGGGCGTAAGTATGTTGTATGCTGTACACAAGAATATTGTATGTACACAAGAGAATTATATATGTACATTGTTATTATTATATAAGCACAAGAATATTATATGTACACAAGAATATTTGATATGTTTTATTATGTACAGTGTTCAGGTTATTTAGCAGCTGAAGGCGTTGATTTGATGTTGCTGTATGATACTGTAGCCACTGTATCTCAGAATACAATTGTAGTGAGACTGCCCCTTTCAAAGCTGGAGAAATTGCTGACCTGGAGAGCGTGCAAAGATCCTTTACTGCTAAAATCCACTCAGTAAAACATCTAACTATTGGGACCGACTAAAGAGCCTAAATCTGTATTCTCTTGAGCGCAGGCGGGAGAGATACATAATAATCTATATGTGGAAAATATTAGAGGGGCTGGTCCCAAACCTACACACAGAAATAACATCACATGAGACCAGAAGACATGGCAGGATGTGCAGAATACCCCCGTTGAAAAGCAGAGGTGCAACAGGTACTCTGAGAGAGAACTCTATCAACATCAGAGGCCCGAGACTGTTCAACACGCTTCCACTACACATAAGGGGCATAACTGGCCGACCCCTCACAGTGTTCAAGAGAGAACTATCAACATCAGAGGCCCGAGACTGTTCAACACGCTTCCACTACACATAAGGGACATAACTGGCCGACCCCTCACAGTGTTCAAGAGAGAACTATCAACATCAGAGGCCCGAGACTGTTCAACACGCTTCCACTACACATAAGGGACATAACTGGCCGACCCCTCACAGTGTTCAAGAGAGAACTATCAACATCAGAGGCCCGAGACTGTTCAACACGCTTCCACTACACATAAGGGACATAACTGGCCGACCCCTCACAGTGTTCAAGAGAGAACTATCAACATCAGAGGCCCGAGACTGTTCAACACGCTTCCACTACACATAAGGGACATAACTGGCCGACCCCTCACAGTGTTCAAGAGAGAACTATCAACATCAGAGGCCCGAGACTGTTCAACACGCTTCCACTACACATAAGGGACATAACTGGCCGACCCCTCACAGTGTTCAAGAGAGAACTATCAACATCAGAGGCCCGAGACTGTTCAACACGCTTCCACTACACATAAGGGACATAACTGGCCGACCCCTCACAGTGTTCAAGAGAGAACTATCAACATCAGAGGCCCGAGACTGTTCAACACGCTTCCACTACACATAAGGGACATAACTGGCCGACCCCTCACAGTGTTCAAGAGAGAACTATCAACATCAGAGGCCCGAGACTGTTCAACACGCTTCCACTACACATAAGGGACATAACTGGCCGACCCTCACAGTGTTCAAGAGAGAACTGGATAAACACCTCCAATGATACTGATCAACCAGGCTGTGATTCATACGTCAGACTGCGAGCAGCCGCGTCAAACAGCCTGGTTGACCAGTCCAGCAACGAGGAGGCCTGGTCGACGACCGGGCCGCGGGGACGCTAAGCCCCGGAACAACTCCAAGGTAGTCAAGAGGGAAGTCAAATGTCGGAGCAGTCTACATTCACGGCTTCAAATCCCACTACATGTGACAGAGCCCAACGGGTGTACCCAAGAGCTGAGACTCAACCCAAACTACCGGTTGGTAGCTAGGCAAGCAGCAATAGGCGGATGAACCACCGCGAGACGTCGCTAATCACCTATCAAGGTCTTAATTAGTCTTAATATCTCTTGTCTTAAGTCCTAAGAATGAAAAAAACGTGAAGATTTAATACTAAAAAATCATTGCTTTCAACCCAAGCGTAATATTAATTTTTTTTTTTAATACATCGGCCTCTATGGGTTAGGTAGGTTGGTTAGGTTCGTTCGTGTCTGGTTAGGCTTTGAACAGCATATTGAACCTATTAAAGAATCCTGTCTTTAAGTTATCTACAATAATTCTAGTGAAGGAATGACTTAAGGGATGCATGGGTAGGCTGCTATGTTCCCTAACTGGCAGAAAGGCTTTGACATAGTCCCCCTCCCGCCCACGGGAGACTAATTTACTAACTGGGCAAACTAGACCGCGGTGGAACACAATAGATGGAATAGAATAGAACGCTCCGAGTCGCAGGGGGACACAGGTATGGAGCAGGTGTTGAGAGAGGGGACACACAGTTATGGAGCAGGTGTTGATAGGAGACACACAGTTATGGAGCAGGTGTTGAGAGAGGGACACACAGATATGGAGCAGGTGTTGAGAGGGGACACACAGTTATGCAGCAGGTGTTGAGAGGGGACACACAGTGATGCAGCAGGTGTTGAGAGGGGACACACAGTTATGGAGCAGGTGTTGAGAGGGGACACACAGTTATGCAGCAGGTGTTGAGAGGGGACACACAGTTATGGAGCAGGTGTTGAGAGAGGGACACACAGTTATGGAACAGGTGTTGAGAGGGGACACACAGTTATACAGCAGGTGCTGAGAGGGGACACACAGTTATGGAGCAGGTGTTGAGAGGGGACACACAGTTATGCAGCAGGTGTTGAGAGGGGACACACAGTTATGCAGCAGGTGTTGAGAGGGGACACACAGTGATGCAGCAGGTGTTGAGAGGGGACACACAGTTATGGAGCAGGTGTTGAGAGAGGGGACACACAGTTATGGAGCAGGTGTTGAGAGAGGGACACACAGATATGGAGCAGGTGTTGAGAGGGGACACACAGTTATGCAGCAGGTGTTGAGAGGGGACACACAGTGATGCAGCAGGTGTTGAGAGGGACACACAGTTATGGAGCAGGTGTTGAGAGGGTACACACAGTTATGCAGCAGGTGTTGATAGGGGACACACAGTTATGCAGCAGGTGTTGAGAGAGGGGACACACACAGTTATGGAGCAGGTGTTGAGAGGGGGACACACAGTTATGCAGCAGGTGTTGAGAGGGGACACCCAGTTATGGAGCAGGTGTTGAGAGAGGACACACAGTTATGCAGCAGGTGTTGAGAGGGGACACACAGTTATGCAGCAGGTGTTGAGAGAGGGACACACAGTTATGCAGCAGGTGTTGAGAGAGGGACACACAGATATGGAGCAGGTGTTGAGAGGGGACACACAGTTATGCAGCAGGTGTTGAGAGGGGACACACAGTGATGCAGCAGGTGTTGAGAGGGACACACAGTTATGGAGCAGGTGTTGAGAGGGGACACACAGTTATGCAGCAGGTGTTGAGAGAGGGGACACACAGTTATGGAGCAGGTGTTGAGAGGGGGACACACAGTTATGCAGCAGGTGTTGAGAGAGGGACACACAGTTATGGAGCAGGTGTTGAGAGGGGACACACAGTTATGCAGCAGGTGTTGAGAGAGGGGACACACAGTTATGGAGCAGGTGTTGAGAGGGGGACACGCAGTTATGGAGCAGGTGTTGAGAGGGGACACACAGATATGGAGCAGGTGTTGAGAGGGGACACACAGTTATGGAGCAGGTGTTGAGAGGGGACACACAGTTATACAGCAGGTGCTGAGAGGGGACACACAGTTATGGAGCAGGTGTTGAGAGGGGACACACAGTTATGCAGCAGGTGTTGAGAGGGGACACACAGTTATGCAGCAGGTGTTGAGAGGGGACACACAGTGATGCAGCAGGTGTTGAGAGGGGACACACAGTTATGGAGCAGGTGTTGAGAGGGGACACACAGTGATGCAGCAGGTGTTGAGAGGGGACACACAGTGATGCAGCAGGTGTTGAGAGGGGACACACAGTTATACAGCAGGTGTTGAGAGGGGACACACAGTGATGCAGCAGGTGTTGAGAGGGGACACACAGTTATGCAGCAGGTGTTGAGAGGGGACACAGTGATGCAGCAGGTGTTGAGAGGGGACACACAGTTATGGAGCAGGTGTTGAGAGGGGACACACAGTTATGGAGCAGGTGTTGAGAGGGGACACACAGTGATGCAGCAGGTGTTGAGAGGGGACACACAGTTATGGAGCAGGTGTTGAGAGGGGACACACAGTTATGCAGCAGGTGTTGAGAGGGGACACACAGTGATGCAGCAGGTGTTGAGAGGGGGACACACAGTTATGGAGCAGGTTTACAGAGAGAAGGAAGCAGCTATAGTAAGATCTTAAGTCATCCTCTTATACAATTATATAAGAGGATTATATACTCTTGAAATGCTATACGAAACAGTCTTCGCGGAAAAGAGGTAAAAGGGGTTTAGTAAGTGAACATTAGAAACGAACTTCAGTAAATGCAAGGTAGTGACACTAGAATGACGTTGCAAGATTACTCTAGAAATAAAAGAGTGTTGCTAGAGAAATAGAGCTGCTTGAATTATCTTAGAGAGGGAGCATGACTCATAAAATAGAGCAATATTGGTGGTATAGACACAATATTGGGGGTATAGACACAATATTGGTGGTATAGACACAATATTGGTGGTATAGACACAATATTGGTGGTATAGACACAATATTGGTGGTATAGACACAATATTGGGGGGTATAGACACAATACTGGGGGTATAGACACAATATTGGTGGTATAGACACAATATTGGGGGTATAGACACAATATTGGTGGTATAGACACAATATTGGTGGCATAGACACAATATTGGGGGTATAGACACAATATTGGTGGCATAGACACAATATTGGTGGTATAGACACAATATTGGGGGGTATAGACACAATATTGGTGGTATAGACACAATATTGGGGGTATAGACACAATATTGGGGGTATAGACACAATATTGGTGGCATAGACACATATTGGTGGTATAGACACAATATTGGTGGCATAGACACAATATTGGGGTATAGACACAATATTGGGGGTATAGACACAATATTAGTGGCATAGACACAATATTGGGGTTATAGACACAATATTGGGGGTATAGACACAATATTGGGGGTATAGACACAATATTGGGGGTATAGACACAATATTGGTGGTATAGACACAATATTGGGGGTATAGACACAATATTGGGGGTATAGACACAATATTGGGGGTATAGACACAATATGGGGGTATAGACACAATATTGGGGGTATAGACACAATATTGGGGGTATAGACACAATATTAGTGGCATAGACAAAGATGGCAGATAAAACAAGTTGCAGATACCAGCATTTGTAGTTATTCAGAGTCCCTGTGCAGCACACACGTGTGAGATAAGTGCAGGGGTCGGCCACACACCTGTCTCCAACACCGGCCTCCTCCATCTCCAACACCGGCCTCCTCCATCACACTAAGATATCGAGAAGGCTCGGATGAAGGTGTTTGGGGGATGTTGAGAATAGGCTCAGAGGAAATATATATATATATATATATATTATCTATATTAATATATATATCTATATATATATATATATATATATATGTATATATATATATATATATATATATATATATATATATAATATATATATATTATATATAATATTATATATATATATAATATATATACCTATCGATGGAGAGCTGTATGGGGGTCTTCGTACTGCACATTACTTTGCATTTAGTTGGTTTAAACTCTAGCGAGCGCCATTTTTTCAGACCATTTCTGTGGTGTGTCGATCGTAAGCTGTTTGTGTGGTTCTTTGATCTTTGTTCTCACTCTTCTCGTTAGTTTTATATCATCTGTAAATATAAATGANCCCTCTGCCAGTACCCACTAACATCTCGTATAGATACGAGGTGTGCAGGTCGTAGCTCCTCTGCCAGTACCCACTAACATCTGATAGATACGAGGTGTACGTCGTAGCTCCGTCTACCAGTACCCACTAAAATCTCGTATAGATACGAGGTGTGCAGATCGTAACGCCCTCTGCCAGTACCCACTAACATTCGTATAGATACGAGGTGTGCAGGTCGTAGCTCCGTCTACAGTACCCACTAACATCTCGTATAGATACGAGGTGTGCAGGTCGTAGCTCCCTCTACCAGTACCCACTAACATCTCGTATAGATACGAGTGTACAGATCGTAGCTCCGTCTACCATTACCCCACTAACATCTCGTATAGATACGAGGTGTGCAGGTCGTAGCGCCCTTTGCCAGTACCCACTAACATCTCGTATAGATACGAGGTGTACAGATCGTAGCTCCGTCTACCAGTACCCACTAACATCTCGTATAGATACGAGGTGTACAGATCGTAGCGCCCTTTGCCAGTACCCACTAACATCTCGTATAGATACGAGGTGTGCAGGTCGTAGCGCCCTCTGCCAGTACCCACTAACATCTCGTATAGATACGAGGTGTGCAGGTCGTAGCGCCCTCTGCCAGTACCCACTAACATCTCGTATAGATACGAGGTGTGCAGGTCGTAGCTCCCTCTACCAGTACCCACTAACATCTCGTATAGATACGAGGTGTGCAGATCGTAGCTCCGTCTACCAGTACCCACTAACATCTCGTATAGATACGAGGTGTGCAGGTCGTAGCTCCGTCTACAGTACCCACTAATATCTCGTATAAATACGAGGTGTGCAGGTCGTAGCTCCCTCTACCAGTACCCACTAACATCTCGTATAGATACGAGGTGTGCAGGTCGTAGCTCCGTCTACCAGTACCCACTAACATCTCGTATAGATACGAGGTGTACAGATCGTAGCGCCCTTTGCCAGTACCCACTAACATCTCGTATAGATACGAGGTGTGCAGGTCGTAGCTCCCTCGCCCTCTTCCCCTTGCCTCACTTGCTGTCTATTCATTAAATGGGTTAAAAACAGACAGGGGTGAGGAGAGCACACGAGGGAGTGTGTGAGGGTGAAGTATGAGGGGGGGGGGGGGGACTGAAGTATGAGGGGGGGGGACTGAAGTATGAGGGAGGGAGATCTAAATGCTTTCTTGTTAAGGCTCTTGAACGATGTTCTGCTTCTTGGTCTCCTTGTTGTCTGTTCCTAGCCTCGTGAGTGCTAGATATGGTCTCTTAAGAGACTCCTACCCCCTTCTGGTGTCTGGGGCCCTCTTCCGGAGCCTGGAGACCCCGTCAAGAGCCTAGGGAATCCCTTCAAGAGACTCCTACCCCCTTCTGGTGTCTGGGGGGCCCTCTTCCGGAGCCTGGAGACCCCGTCAAAAGCCTAGGGATCCCTTCAAGAGACTCCTACCCCCTTCTGGTGTCTGGGGGCCCTCTTCCGGAGCTTGGAGACCCCGTCAAGAGCCTAGGGATCCCTTCAAGAGACTCCTACCCCCTTCTGGTGTCTGGGGGCCCTCTTCAGGAGCTTGGAGACCAAGCCAAGAGTCTGGGGATCCTTTCAAGAGGCTCCTGTCCCCCTTCAGGACCCTGGAGACCCCGTCAAGAGCCTGGGGATCCCTTCAAGAGACTCCTACCCCCCTTCGGGAGCCTGGAGACCCCGTCAAGAGTATGGGGATCCCTTCAAGAGACTCCTACCCCCCTTCAGGAGCCTGGAGACCCCGTCAAGAGCCTGGAGATCCCTTCAAGAGACTCCTACCCCTTCAAGAGTCTGGAGACCCCGTCAAGAGCCTGGAGATCCCTTCAAGAGACTCCTACCCCCTTCAAGAGTCTGGAGACCCCGTCAAGAGCCTGGGGATCCCTTCAAGAGACTCCTACCCCCTTCAGGAGCCTAAGGGGACCCTTGTTTTGCTGCTACATAAGGAGGAAGGGCTCACAGCTATTCATTACTGACGCGAGTCTTTTAAGTTCTTAAGTCTGGCTAAAGAACTTACATACAAACTTCAGCTTCCCATTGTGGGCTTTTGAAGGCAGAGTTCAGACTTGGGTGCTGAGGCCTTGTAAGTCTTGGATCTGAGCTGCTCAAGGCTGTGTGGTTTAGACGAAAACACAATGAAACAGATGTATGTATAGGGACGTCGAGGGGACGCATGTTCGATCCCACAGTAGGACTAAAGTATTTTCTCGTATATATATTTTTTAATTAGGCTTAAACGTACTCGTAGGTTCCTTTCTGTTAATTGAAGATTCTTTCAATATCTTCTTTCTATATCAAGCTTCCTTCAGTATCAAATGTCCTTCAGTATCAGGCTTCCTTCAGTATCAGGCTTCCTTAAGTATCAGGCTTCCTTAAGTATCAGGCTTCCTTAAGTATCAGGCTTCCTTAAGTATCAGGCTTCCTTCAGTATCAGGCTTCCTTAAGTATCAGGCTTCCTTCAGTATCAAATGTCCTTCAGTATCAGGCTTCCTTCAGTATCAGGCTTCCTTAAGTATCAGGCTTCCTTAAGTATCAGGCTTCCTTAAGTATCAGGCTTCCTTAAGTATCAGGCTTCCTTCAGTATCAGGCTTCCTTAAGTATCAGGCTTCCTTAAGTATCAGGCTTCCTTAAGTATCAGGCTTCCTTCAGTATCAGGCTTCCTTAAGTATCAGGCTTCCTTCAGTATCAGGCTTCCTTAAGTATCAGGCTTCCTTCAGTATCAGGCTTCCTTAAGTATCAGGCTTCCTTCAGTATCAGGCTTCCTTAAGTATCAGGCTTCCTTAAGTATCAGCTTCCTTAAGTATCAGGCTTCCTTAAGTATCAGGCTTCCTTAAGTATCAGGCTTCCTTAAGTATCAGGCTTCCTTAAGTATCAGGCTTCCTTAAGTATCAGGCTATCTTCAATAGTCTCAAGAAGGTAATTGCTTCACCACACAAGAGCCGGACCACACAGCCAGAGTCTTCACCTCCCACACAGACGCCACCACCAACAAGGTCTCAGAAGAGGAAGCCAAAGACTTTTAAACGTTTAAATCCCACCCTTCCCATCTCTCTCTTCCTCCTACAGGTATCCCAAGGTCAAGGGTCACAACCTCTTGCTGGATTCTTAACTGTATCTCAAGATAACTCCCCCCCTACCCCACTCCTTCCTTGCCTATCCTCCCTACCCCCCTTCCTTGCCTCATCCTCCCTACCCTAGACGACCGGCAGTATTGATGATTGAGAGAAAGAGGATTTAAAGTTTTTATGGCGACGCGAGTGGTGACCAGTGTGGATTGGTGGTGATCTTGGGTGAGGGTGAGTGGTGGTGATCTTGGGTGAGGGTGAGTGGTGGTGATCTTGGGTGAGGGTGAGTGGTGGTGATCTTGGGTGAGGGTGTGTGGTGGTGATCTTGGGTGAGGGTGAGTGGTGGTGATCTTGGGTGAGGGTGAGTGGTGGGATCTTGGGTGAGGGTGATTGGTGGTGATCTTGGGTGAGGGGTGAGAGAAGGTAGTGGTGGTGATCTTAGTGAGGGGTGAGAGAAGGTAGTAGTGGTGATCTTAGTGAGGGGTAGAGAGGAGTGGTGAGGGAGTGAGGGACAGATCTGGCACAGTGTTGATCTGAGATACATCGGTGGAGAGAGAGAGAGAGAGAGGGGCAGATGGTGGAACCGGAAGCTGTACCTGGTAGAGGGACACGTGCTGCTGCTGCTCTCTCTCTCTCTCTCTCTCTCTCTCTCTCCTCTCTCTCTCTCTCTCTCTCTCTCTCTCTCACTCTCACTCTCACTCTCACTCTCACTCTCACTCTCTCTCACTGTCACCTGCTGTCCACCCTTACCTCCACTGCTGCTGTTGCTGGTACTGTTGTTGTTGTTGTTGTTGATGCAGCTGCTACTGTTGCTGCTCTCACAAGACGATTTTGTTTTTTGGTTGTGAACACCTAAAATGTGACGTATTGCCCTACTACACCACAGCAGTAAAATACCGCATTGTATCATTGTATTATGCAGTTCATCTCCTGTTAAATTTAATTTGCCCCGAGGGGCGAGTTTATTGGGCAGCGTCACTCATCCTGTGAGTGGACACACCGCCATAGTGACAGTATTGGCAGCGTCACTCATCTGTGAGTGGACACACCGCCATAGTGACAGTATTGGGCAGCGCCACTCATCCTGTGAGTGGACACACCGCCATAGTGACAGTATTGGGCAGCGCCACTCATCCTGTGAGTGGACACACCGCCATAGTGACAGTATTGGGCAGCGCCACTCATCCTGTGAGTGGACACACCGCCATAGTGACAGTATTGGGCAGCGCCACTCATCCTGTGAGTGGACACACCGCCATAGTGACAGTATTGGGCAGCGCCACTCATCCTGTGAGTGGACACACCGCCATAGTGACAGTATTGGGCAGCGCCACTCATCCTGTGAGTGGACACACCGCCATAGTGACAGTATTGGGCAGCGCCACTCATCCTGTGAGTGGACACACCACCATAGTGACAGTATTGGGCAGCGTCACTCATCCTGTGAGTGGACACACCGCCATAGTGACAGTATTGGGCAGCGTCACTCATCTGTGAGTGGACACACCGCCATAGTGACAGTATTGGGCAGCGTCCACTCATCCTGTGAGTGGACACACCGCCATAGTGACAGTATTGGGCAGCGCCACTCATCCTGTGAGTGGACACACCGCCATAGTGACAGTATTGGGCAGCGCCACTCATCCTGTGAGTGGACACACCGCCATAGTGACAGTATTGGGCAGCGTCACTCATCTGTGAGTGGACACACCGCCATAGTGACAGTATTGGGCAGCGCCACTCATCCTGTGAGTGGACACACCGCCATAGTGACAGTATTGGGCAGCGTCACTCATCCTGTGAGTGGACACACCGCCATAGTGACAGTATTGGGCAGCGCCACTCATCCTGTGAGTGGACACACCGCCATAGTGACAGTATTGGCAGCGCCACTCATCCTGTGAGTGGACACACCACCATAGTGACAGTATTGGGCAGCGTCACTCATCCTGTGAGTGGACACACCGCCATAGTGACAGTATTGGGCAGCGCCACTCATCTGTGAGTGGACACACCGCCATAGTGACAGTATTGGGCAGCGCACTCATCTGTGAGTGGACACACCGCCATAGTGACAGTATGGGCAGCGTCACTCATCCTGTGAGTGGACACACCGCCATAGTGACAGTATTGGGCAGCGCCACTCATCCTGTGAGTGGACACACCGCCATAGTGACAGTATTGGGCAGCGCCACTCATCCTGTGAGTGGACACACCGCCATAGTGACAGTATTGGGCAGCGCCACTCATCCTGTGAGTGGACACACCGCCATAGTGACAGTATTGGGCAGCGCCACTCATCCTGTGAGTGGACACACGCCATAGTGACAGTATTGGGCAGCGCCACTCATCCTGTGAGTGGACACACCGCCATAGTGACAGTATTGGGCAGCGCCACTCATCCTGTGAGTGGACACACCGCCATAGTGACAGTATTGGGCAGCGTCACTCATCCTGTGAGTGGACACACCGCCATAGTGACAGTATTGGGCAGCGTCACTCATCCTGTGAGTGGACACACCGCCATAGTGACAGTATTGGGCAGCGCACTCATCTGTGAGTGGACACA
>WNGS01000543.1:14944929-14957141 GCA_020271785.1 Procambarus virginalis | reverse complement strand
AACACACACACACACACACACACACACACACACACACACACACACACACACGGTCAAGGACGAGCGGTCAGCACATATGGGTCGTAATCCTAATGATCCGGGTTGGATTCCAGACCAGCAAAATCAAATAAGCAGAGTTTCTTTCGCCTGCTGCATCTATTCACCTAGCAGTCAATAGCTACCTGGGAGATAGACAGCTGCTACGGGCTGCTTTCATGGATCTGTGTGTGCGCGTGAGTTTGAGAGAAATATATGTAGTAGACATAATAGAGGAAAGCTTAGAAAGGCGGGGTCCAAAAGCAAATAGCTCGATTCTGCAGGCAAAAATAGTAAATACACACACACACACACACACACACACAGGGAAATGGGACAGGAGTCATTGCTGTAAACAACCGATAGCTGGAAAGGCGGGATCCAAGAGTCAATGCTCGATCCTGCAAGCACAGATAGGTAAGTACAGATAGGTAAGTACACACACACACATCCCAGACCCGAAGCTCAAGACCCGCAAGCCCAACCAGGTGATCACAACTAGGTGAGTACATATACATACACACAAAATGAACAGGACAGCTATGGTAAGGTAACCAAAAGGAAGCAAGAGAAGCGTGAGAGCACGAAAAGAAGCGAGATAAAGCAAGGACAGGCGGAGACAGCAAGAAAACTAGGGAGAACAAGAAAAAGAAATTTGGGGAAAACGAGAGAATAAGAGAGGTGGGGGGATAGAAAGAAGAAAAGGGAGTGGGGGGGGGGGAAGAAGAAAAATAAAAGAGTGAATATATGGTATGAGAAAAGACGAGAGTAGAAAAAGATAGGTCAGGATGTGCCTGTGTTTATGTCCTACTCTTACAAAACAGTCACAGAAAACGGAAGTAGACTTTTATGGGGTTCCCTCCACTACCACCATTCAACTACAAATCGCTATATACCAAAGCCACCACCACCACCCCTTCATGTCTCCTCTACCACCACTTCTCCCAGCCACTTCCACCGCCACCACCCATCCTGTCACCCCTTCAAGCCTCCCCCCCCCCTCCTCCGCCTCCACCCCTCCATCTATATTGGGACAACTTTACAGACACAACTTTCCTGAGGCAACGTTTCCTTGGGCAACTTTATTGGGATATCGTTTCAATGAATTCTTAGTATAATCACTCAATATATATATTTTATCCATTAACAATGTGAAATTTTGCAATTCTGAGAACTTGAAAATGGGAAATTAAAGAAAATTTGTATAAAATGCCTTCACATACTATGTGACATTTGAGTTATTAAAGCATGCCTACTTTTGTTAGTGGTGGTGTTAGTGGTGGTGGTGATGTTAGTGGTGGTGGTGGTAGTGATGTTAGTGGTGGTGGTGGTGATGTTAGTGGTGGTGTTGATGATGATAGTGGTGGTGTTGATGATGTTAGTGGTGGTGTTGATGATGTTTGTGGTGGTATTGATGATGTTAGTGGTGGTGTTGATGATGTTAGTGGTGGTGTTGATGATGTTAGTGGTGGTGTTGATGATGTTAGTGGTGGTGTTGATGATGTTAGTGGTGGTGTTGATGTTAGTAGTGGTGTTGATGATGTTAGTGGTGGTGTTGATGATGTTAGTGGTGGTGTTGATGATGTTAGTGGTGGTGTTGATGATGTTAGTGGTGGTGTTGATGATGTTAGTGGTGGTGTTGATGATGTTAGTGGTGGTGGTGGTAGTGATGTTAGTGGTGGTGGTGGTGATGTTAGTGGTGGTGTTGATGATGTTAGTGGTGGTGTTGATGATGTTAGTGGTGGTGTTGATGATGATAGTGGTGGTGTTGATGATGTTAGTGGTGGTGTTGATGTTAGTGGTGGTGGTGATGTTAGTGGTGGTGTTGATGATGTTAGTGGTGGTGGTGATGACGATTGTATTATATATATATATATATATATATATATATATATATATATATATATATATATATATTACAAATGCCCGGCACCGAGGGTATGGGGGGTTATACCCAGCATGCCCCAGTAACTCACAAGCAAGCCGGTGCCCAAGAGCAATAAACGCGGTCCCCTTCAACTGCATGCAGGTCAATAACTTCACTATAGCAAGGTAATCGGAGTTTATAGCTATACTAACAAGGCTATATCTGCTACAGAAAGTCAGTGATTGCCTCGTAACTATGCACTGATCAATTGCACCCAGATTGCCTCCTCCCCTCCCCCCCCCCTTCCTCCTCCATACGATACAGAATGAAGCAATACGAAAAATTTCGTGTTCTTCAACCGGGAATAATTCTAGACCAGGATATTCAGTCATAGATTGACGGGTCCAATGTTTATTTGTTATTTCTGCGGCAACTGATTATACGTTCTCATCGTATCGTTCTTATGGCATTATGTTCTCATTGTATCGTTCTCATCACTGTTCCCAAATATCACTGTTCCCAAATATCACTGTACCCTGATATTGTACCCCAACACTGAGGCTCAACATTGTACCCTAACTTTGTACCTTAACCCTGTACTGTAATAATGTACCTCAATACTGTATCCCTAAAACTGTACCTCTAGAATGGACCCAACACTGTAACCCAACACTGAACCACAGTACTGTAGCCTAACACTGAACCACAGCAATGTAGCCTAACACTGAACCCCAGCACTGTAGCCTAACACTGAACCACAGCACTGTAGCCTAACACTGAACCACAGCACTGTAGCCTAACACTGAACCCCAGCACTGTAGCCTAACACTGAACCACAGCACTGTAACCTAACACTGAACCTCAGTACTGTATCACAATAATGTACCCTAAATCAATTAAGCAGCTATGTATCGTAGCTACATTTATATAGATAAAATCTTCTCATGTTATAATTCACAACACGAGTAAATGACAGTATTTCACGCTAATATATGCAACATATTTAGTCGAACATCTACCACACTAACATACGCAACACATGCGTTTCTCATAAATAAAAAGCCACACATGTGTTGAATGTTTAAAAGCGCCTTCGATCTTTCCATCTAAAGCCTATTTAGCTATTACGAGCACCTGTTAACTACATACCAAATACTCTACAATACTTCAGATAACCTAACCTACACGTAAGGGAAAACAATATTAGTACGTCGTTTTAGGCCCGTACCGGATCCCCCTATAAACTCCTGCCTGTCAGCGTGATAATACTGAACATATCCACGAGGGCCGTGGCGAGGATTCGAACCTGCGTCCGAGAGCATCCCAGACGTTCCAGTTATATACTTAAGCCGTCAGATGTCTTTAATAAATTAAGTAGAATGATCGTGATCATATAATTTATATGTATTTCAAAGAGTCTATTGTTTCCGTGCTGCATTTTGCAGAATTGGTCTAACATATGTGGAATACATGATTTTGAATGACTCCTTTGTTTAGATGTTTCTGTGTGTAATCGCTTAACTGTACTCATCTATTTGTGCTTGAGTTGTTTGAGCTTCGACTCTTTAGTCCCGACAGACTCAACTGTCAATCAAATAGTACACAGGTTCCTGAACCTATTGGGCTCTATCATATCTTTGTGTGAAACTGTATATGGAAAGTATGTGTGTGTGTGTGTGTGTGTGTGTGTGTGTGTGTGTGTGGGTGTGTGTGTGTGTGTGTGTGGTGTGTGTGTGTGTGTGTGTGTGTGTGTGTGTGTGGTATTCACCTATTTGTGCTTGCGGGAGTTGAGCTCTGCTCTTTCGGCCCGCTTCTCAACTGTCAATCAATCAACTGTTACTAACTATTTTTTTCCCTTCCACACACACACACACACACACACACCAGGAAGCAGCTCGTAGTAGCTGTCTAACTCGCAGGTACCTATTTACTGCTAGGTAACAGGTGCATCAGGGTTAAGGAACCCTGCCCATCTGTCTCCGCTGGGTGCGGGGATCGAACACCGGTCCCTAGGTCCACGAGCCTAGAGCGCTGTCCACTCGGCCAGTTAGCCAACAGACGCCGCAGACACACAAACATTACTCAGTAGCTTGTGTAGTACAAGTAGTATCTACTGAGGTATTACATTACCTCAGTAGCTTATGTAATACAGAAATACCTCAGTATTTCTACCTTGGGGGGGGGGTGGGGGGGTAGAAATAGCCTAAGCTACTCTATCCCTTTGAGATGTATTCTTGCTTATCTCAATAAACATACTTGAACTTGAACCCAGTAGCCTCGTGGTTTAGAACCAGGGGGGAGGGGATATATCAATATTAAAACTGTTGGTTTTAATCGTTTTCCTTCAGTTCGTTTCACTATCAATGTTTTGGAGACGCATTATCTGCTTTAACTGCAATGACAATAATCCGTCACTTTGATAAATTACATAAGACTAAACCCAACGCGCTGAAGAGTTCCTAGCATAAACAAAAAAATTCCTTTCAATTCTAAGCAGGGTTTTCGGCATGTCAAATGCGGTAAACTTGTACGATGGTACAATGCTCCCGTTAACAATGAACGATGGCGATTTTATTTTTGCCTTCCTAGTTAACAATAGCTGAAGCTAATACTTCATGTGGCAGCCATGAAATATTTCATGCCAATTTCAGCGGGAGTCGAGGGGGCTATATTTCCCGAAGCCTTAGTTCGCTTTTCATTAATCTTCAGCTTTGTGAAAAATTTCACATAACCTAGCGTTCAGGGATTCACTGCCCCACTAAACCCAAACTTTTCTCAAGTTACATATCTCTAATAACAATGCATTTTGACATAATCATTTCAAAACTTGAATAGAGGCCAGCCCGCGAGTGGAGAAGTGGAAGGAATGATTATTTATATACCAGTGTCAATGGCAAGGCTGCTATGCGGTATGTAAACATATAAAGAAAACAGGAATCTGACATGAGGACAGACTTACACATGTCGTCTCATTAGACAGACAACAAGTCACAAAGACGAGACCAATCACCCATTAATCCACCGTATCAAAACATGTGAAAATAAAGAAAGTGACGACGTTTCTGTCCATTCCTGGAGGACCATCTTCCAATCGTGACGAAACATCGACACACCTATAATTTTCAGATGTGTGAGTCTTAGTAATATGTATCTCTCTCTCTCTCTTTATATATACTCTGATCTCCATGAGACCAAAATGACATTAACTAAGTCCATAGAAGAAAGGCTTTAATATTACTAGTATAATATAGTTATAATTATTATACAAAACAAATATTATGACAATAATAATACCAAATCGAAGTCCAGGAATAACTGCTTACGAGTACTGAGGCCGAGGGTTCGAATCCTGCACATTGTTCCAATCGATTTTCTCAATAATACATCACGTGAGTGCGATTTCCTTGTGAAAACAATAATAATAAGATATTGTAGAACAGAATAAGTACAAATTTATTCATTAGGCTGTGATATCCAATCCTCAGTACATTACTGAGCATAATGCGTTGAACTACGTTTCAACATTCTCTGACAAGCCTTTTACGCATTCACGTCTATGTATGTTAATGCATACGAGAGCTCATCACCCATACATGCATACACATGGCCGTGGAGGCGCTTACGTATGTATCCCTATACTTAACCCACAGATCATCAGGCCTATTTCACTTCAACATGTTAATTCGCGTTTAAGTCAGATACATTAACCAAACTAACTTGGCGTGAATGATTCTATCATTCTGACGAGCAGTGTAATTCATGGTGCATTATATTTCACAGTTATGGCACACTGTATCATGTTAGGTGTGTATCATGCACACTGACGATACACAGATTTATGTCTGTGTAAACGGTGTGTTCTATTGCTGGCGGGAGGGAGGCCTGTGTCTCTCTGTCTGTCTCTCTTTCTCTCTCTTCTGTCCTTTCTTCTTCTTCTCTCTCTGCAACTTTCAACAGTAAGATATTGATGAAGGGATGTGAGGACAAAGAGCTGGGATATGAGAAGGAGCTGGGATATGAGGAGAAGGAGCTGGGATATGAGGAGAAGGAGCTGGGATATGAGGACAAGGAGCTGGGATATGAGGATAAGGAGCTGGGATATGAGGACAAGGAGCTGGGATATGAGGACAAGGAGTTGGGATATGAGCACCAGGAGCTGGGATATGAGCACCAGGAGCTGGGATATGAGGACAAGGAGCGGGGATGTGAGGACAAGGAGCTGGGATATGAGGACAAGGAGCTGGGATATGAGGATAAGGAGTTGGGATATGAGGACAAGGAACTGGGATATGAGGACCAGGAGCCTCCATCCGACGGACCGAAAACGTCACATTTCTTTCATAATTATTCATCATTAGTTTCCAATACGATACTGTAACTTACTCTCGGGGTGAAATAAAGTTTTTTTTTTACATTAATGGTAAATGACAGGCTAAAACAAAGCCTTTTTTAACTATTACAAATCACAGTATTTTCCTTGTAGCCAACAACAATGTTCATCCCTTGAAACCAAAACACAGAATTATAAACAGCCTTTAAATATGGGTAGAAAATATAATACAAATCAAAGGTCATTAAATTTAAGTTTGGCGTTAAATCACATGAACTTGACAATCAAGTTCATCATCGCGGAGGTAAGATCCTAAGTTAAAAACAGAAAAGGGTTGTTAATATTTGTGTATCCAAAAGCACAAAGCTTGGTAAGCTGTCTCTTGTGTTGGGCGGTCTGGGGGTAGCCGCGGCGTGCGTGGCTCATGGACGCTAAAGCCTAGTCAGCTTTACACAGTGTTTCTTCGTTTTTAAAATTATTTGTTATTCTGGTTTTATTTGTTAAGGTTTAGTCGAAAGGACTGGGCTCAACAGTCCAACTCCTCTGCTGGTCTCTTCAGTAGCACTGGGCTCATAGTCCACTCCTCTGCTGGTCTCTTCAGCAGCACTGGCTCAACAGTCCAGCTCCTCCGCTGGTCTCTTCAGCAGCACTGGGCTCAACAGTCCAGCTCCTCCGCTGGTCTCTTCAGCAGCACTGGGCTCAACAGTCCAGCTCCTCTGTTGGTCTCTTCAGCAGCACTGGGCTCAACAGTCCAGCTCCTCCGCTGGTCTCTTCAGCAGCACTGGGCTCAACAGTCCAGCTCCTCCGCTGGTCTCTTCAGCAGCACTGGGCTCAAAACGACCCACGACAGAAGGAAGTCGGTATGTCCTTCTCTTACCTTCTTTTCGTAATCAATTGAGCCTCATCTACGTATCGAATTCTGTCTCTCTCTCTGCCCCCACCATCAAACACACTAATTACGAAGTGTGCTTGTAAAGTTTCACATAATACAGTACCATCAATACATCATTCGACTCTTAACATAATTCCACTAAACGAATCTCCCTTAAACAGAACACCCAAAAAACCAACCGCCTTGTACCACAACACAGCGCTATTAAAACAACATTTGAATTTAATCAATAAAAGTACAAAATCTTTATGGCATTGTAAAAACTACAAAAACAAAACCTTTTATCTTTAGTGACAAGAACTCGTATTAAATATAATATATTTATTAGAAACACCTAATTACAACTATCTAAATACAATACTTTGTTTTAACGACCTGGCCACAGCACCCAAGAAACAATTCAGCACAGGACACCCTAAACCCACCGCACAAAACAGCACTCGAAGCAGCGACCACCTTAAATGGAGCACCCTACGAGGCATACACAGGCATACACATTTCATAATACACCAAGGTATACAAAAAGACCTGACAATGTCCCTTCATACGTAATGCACCTCTTGCTTGTATAGCACCGACACACACACACACACACACACACACACGCGAGCGCGCAACACACACACACACGCACACACACAGCCGCAAACGACGCGAGAGCTCTTCCGCGATGCATTGACTCATCCCACAAAGTCCCTCCCCCGACAATATCCTTCAACCACAGTGCTTAACAAATCATGACTCCGCGTTGCAAAAGCCCATTAAAACAGTAAACAGAGAGGATCAAACGCTCCACACAACAGGAGAGGAGGAAGGAAGGACTCACACACAAAAACAACAAAAGAGCAAAACAACAGAGGAACAGGAGGGAAGGGAAAAGAGCTGTGCATTCCCAGGACTTGCAAGTTTACCTAACGCATCCGGCACCTGAAATATTCAAAGAGCTTACCCATGCAAAATTGATTGAAATAAAAATGCGCCACTCCCCGATATTGCATTCCAGCTCACACTTTTGCCTTCACTCATGCCTTGCTACGCAGTGAGGCGGTGGGGGGGGGGGGGGGATGTTACAGCATTATGTGGAAGTAGGGGGGGGGGTTAGGGGGGGTGTGAGGGGTTGGTTAACAGCGGTAGGAAGGTGGTTAGTGGTGGCGTGGGTTGTGGTTAGAGGTGTGGGTGGTTGTTAGTGGTTAGTGGTTACGAGGATGGAGAGGTGTCGTTGGGAAGGAGTGGGATGGGATATGATGGTATGGAAAGGGCATATGTGTGTGTGTGTGTGTGTGTGTGTGTGCGTGCGTGCGTGCGTGCACTCATCTTCATGTGGCTGCGAGTTGAGACTCAGCTTCTGGTCGCCTGATGCAATGACTTCCGTCTGTCAGTTCCCTTGTCATATCTACTCCTGAAATTGTATATGGCGTTCGCTCGAACTCTTTCCTTGTCACAGTTCATTCCACTTGCTTGCCACTCTCACGTCGATGCAGTATGCAGGTAGAGCGGCGGTCTCGCTTCATGCAGGTCGGCGTTCAATCCCCCGACCGTCCACAAGTGGTTGGGGCACCATTCCTTCCTCTCTCCCTCCTCCTCCGGCTAATCCCTAATCCTTACCCAGACCTCTTCCCAGTGCTCTATAGTTGTAATGGCTTGGCGCTTTCCCCCTGATAATTCCAACCCTCCTTATTTCCTTATATTTCCACGATTCGTCTGAGTCACGCACATGTGTGCGTGTGTGTGTGTGTGTGTGTACTCACCTAGTTGTGTTTGCGGGGGTTGAGCTCTGGCTCTTTGGTCCCACCTCTCAACTGTCAGTCAACTGGTGTATATCTAGGTTTTTGAGCCAATCAGGCTCTATTAAATCTACATTCTGTATGTGTGTGTGTGTGTGTGTGTGTGTGTGTGTGTGTGTGTGTGTGTGTGTGTGTGTGTGTGTGTGTGTGTGTGTTGTGTGTGTACCTTACCTTACGTGTGTGTGTGTGTGTGTGTGTGTGTGTGTGTGTGTGTGTGTGTGTAAAAATAATAGCAATCAAAAGAATGAAAATCCATGTTTTTTTGATAGATTCTTACCCCAATAGGCAATGGCCACCACAGTGGTGGGTAAGTGACCCACACAGTGTGGGTAGTGGCCACACAGTGTAAGTGGCCACACAGTGTGAGTAAGTGGCCACACAGTGTGAGTAAGTGGCCACAACATTGTGGGTAAGTGGCCACACAGTGTGAGTAAGTGGCCACACAGTGTGAGTAAGTGGCCACACAGTGTGAGTAAGTGGCCACAACAGTGTGGGTAAGTGGCCACACAGTGTGAGTAAGTGGCCACACAGTGTAAGTGGCCACACAGTGTGAGTAAGCGGCCACACAGTGTGAGTAAGTGGCCACACAGTGTGAGTAAGTGGCCACACCGTGTGAGTAAGCGGCCACACTGTGTTAACAGCAAGTGGCCTCTTGTTAGCACCAGCTTCACTTCAACGACCACAAATGTCTCAACCAAACCACCGAGACTTTGACATGAGAAATCCTGTTCTCGCCAATAAATCACTCAATTTGAGCCAAGATGATGTCTACTGTGATGGAATAATCTAATATAGAAAATACTAATAATGAAAAAGTAATAAAATAATAAATAATAATAATTAATAATTAATACTAATTAATATAATAATAATAATAATAATAATAATAATAATAATAATGATAATAATAATGATAATGATAATAATAATAATAATCACAATAATAATATAATAATAATAATAATAATAAAACAAATTAATAAATATTTAAAAAATGCAAAGTCTAATGATTAACATAATGAATATATGGGGAGGGGGGGGGAAGAGGGGGGGGAGGGGTGACTATCAAGAGTGTGTGGATCGTCTCCAAAGCTGACATAGCGGCCCAGAGAAAGTGAGAGAAGTGACGAGGAGAGAGAGAGAGAGAGAGAGAGAGAGAGAGAGAGAGAGAGAGGAGAGAGAGAGAGAGAGGAGAGAGAGAGGAGATGAGAGAGAGAGAGATGAGAGATGAGGGATCCGTGGGCATTACTTTAATCATCAGCCTCAGGGAAGGGGGTGGAGGGTGTGGGGGGCTGGGGGGGATGATGATGCCAAAGGCATCATCACTAATCATCACTATGGCTCCTGAGGTCCAACACTACTCTCAGACCTGGCCAGAAAGAACACCCTCCCCACCCCCCCTCAACGCCGCCACCCCCCCTGGTGCCACAACTTCCAAAACAGGCTTCAGCGTTTTCCAAAATCAATGCAAACCAGCTGTTGTTATTCATCTAAGTGTCCTGTTCAACGGTTAAGAAACGAGCGAGGGAGCATGTATTATCATAATGTAATCACCTCATCGTATCAAGAATAATGACTCGTTAAACACGGAAGGCTTTTAAATTCATGATCATCTAACTCCATAAAGATGTAAACACACACGGTCAGTTCGTCTTGGTCGCCACAGCTGCCTCCGACTTTCGGACGAAGGCCACTCGGCGCCTGATTGGCTGAGCAGCTACGAAGAAGGGGTGACGTCACCAGAGAAATGCCAATCACGAGCCGAGATATCTGGCCAGAAACTTGTAGGGTGGTTCTACACGTGCTTGTCGCGCGGGCAAGTCGACTTGACGGGGTTGTCGGCACTTACTTGGCCTCGCCTTCTCCTGCGTTCTTTTTCCCCTTGCCGGCAGAATTTTTCCCCGGAGCGGAGATAGCCGCGAGGGGGGGAGGAGAGGAGAGTATCAGTCCAAGAGAATTTTGCGGCAGTAGGGCAGTGTGGTGGGCGACTCACACAAACATTCCGACTGCGGTGAGAAGGCTGAGGCCGCGGACGGCAGAGTTTTACATCAGTCAGCGCATGGCAGGAGCGGCCGGGACGTGTTGGCGAGGCTCCGGCCGCCAGGGTGCTCGGCCCGCCTGGCCCCAGACGCTCCACCGCCCTGGTCGAGGGCGGAGGTCCTCCCGGCCTACCACCACCACTACCGGCAGCAGCAGCAGCAGCAGCAGCAGCAGCAGCAGCAGCAGCGGCAGCAGGAGGCGGAGCTGGCGGCGGTGGCGCGGGAGTATTATAACAAGCCGCGGCGGCCGCGTGCTAGCACTGGCGGCGTGCAGGCAGGCAGGCAGCTCGGCGCGGCGGCAGGCACTACTTGCAACTTTTTTTGGGTTACTCGCTTACCGAGGGGAAAGGCCGGCCAGCCTCCCCTCCCCCTGCAGGCCACACACACACACGTGTGTCGCCCTCCCTCCTCTCCCCTCACCACAAGCTTTTATATCTTACGAATAAAGGTTATACCAAGCCTTTATACCTGAGGAGTCTGGCCATCACCTGCTTAGGCCTCTTCTCCTCAACACAACGAAACTACTTAACACCCCATTAAAGAAAATGTAATTATCGAGCAGGCGGCAATGCACATCAGCGTAGGCAAGCGGTGCATTGCATCAACCAGGCTGCCGGAGACACGATAACACAACTCTCATTTTCTCTCACTGTGTGGGTGACGCTAGTCAAGATAATATCATTTATCTAATTGAGAAACTATTAAACGTTTCACCAGGTGAGGAGAAGAGGGTGAGCATGCACCTGAGTCTTGGAGGGAGGCTGGTGTGACCCTCCTTGATACACAGTCAAGGAACCGCTGTCAACCCCCGCCGCCAAAAGCACAGGCAACTCTTCTTTTTTTTTTTTTTGCTTTTCTCGTTTTTCAAAATGCCATGAATCGATGTCAGAATAGTTGGGACAACGCGCCGGGTGGAGGACTCCCCCTCCCACCTATTAAACCCTCCCTTCCTACTCCCTCTTTGCCTGTTATGCACCAGAACCTTGCAACCTTCCCCCCAACCCCCCCCACCTCCCTCCCTCATATCATCCCCCCCCACCAAGTCTCCCGGCTCCCCCACCCCCCTCACAGCCGGGTAATTAACACAGCAAATTTTTGTTAGGTGTTAGGAGGCGTCTGCTTCAATACATGCTCTAGAACACACACACACACACACACACACACAGCACACACACACACACACACACACACACACACACACACACACACACACACACACACACACACACACCCCGCACACACACGCACACAGCACGCACGCACA
>WNGS01000543.1:14905422-14923972 GCA_020271785.1 Procambarus virginalis | reverse complement strand
TTAGGTTACATTAGGCATTTTAATTGAAATTATTTGTATTTACAGCATGTGGTGGGCACTTCTAAGATTCATAAGATTTTGAAGCATTTTCTCGAGAAAAGTGTTTGAGGCGAATCGTATCTACTTGAATAACATAAGAATATTTCAAAATTCCCTTTGCTATGGATCGTCGGAAGGAAGTTGATACAGATGTCACGAGCAAAAGAGCAGTCCTGGAAGTAATGAGTGCTCCGAGGCTTCTTGGTCGATATTCACTAGGAGTTTTGACTGATAACATACATCCAAGGCTTAGACCTGTAGGTTAATAGGCCTTAACACGAACACCAATCCCAACAGATGCGTCTGTCCACAGATAGTCATGTTGTACAAACAGTGTTGTACATCCAAAGACACTCGACACATACAACCATTGTTTTTCCTTGTGTTGCACACCGAAGTCAGATGTTTGTACAACCAATAGTGTCTTGTACATCCAAGTTGGTCAGTGCTGTACAACCAAACAGTCAGTGTTGTACAACCAAACAGTCAGTGTTGTACAACCAAACAGTCAGTGCTGTACAACCAAACAGTCAGTGTTGTACAACCAAATAGCAGTTACAACCCAAATTACGCTTCATAACTAAATTGCCGATGGTATAGCAACCACATTGTCAAACACACACACACACACACACGGCAGAAAATTTACTCAAGTGATACGAACCCGTGGAAGATAGCTAGCTCTTCAGTGTTTCACTCAGCCGACTGTAATTCACTGTACCCAACGTTGATTACAACTATTAATTATGCTAAATCCTTGACAACGCGTCGATAAATCCAGGACATTACGATAATTACTTAGTGGGATTACAACAGCCATAATGATCTAAAAAGAGATGGGGGTTAGGCTTTTACAGTGTACCATTTGCCTCACAAGAAAACGAATCTCTCATTGCTGAAATTGACAACAAACAAGTTCGTTTTTTCACCTTATTTTCAAACTTTCAAATAAACGTCTAGAATTAGAGGTTTCGTGAACGCATCATGCCTATGTTTGCCCTGAAAATTATTGCTGCTTCGTGAACGCATCATGCTGGGTTCGTTGTACATGATGGAATAAGTAATGACCAAACCACTCATCAGAAGATTAAGAGACGACGACGTTTCGGTCCGGCCTGGACCATTATCAAGTCTTCGATTGTCGTTGAACTGATTTGAACGGACCGAAATGTCGTCGTCTCTTCAACTTCAGGTGTGTGGTTTGCTGAGATTTGCGAGCAAGCTCATAAGAGTAGACAAGGCTGCAGAGGGAATGTAATCACTGGGAATGTATTCTCTGATGGTTTTTCCTATTTTCGTAAGCAAAGCAACTTATTACTGTTTAACAGTAGCCTCCTCTACTGGACTATGCTGACTGGTTCAAGGTTCACTACTGGACTACACTGACTGGTTCAAGATTCACTACTGGACTACACTAACTGGTTCAAGATTCACTACTAGACCACACTGTCTGGTTCAAGATTCACTACTGGACTACACTGGCTTGAGAGGTATTCAAGAAACTCCTTGTGCACACTTGGCCAGGACCCATTCAAGGAACCACTCCTCTAGTCATGACTTCAAGGAGCTCAATGAATAAGAACTATTCAACCAAACTCAAGCACTCTCTAAATTAGATCACTCGTATAGTACCAAAGTGTACATAAAGAAGCGCCCGAGAGAGCATTGATCTCGATTCTTCAAGTGGGCTCACAGGCTCACACATGACCATGTGTCAAAAATAACAAGGGAATCAAGCGAATTGCCAACAGCCTTAATGCTCAAGCACTATAAAAGATAATCTACGAGAACAGGCTTAGTGCTCAAGCACTTGGTACCCAGATGAGCCACGAAGACGTTAGAAAGAATTTCTTCAGTATCAGAGAAGTTATTAAATGGAATGCATTAGGCAGTGATGTGGTGGAGGCTGACTCCATACACAGTTTCAAATGTAGATATGATAGAGCCCAGTAGGCTCAGGAATCTGTACACCGGTTGATTGACTGTTGAGAGGCGGGACCAAAGAGCCAGAGCTCAACCCCCCCGCAAGCACAATTAGGTGAGTACTATGAAAGGTAATCTACGAGAACAGGCTTAGAGAGAAAAATATAATTAGAAAACATGAAACTAAAGAAAGTATAAAGAACAGAATATTTTCCTTCAATCTGCAAGTGTTAAACAAGTTTGGTAGTTATACAATAGTTGTGGAGAAAAAAGCTGTCTGAACAAGAGCCAGTGGTGATGGTGGTAGTGATAATAGTAGTGGTAGTACTAGTAAGATGGAGAAGAGAGGAGAGAAGAGAAGGAAGGGTGGCGAGGAGTAAGAAGGCAGAGAGGAGAATGAGTCACATGACAGGTAGGAAACAGGTAGGCTGATAAAGCAGAGGAAAAAGAAGATAGAGGAGACAGAAAGTAGAGAGGAAAGAATAGGACAAAGGAGGAGGAATAGGAAGAGAGAGAGAGAGACGAGGAGAAGGAAAAAAAAAGAGACAACACTCGAAAAATCAAAAGCCAGAGAGAAACGAGAAGGGCAGGTAGAAATAACCTATTAGACGAGCATACAGAAATACTAATGCGAGACCAGTAAACAAGAGGTAGAGAGACCAGTTGACGAGACAAGGACCTGGAGAGGGCGCAGAGAATGATATAGACGGCGAAGATCGATCAATAAGTAAGAGGAGAGGGAAAGCTTGGAGGCCTCAGAGGTGAGAACACACACACAACATTACAAGACACGAAAATTGGCATATATATATATATATATATATATATATATATATATATATATATATATATATATATATATATATATATATATATATATATATATATATATATATATATATAATGTATTTTGACACGGAGCGAAAGCCTAGCATGAACAGAAAACAATGAGAGGTGTATTATAAAAAAAAAATTAAATTAATTTTGTAAATTTTGAGTAGTGGCGACGTTTCGGTCCTTAACCCATATTAAGTAACAACGTTTAGGTCCGTCCTGGACCATTATATAATCATCTCTTCGTATAATTTTAAATGTATGATTTTGTGTTGCTTGTTTCATTGACGGCAATGTGGAATGGTCTGTATAATTAAGGAATTTACAAAAATCTCTAAAACTTCATTACTTCTTTAAGCCATGATAATAGTATAAAAGTATGTATTAAATCAACGGAAATTAATGTAGGAAGCTCCTAATATTTCTTAATGTTGACATAGGTGAATATATTTTCGCTTCACGGCCTAATGCAAGTTCAATATTATACAATGTAGATTATTTAAAAAGTCTTACTAAGGTAATTTGGCTTCAATTATACACTCCTTGGTTTTAACATGTGAACTAGACATCATAATAATAACAGTATAAGGCTTAATTATATTCTTATTGGAATGGCCTTTTTAATCTAGCAAATTAATTTAATAAGCAAATATTAATGAGCATTGTCCTCTGAAGATATGAGCTACACAGGTATATATGTTTCCAAAGATACCCTCCGACCCTTATATATATATATATATATATATATATATATATATATATATATATATATATATATATATATATATATTATATATATATATATATATATATATATATATATATATATATATATATATATATATGTCGTACCTAGTAGCCAGAACGCACTTCTCGGCCTACTATGCAAGGCCCGATTTGCCTAATTGGCCGAGTGATTTTCTTTATTTTTAAAATATTGTTTCTAATTGGTTTATTGAAATACTATTATTATATTATGGTAAGAACATAAATGATTGACTTAGTTATGTTAGTTTAGGTTAGGTTAAGATAGGCTAGGTTAGGTTAGATTAAGATAGGTTAGGTAGGGTTGGTTAGGTTCGGGCATATATCTACATTAGTTTGAACTCAAATTAAAAGAACTTAACTCATATAACACCCACCCACACACATCTGACACCCCACCTCAACACATCTGACACCCCACCCCAACACATCTGACACCCCAGCCCCCACACATCTGACACCCCAGCCCCCACACATCTGACACCCCAGCCCCCACACATCTGACACCCCAGCCCCCACACATCTGACACCCAGCCCCCACACATCTGACACCCCAGCCCCCACACATCTGACACCCTAGCCCCCACACATCTGACACCCCAGCCCCCACACATCTGACACCCCAGCCCCCACACATCTGACACCCCAGCCCCCACACATACATGATGACTAAAGCAAATGAGCGACGTTCATTCATGATGACTAAAGATGACATTGATGACAGATGGTAATGACGAAGAAGAATAATATTCCTCATTATTACTCATCACTAAAAATCAAGCGTTTCATTTCTTTTTTATTTCCCAAAATATTACCCAACCAATACTGACACGGAGGGCAAGCCTAGCACACGGAGGGCAAGCCTAGCACACGGAGGGCAAGCCTAGCACACGGAGGGCAAGCCTAGCACACGGAGGGCAAGCCTAGCACACGGAGGGCAAGCCTAGCACACGGAGGACAAGCCTAGCACACGGAGGACAAGCCTAGCACACGGAGGGAAAGCCTAGCACACGGAGGGCAAGCCTAGCACACGGAGGGCAAGCCTAGCACACGGAGGGCAAGCCTAGCAAACGGAGGGCAAGCCTAGCACACGGAGGGCAAGCCTAGCACACGGAGGGCAAGCCTAGCACACGGAGGACAAGCCTAGCACACAGAGGGGAAAGCCTAGCACACGGAGGGCAAGCCTAGCACATTGAGGGCAAGCCTAACACACGGAGGGCAAGCCTAGCACATGGAGGACAAGCCTAGCACACTGAGGACAAGCCTAGCACACGGAGGGGAAAAACCTAGCACACAGAGGGCAAGCCTAGCACACGGAGGGAAAGCCTAGCACACGGAGGACAAGCCTAACACACGGAGGACAAGCCTAGCACATGGAGGGCAAGCCTAGCACACGGAGGGAAAGCCTAGCACATGGAGGACAAGCCTAGCACACGGAGGGAAAGCCTAGCATGGACAGAAAATAATGTCTGGGAATTACGACTGAGACGGAAGAAACACACACACACACACACAACAAACACACACACACACACACACACACCGTCAATTACGGCAGCGTTCGCCTATTTAATTGCATACGTGTCACGATTCCTAGCCAAAGGGAGGTTAAAACGGCGGGAATCGTAGACACTGTGGGCAAAAACTGTCCCTCGCTCCTCTAACCTCCACTCTTTAACGCCGAGGGAGATGAGAAAGAACGCGTCGTTATGAAGAAAGCGATCGAAACCATAAAACATGAGATCCAATATCCTGAATGTGGACTCTGGAATCCGTTTAGTTGGATCTTAAATCCAATTGGCAGTGGGAGTCTCTGAGCCCAAGCCAGGCTGGTCCACGACGCTGCTGTCCCTGCTGCTGCTGTGACAAGCTGCAGCTGCTGTTCCTGCAGCTGTTGGTGTGTGTGTGTGCTACAACTGTCTACCAACGCTGAGGTTGGTGGCGATGTTGTAAATGCTGCTGCTGATGTTTCCACGTTTGAGTGCCTGGATGCTGCTGCTGCTGTAGCAGTGATCCATGCAGCAGCTGGTACGTATGCTGATGTTATAGCTGCTAACGATGTTCCTGTTGGCGATAGCCGGACTGTTGCTTGTATGTCGACGATAGCTGTTGGTTGTTGGGAATGTTGGTTGTTGGGGATGTGGCGTCACGTCAACTGGTTACAGCTGCTGGTAAAGGCTGTGAGGTTTCTTTGCTCCTCTACTTCCTTAATGGGAGTAGAAAGAGAGTCCACAGAAGTCCTTCTTCAGAGCTTCCTTTGCCAGTTGGTGTCAGGGCACTGCTGTGGTGAGTCTGTGTCTACATGTTGTTGTTGATCAGGTGAGATGGTGTTTGCGCACACCACACCTTCTTTACAGGGGTATTAATTATGAAATTCTTGTTGTTTTGACCGCTCTTGATGGTCATGTTATTGGGTGAGGTCTGTTTTGGCGTTGCAGTGAGTTGCCTGGAATTGTTGTTGATTAGTGGGTGGCATCGTGCACACTACTGTTCAGCAGATGTTATTCTTGCAGAGACTTACTTGCAAGAACATTTGTCATACTCTGATGTGGATGTTGGAATTTGTTTGTCTTTTGACATAAGCGTTTGTACCTGCATTGGCAATTCTGAATTTACCTGAGGGATACCATCTCTCAAGTGGCCTCGGCGAAGAAAAATAAGTATAACATTTAGGGGTTTAAAGTTCATGCTCTGTTATAATGAAGCATTTATTTACTGAGAATTATACTACTGTATGTGTAATGTAGTATTGCCTTGTAAAATTTATGTATATATGATTATATTGTATTTTATTAAATAAAGATAAAAAAATCCCTATTTTATCATCATCGTCATTATTGTCTCTATAGACAGTCTTAACTCTTATATTATTGTGTTGGCCTTCAGCTATGGTGATATTAAAACTCATCCCACAATGGCCTCTGGCTGCTGAACCCCGATTAGGTAAGGCATATTTTTCCACACTTCAACAGCCAACTCATACCAATTGATTATACCTGGCATCTCGTCTATAACCAGATCTACAAAAAAGGCAAGAATTTGAGATAAAAATTTATGATTATTAGCATTAATTATGTGACGGACATATCGCAAAGAAATAGTCACAGCATTGAAACGAATATTAAATCAACTTTAATTTAACAAATTGAAAATCATTATATTCAAATTAAATTTACTCAGCGGTGATGAATAACGTAAATGTATGTTGATGAGACTAAGGCGGTTTATAGTGCCAGGAGACAGCTGTCATGGCAGTCATGGGGTAGGCATTTATTATGATGATTTTACTCCTAATGGTTTTAAATGCTGGTATTGCTAATATCATTTTCATTATTATTATAATCAGAATTATAATATTATTATTATTATGATAATAATAATCATACACTAAAAACATAAATTGCTCTTTCATTCACTTTCAAGATTATTATTGTTATTATTGATATATAATTTATTATCCTCTGCTTTTCACATGCTCATCTGCAAACATGGACCTGTACGAACTCACCCTCGGGTGGGTCGTTCACATAACTTAGGAACAGTAGTGGTGCCAGGACAGAGCCGTGGTACCCCCACTTGTTACATTCCTCCAGCAGTGACTGACTATGACTCTTTGGCTTTCGTCCTCAGGTATTCCCTACCCAGTTAGTGTCTGCACACTTATCCCAGCTTCCTTCTCCATCTATCCACCAGTCTTCCCCAAGAGAAGCAGCATCAAATCTGTTTGTGTAGGAAAATTATATATACCTAGTCTTATTTTTTCATGTCGTATGTGTGTGTGTATATGTGCGTGTGTGTATGTGTATGTGTGAGTGTATCTGTGGTTATGTGTTTATGTATTCATCTCATGTGCTTACAGAGTTGAGAGTTAGCTTCTGGTCCCGCCTCGTCAGCTATCAGTTATTTAATGCATTCCCTTGGAATCTCAGGTTTATTGACATTGTTACTGTTATTAATATTTATTGAGCTAGCTATATCCCTTCTTTTCTGTTCAAGATGTTTATCCAGATTATCTGTGGTTGATGTGTGTATCTTAAGCAGGGTTTCGTAATTATCACGAGAAAGCATTTAGAAAGGATAACTATAATGTGTGAAGGTGGTGGCGAAGACAAGGAGCTAAGGTATGAGAACAAGTAGCTGAGGTATGAGTACAAGTAGCTGAGGTATGAGAATAAGTAACTGAGGTATGAGAACAAGGAGCTAAGGTATAAGAACAAGTAGCTGAGATATGAGAACAAGTAGCTGAGGTATGAGAACAAGTAGCTGAGGTATGAGTGCAATTAGCTAAATTATGAGGACAAGGAGCTAAGGTATGAGAACAAGTAGCTGAAGTAGAGGACCTGAGAGAAGGACAGTACCTAGCCTATGTGCCTACCTGTGCTCGAACGCTGACCCTGTAAAAAAAGGAAGACCGTCGCTGTACTGACCAGTCCAAGTGGATTGGGCAATCTGTCCATCCACCTTCCACTCTTGTCCCTTTTGACTACTGATTCCCAGTTAATCATCCACNTGGTGGTGGTCTAGCGATGATGGTGGTGGTTGTGATTGGATGGTGAGATGGTGGTAGTGACGGTGGGTAGTTGTGGATATGGTGATGATTGTGTGTGAGCTTGTAGCTTTGGTGGTAGTTGTGGGCATGATAGTGGTGTAGTGGTAGTGGTGGTAGAGGTAGTGCTGGTTGTAGTGGTGGTGATGGTGATAGTGGTGGTTGCAATAGTATTAGTGACGTGTGGTTTGGGTTGGCAGTGGTGGTTGTTGATACCTGGTTGATACCTGGTTGTGGTGGTAATGGTAGTTATTAGAGCATAGTGGTTGGGTTTAGTGGTAGCGAGGCTTCTAGTTAGTGGTGGTCACTTTAGGTGTAAACAGCTGTGACAAATCCCCTCTAGTACACTAAACCTGACAACTCACAACAAGCACTATAGTTCCATTCACCTGGGCTGTAGGAGGCTCGAACCGTGGCCCCCAGCGGTGAGGTCGAAGCTCTATCACCTACGCTATGAGTAATCTTAATAAGAAAAGACTAGTCATAGCCTACTCATAATGAAAGCCTCTTTAAGTATTAGTTCCACAGAAGTGATTCCTGAAGCAAAAGTCTATTTCCCCACCTCACAATCAAGGGGTGGGACCCGGGTTCAATCTCCGGGCAGGATAGAAACGATTGGGCATCTTTCACCAAATACCTCTTTACACCGTGCAGTAAGATTGGTACCCGAGAGTTAGCAAGCTGTTGTGGTTTGCAACCTTGGGGGAAAAGGAGGGTATCAGTAGATAGTCAAGTGAGACCTCGATAGCCCAATCACATCATACCGGGGTAACACAACAGAAGTGGGATCCCTGGAGTGTTTCAAGCGTAGGTTAAACATGTACAGGGTGTCCCAAAAAGTCAACAGCTTACGTGAGTATAATGTACATGAATAGGTTACACCTTTGACACGTAATGTCAAAGAGTGAACAGGTAAGAACTCTTTGACACGTAATATCAAAGAGTGAACAGGCAAGACTCTCTGACACGTATGTCAAAAGAGCCTTACCTGTTGACATTATAACTTGACATTATAACTGCTACTCCTCTATCACTGTATGGACCATCAATCCCTCCTCTCAACTAATAGGTCGCAATTTTAACGTTATAGTAACCAACGTTACAAATGCACTCCCCTACCATGAAAAGTCACGGCTCACAACTATTAAAGTTTCCCATGCATCGAACTCATAGAGTTAGGTAGGTTGCTTGGGTTCGTACGTCTCTTAGTTAGGTCAGTAGGTCGGATTTTTAACGGAGTGGTAAATCAAGAGGAGCTCGGATATCACCCTTGTGCAACCATATATATCAAACGCCTCTGTAATGGGGTATATAAATACAACGCTTTGAGTCGTGAACTTCTTCTAGGGGGGTTCATCAATAACATACGCAAAGACTTGATTTACAATTGTTAAAGGGTTTACGAGTTTGGAAACTTTACAACCCAAGGTTGTTATTGTTAAAAACAACCTCGTTGCGCTTCGGAGCTTATAAACTGTGTAATAAATGTAAACAAACCCGCCATGATTGAGGAAAGATGCACAGGTTTCGTAAGAGACTGTGTAAATACGTTATAAATACTGAGAATATGGTGATCCTAAGTTGTGGGGGGTAGTTGCAGGTGGAGGTGGTTGTGGTGGTGGTGGTGGTAGTGGTGATGGGTGGTGGTCTTGGCTGTAGTTGTGGTAGTGGTTATTTTCTTGTTTGTGGAGGGTGAGGCAGTGAGGGGTGGAGGGTGGCAGTGATTGTGCGGGTGGTAGTGGTGGCAGGGGTGGTGTGGTGACAGGGGGTGGTAGTGGTGAGGGGGTGGTAGTGGTGACAGGGGGTGGTTGTCGTACAAGTTGTAAATGTTTTTGGTTCAGGTGATGGGTGGTGAAGATTCAAGCAAATCAGTACATCATTTTAGTGCCGTTGTGAACTCTCGAGAGGACGGCTGGGGGAGGGAGAGGGGCGTGGTGGAAGGGAGAGGCGAATGGTGGGAGAGTGTTATAAGACTAGTGGAAAAGGCAATGATGGAAAAGACAAAGGGAAATGATTAGAACTGAATGTGACGCGGTAAGGGTGGGTGGTGGGGAGGGGCAATGACTTCATCTGGTGATGGGAGGAAGGACCTCGTCTACTGGAACCTCGTCTGATGGTTGGACAAGAACCTCGCTAGTGATGGGACCACAACCTCGTCAGGTGATGGGGCTAGAGCCTAGTCTGATGAAGGGACCAGAGCCTCGCCTAGTGATGGTAAAAGTCCCCCTTTTAATTTTAATCAGACTCGGCTTCGTTCACCTTATAATCATCGTCTTTTATCAGAATGCATAAATTCAAGTAGCCTAACAAAGGGAAATTAAAAAAGACAACACCGGGACACACACACACAAAAGAAGGCAGCACCCGGTGGCATGCGCCAAGAGGTCCTAGCCAGCCACCGTGTGCTCAAAGATGCACACCTAAACCACACAACCAGCTTGTTAGAACGCGTCCGGGAGGCCCTCGACTGCACCGCTCTGCCCTTCACTTGAGACGTCCGGACCCACTGCCGAGTCAATCTATGCAGTCATGCATGCACCAGAGCCTCTGAGATCGTCTTTTGAGACATCGAGACGGTGTGCTCAGGTAAAAGGTTCGCTGGAAGGTGATACTGACCGCTTGCTCAACGTTTCGAAACTGGTTCTTTTGATGACGGATGTGTCAAGACCGGTTACAAAGGAACTACATGTTATCACAGTCGGAGCATTGTTGGTTATCTTCTTTACAAAGTGAAAAGAGACGTCCTCCGTGTCCTACTTATTGTTGTTTTAGGCAAACTGATAAAATCAAAATCTAAATGAGTTTAAATTCATAAAATTAGGATACAACTTTGTATTTCAACATTTTAACACTTAATAATTATACATAGGCTAGTTTAAATATATTTTACACACTAAATATCGTTATGGAAAATATACGATGATAAATAACTGTAGATTAAAATATATACAATTTAAAAATCAGCACTCCAGCGTTTTCAGCAAGAATAGGCCAAATTTGGGATGTTTTGCAAATCCTTATCCTGATCCCTTCCAAGTGCTATATAGTCGTAATGGCTTGGCGCTTTCCCCTGATAATTCCCTCTTACAACACTCTTTGGGTCAAGATACAGCCTTGAATAAGAGCTCCAGGAATGCAGCTTATATATGACAGGACAATTTGCATAATTATAATTAAATTACAAAAGCTATTCTTCAGAGAGATCTTTGTCAACAAATCCCTCGTGCTAGGCTGGGTGACGAGCGGAATTACGGCTGCCCCCTATTTCATATTCCCAACGACCTTGTATTACGAAAATATTGACCTAGATTATATATCTGACTTAACGACGAAGCTAACTTGGCCTACGTGACCTAACTAACCTCTTAATTGATCTAAACAGTAAGAGGCACGTAAGATAATTTTATAAGGCATAATTAAGACAAATAGTAATTCTTTGGCAGGAGATGTTCACTCATTTATAATACGTAATCGAAGTTCCAATCCAAACTATACAATTGGTCTAGACCTATGGTCAATGCAGATCTTTACAACTGGTCTATGTTTCAACAAGAGAGCTGTGACTGATATATATATATATTCCAATTTGACCTCTATAACCAACCTTTCATCCTGCCGTTTTCTAGTGTCTAAGTGTCTTCTGCTTGACCTATAGAGTTAAGTAATCAGCGTGAATCTTTTATGACAAAAACCACTAACATCCGCTAATCCAAGTAACCAAATGTATTACACTTTTAAGCCCTGAAACCTTTACTATTAACTATAGCCTAATTGATCAAATTCTCGTATCTCTATAAACTGATCAATGACTTTACCCTTAACTTGATTAGACTAGGCTATACATGACTCCAACACTCTCAGTAACCAAAGTTATGGATCGAGGGATCTTTGAAATTATCTAATCCCTATCATCTGATGATCGATTAAACTCAGGAAAGTTACTTTGCAAGTAAATAATACGCTAAAGCTAGCAATTTCTCCTTCAAAGAAACCCATCCCAGCATCCCTTAGACCTTTCTCCACCTTTTCATCTCAAGGCTGACAGCAGTGGTAATAAGCAGAACTTCAGACACCTGCACTATGATTACAATTATATCGATACACAAGAGACAAATCCCACTAACGTAATGTATCAATCAGAAAATCCGTAGAGGCCGTGACGAAGATACGAACCTGTGCCCCTGATAAATATTCAACACCGAAATTAAGCGTATTTTAACTTCCCTGCATATCACGGCTAGTATTCTATTATCTTTTGTTTACATTAATTTCTCCCAGCTTCAGTTCTGGCTTTAATCTATTCCCCTCTATAATTAGGTTTATCTCCCAGTATTTGAGTCCTTTCCATTCTCTCCCTGCATTCGTATGAAACCACTGGCTATAAAGTTTTATAAAACACGAATACTACATATAGAATCATGCAAACGAATTCATTAATAAGAAAACCCCATCTGATGGTAATTCAGCAACAGATATTACCAACCAAAAAAAAAAAATCCTTGAAGACCTACCTCAAGCGATTGTATTTATACAATAACACAATTAACAAATTTCCTCTATCTATAGAATCAACTTGCGTCAAAATTCCTGCCAGTGTGTGTTTATGTAAGTGTTGTCCAACGATTGGATTCATATTCCTTAATTGAGACGTTGCATTTTAGAGACGAATGTTATGCTATTGTATTCAGGTTCCGGGCATTGTGTATCAGTTCCCAGCCGTGGCCACAATGACGGGAGCAAATGGTGAGCCAGATTAAGCAAGATGAGGGAAACACAGAATACAAAATGTAGACTGTAACACATCAATGACGGGAGCAAATGGTGAGCCAGATTAAGCAAGATGAGGGGAAACACAGAATACAAAATGTAGACTGTAACACATTAAATACAAAGTGGAAAACATTTATATACAAGGTGTAAAACATTCATATTCAAGGTTTAAAACATTAAGTCCGTGAAAAAAAAACATTAAATACGAAATGTAAAACATTAAAAAAATGTGTAAAACATTAAATAAAATTGTGTAAAACATTAAATACAAAGCGCAAAACATTAAAAAAACACAAAAGTAAACTGAGAAATGTATAGTACCAAATGTTACATGAATAACTTTAAAGTCCAAAACTAAACTGTAAATCATAGAATACTGTAACAAATATATGTCACAGTACAATGTGAAACTTAATAATATAGATCATAAAACTGTTGTTTATAAGTGATAGTTCCATAAGGCTCAAACTATTCTTAACAAGGCGACACAAATTCAAATAATTCAGGCCAGCTTTAAATAAATCTGACCCAGGCAAACCTCAAGATATATATTCACGATTCGAATAAGAATTCCGATGAAGCCATAACCGACAGCAAATGCTGCAAAAATATATATATAGTTCTAAACTTATAATCAATGTATATTAAGTCAGACGTTTACAATGCGAGTCGGTTCAGGTTAAACGTCTAACCAAGTTGTTAAATATGACCCAGTTGGCACATATAGTAATTCCTGTTATACTGTCACCGTTCCTATTACTATCCTATTATACTGATACCACTTGCTCGAGCTACTCTATTACTTCACGAAGTCAATCTGATTTTACTATTACCACTAGTCTAGGCTACTCTATTACTTCATGAAGTCAATCTTATTATACTGTTACTACTAGCATCGGCTACTCTCTGTTACTTCATGAAGTCAATCTTATTATGTTGTGTCTTGATTCAACTTGCCATATTACCATGGTGCTGCTAATCCACAGTTAATACACACTTGAATCACCACTTCTATGTCATGCAACTCAGTCACCTGCATTAATTAGTCACCCTAGAAAAGGGTCGATAATATTCCTTTTCTTTTATTTTAAAACAGCCTTAAATTTGGTAACAATATATTACACACACACACATTAAAATTATGTTCCTATTTTTAAGTTATGAGAGTTTTATCATAACATCTGTACTCTGGAGCCATTATCTTTCTAAAATTGTAAATCAATTTAAAGAAAAATAAATATAACATTTAGAGGTTTAATTAAGGTTCATGCTCTGTGATAATATGTAACACATGTTTACAGAGAATTATACTACTGTATATGTAATGTAGTATTGCCTTGTAAATTTATGTATATATGATTTATATTGTATTTTATTACAGATAAAAATAAAATCACGCAACTCCTATTATATAATGATACAAAACTCATTGGTAGATTTCATGTAAGCGACATTTAATACTGGATATAAATATTTTATATTCTTCTTACAGCTTATCACATTATACCTCTGAGCAATTAATCATTAAAATGAACCATCATTATAAACTTAAATGCTGTCAGATCCAGACTTACCCGCACTTAAATCAGGGTTATATGTTAAACATTATATAGATTGATTACAATTCATATTTAAACTTCACATTTTTACTATTACAGTACTTTCAATTAATTATACTCTTGATTTCAATGCCATATTGCTCTATGTTCTACTAAATGTTCTACTGTACCTCTAACACAGTCATTACTATAATAAATTATACCAATGATTGTATTAGGTCTAATATCATTATTATTTCAACCTACAATTATTATTTATATATTAGTTATTATTGATAGCTATAGTTCTATCTAAAAATTACTTATTCTTTTTGGTAATAGTTTTTTTTTAATTTATAAAAATAAATTTATGTGATATATTTAACTACATACTGTATTTGTTATTACTTAATTTAATAAAATACTATTCTCCAAAACTACACCAAACTCCATAAAGTGTAGCTTTAGACCCACCTAAATGTATATTAATTCATCATATTTAATTCACTATTATTATAAATAGAATTTATATTTTTTAATATTAATATGCATCTGTTATTTTGCATTAATGATACAAAGTTTGCCATTGCTAATTTATTGAACTATAAATGTTAGTATTAGTTTGATCATACTTATCAATATTAGCATTAAAATACAGTCACGGTAACCACTGTATTATACAGTGAGCTACACACTGAGCTATCAAATATATTTGTATAATTTATATTAGTACTGTATATAACCTAATTTGATTACGAACAAATATTTGTATAAAACTGTACTTATATGATATAAGTTAGTCTAATTTCTAACTTATACTCTTCTATAAGAGTATAAGTTATAAACTTATAACTATAAAAATTGAAAATACAATCTTAATGCATACGCATTGAATGATTGTATTTAATTAATTACAATTACAGTCAATATATACTTTCATTTTTCTGAACTTACCCCAGCAGGCAATTACTGCCATATTTCCTTAAACACTATTATATATATATATATATATATATATATATATATATATATATATATATATATATATATATATATATATATATATATATTAGTAATTGTTATAAATATTATTATTTTGTATAAACTTGCCTGAAACTTGAGTACAAAAAACTTATTCAGTATTATTTCAGGTTTATGCCTTAAATTTACAAATAATGATAATTGCCTCTGTTCAGTGGCAAGTAAGTATTTATGCAGATTCTAGTCATTATTCAAGTAATTTTCCTATAACAAAGCCTGCATATATGAAATATTGTATTACGTGTTAACTGAGAAGATATTACTATCGTGTTGAGAAGATATTACTATCGTGTTGAGAAGATATTACTATCGTGTTGAGAAGATATTACTATCGTGTCAAATCTATCAACACAAAGATAATTATCACGAGAAAGCACCAAGCCATTACGACTACAGTATATAGATAAGGAATAAGAGGATAAGGATTTAGGATAGTGTGGGGGAAGGAATAGTGCCCAAGCACTAGGAACATTATTCTGAAGAGGCCTGGGTAAATACTGGTTTGGAAATATGAATGTTGATTTACGGAACAAATAATCAGGTGATTATATTGGAGGTGAACTCACTATATTGCTTCAAGTGTTGATTAGATGTATTTATGAGTTTGGGTGAATGTAAATAGGTCGCTACCTCACATAGGCCTACACTTTACCGTGGATCACATTAAATAATTTAAGACCGAGACCAAGAAAGCATAATTAGCCCAATACCTTTTTCCCCACAGTTCTATGAAATACCGTACATTGTATTGCTAAATATGTGATTTCTATGTTCATTCGCGACACAGCTCAAAGGACAAATCTACTCAAGTTACTCCTGGAATTGTATTTTTTGTTTTTTTATACTTCCCCTACCACTTCCCGTTCTCTGTATCTGTTTTGATTTCAACCTCAAATTACGTTTGGCTGCACTATATCTCTGAGACGTTTACTGCCACGTGAAGCCTCTCTTCACCTACCCGTAAAATAGGTGGGGCCGGGAGTCAGGCGACTATTATGGTTGGCAGTGAGGTTAGACGGACAGTATAGAGGAAATCTATCAACCCAACAGTCTTCTTGTTTCCCTGTACACAATAACCCAAACAAAGCGTTTACGTGTACGGGGGTGAGGGAAGTATCAGGGGGGAAAGCGCCAAGCCATTACGACTATATAGCACTGGGAAGGGGTCAGGATAAGGATTTGGGATGGGACGGAGGGAAAGGAATGGTGCCCAAACTACTTGTGGACGGTCGGGGGATTGAACCCCGACCTGCATGAAGCGAGACCGTCGCTCTACCGTCCAGCCCAAGTGGTTGGGCTATCTTGAAGTTATCTTGAGATGATTTCTGGGCTTTAGTGTCCCCGCGGCCCGGTCCTCGACCAGGCCTCCACCCCCAGGAAGCAGCCCGTGACAGCTGACTAACACCCAGGTACCTATTTTACTGCTAGGTAACAGGGGCATAGGGTGAAAGAAACTCTGCCCATTGTTTCTCGCCGGCGCCTGGGATCGAACCCAGGACCACAGGATCACAAGTCCCGCGTGCTGCCGACTGGCTCCCCGAGCTAGAATGTGTACTTGTACGTGAAGATGGCAACGCATGGCACTGGCACAGTGCCATCCTTGACCTCATATGCCATAACAACTTACCACAGACGGGGGGGGGGCAGTGAGCCACATAGATGTGATCGCCTCGCGTCAAATTCAACAAACTCATTAACTCACCTTCAGTTGGATGCCCGAGTGCACCTGGCTGACCTTGACGCACTCTACACTCGCCCCCGCCGACACTTGGCTCTAAAAACGCCACAATAACGCCACAATAACGACACAATAACATATATAAACACGATCGGCCGCGTCACCCTCGACGACGAGAGCAAAGAAAACGGGATCCGCCGCGCTGGCCGGGGTTGATAGTAAGACGAGAAACTATATACTTTATCCTTTAATACGATATAAATCATATATACACATAAGGAAATGTATATGTTTATCTCTCAAAATGGTAATATGTTTATTGTTTGTGATGGGTGTCTATGTATATATTAACACGATGTACTGAACGGGGGTGAGAATAGCTTAAGCTACCTCATCCCTTTGTGTGTATTTTACCTCAATAAACTATATTTCAATTTCAATATATACACACATACATTTACGAGGCAATACTACATTACATATACAGTAGTATAATTGCCGGTAAACAAGTGTTTTATATTGTCATAAAGCATGAACTTTTAAGCCCGCTAAATGTTATTCTTGTTATAGTGAACTAAGACGGGCCACTGCGGGCTCTTAGCGTGGCGGCGGCCGTGATGTTGTCACGTTGGCCCGCCCACGCCATTCATTCATTGTTTCAACTCGATTGATTGATTGATTGATTGATGAAGATTAAGCCACCCCCATGAGGTGACACGGGTTTGAATAGCCCATTAGTGGTAGAGTTTCGACTCGGCTTTGTTCTTTTTATATGCCTTTTTTTTTGTTGCTTCTTTGTTTTTCGGCCCGTGCTCATCAACAAAGGCCAAATGGGCGTTAATCCTCCGGCCAAACCCCACTGTTTATTAGTGAAAAATAGTTTACACACGACTAACAACTCATGATCATTTCTGGAAGAGTTGTTTGCTAACAACCTCTGTTTCAATTACAGCGCTGTAAATGCTTTACCCACGTACTTCGACTACAATTAATTGCCATCAGAACGCAAAATAAAAACTCTTAACTATACATAAAACTCTAATGTATAATAATAATATTTATACACGAGAAAAACTATTATACACAGTACGCTTAAATTGATATATGCGTATGGTTGGGGGGGGGGGGAGGGGGAGGTTAGAAACGCGCCTCTTTACCTAACCTAGCTGAGGACAGAGGGTAGAAATAGCCTAAGCTACTTTATCCCTTTGAGATGTATTTTCTTGTCTCCATAAACATACTTGAACAGGGGTGCAGTTTTTCAGTATTACCAAACTTAGAAACACACAGCAATGCGCTGCAGCCGTATTCGAGTCATTCTTGGAATCAGGAGAAACGCTAGATGCCAGTCCAATGTATCATCTTGCATTTGCAACTCTGGACAGAGAACAAGAATACTTTCCAATATACGTGGGT
>WNGS01000543.1:14875414-14887869 GCA_020271785.1 Procambarus virginalis | reverse complement strand
GTGTGTGTGTGTGGTGTGTGTGTGTGTGTGTGTGTATCACGAAATAAACACGTGGTTAAAAATGTGACAGTGTCAGACCACGGAGGAAAATTGAAACAGGAACTTCCTTTAGTACTTTCGTATATTAATACGAAAGTACTCCTTCTGAAGATGTATTAATATACGAAAGTACTTAAGGAAATTCCTGTTTCAATTTTCCTCCGTGGTCTGACACTCATATATATATATATATATATATATATATATATATATATATATATATATATATATATATATATATATATATATATATATATATATACATACCGTTGCGTTTAAGCAGCTCCCTGGGTAGAGGTCTTCAGGCGAGGGGCCCCTTCGCAGCTGTTGGCCACTTGATTCCGCCTCTTGATTGTTCAACCACCTGCTCGTTCATCCACCTGCTCGTTCATCCACCTGCTTTTCCAACTATCTCCTTGCCCAACTTACTGCTTGTTCAAACTCCCTTGCTTATTTAACCATCTGCTTATTCAACTGCCTGCTTGTTCACACTCCTATTTATTCAACCATCTGCTTGCTCAATCACCTACTTGATCAAATCAGGTGTTTTATATGAAATAGTTGGAAGAGAAAATTGGAGTACTTGTCGGGATAAGCGCTGACCACCACTGCATTTTAACAGAAACGATCAATTCGTCCACAAATGCGACATATTAGTAAAAAACAAAAAAAGCACCGTAATATTCCCGCTTTTATGCATCAACCCAAACACATGGTGTTGCATGGGATTGTACATTTTTTTAGGTAGGCAACACAGTTTCATTTTTTTTACGGAGTGCCAAGCTGAGAGAAATGACTGCTCCTTCGTGGAGATCGGATCATTCCACTTCAAACCTTGAAATATATGTTTAACACATCTCCTACCCTGTCCAAGGAGGACAGAAGAAAATGTATATATGCTGGTTAGCATTGTAAATGTGTGGCCACGTCTGTGGTAAAAAATAATAATAAAAATAAAAACTTCAACTCTTGACCCAAAACTCTTGATTTACCACAATTATATTCCCGTCTCTTGATTCACCTCCGTAAGAAATGCAACGGTTTAGCCTAACCAAAAGCGCCAGAAACTAGGCTACCCGCCCAGCCTACCGCAACCAGGTAAAAAAAAAAATAAAAATTAGGTCCAAGAAACGTTAATATTGCAGTGCTTCTCATTTCCCTAATCCACGGTAATTTTTACACCCCTGGGTCGACTGTGTAGAAAGCCTAGTGCTATTAGCAAGATGAGAGGTTAAGCCTTACTAACATCACACAAAATGTTCAGCTGGGTCACACACATTTTATATATATATATATATATATATATATATATATATATATATATATATATATATAGATATATATATATATAACAATTTGATCCCAAACTGCAAAACTGTAACTAATCTTATGCTTTGGTAAAATTAAGTGTTCTTGTGCAGGTGATGAGTCACAATAACGTGGCTGAAGTGTGTTGACCAGACCACACACTAGAAGGTGAAGGGACGACGACGTTTCGGTCCGTCCTGGACCATTCTCAAGTCGATTGTGAGTGTTCTTATGTAACGAAATTTCGATATATTATTTTTTTTCAATGCCACGAGAGACAATAGGCTAGCGATCCGTCACTCTTGTGTACAACTGATAGGCTTTTGTTTGACCTGTCTACGAGACGCCCTCCACACAAGCCATTTATTTACGAAATGCCAAACCATTTATTACGAAATGCCAAGCCATTTATTTACGAAATACCTTTTAATTAATGACAGGTATAACTTTATTCTTTTCTTTTCAGCAATATTCGTTGGGTGACGTTATTTTTTTTGTCTTTATTTAATAAAATACAATATAAATCATATATACATAAATTCTACAAGGCAATACTACATCACATATACAGTAGTATATGTAACGTAGTATTGCCTCAGTAAACAAGTGTTTCATTATCACAGAACATGAACTTTAAACCCCTAAGTGTTACACTTATTTTTCTTTAAATGATGTGTTATCCGTGTTATCAGATACTTCTGGTGCTTTTGTGAGTCCTATATTTGGTTGCACTGCCTTTCAAGGGGTCACTGTTGTTGAATTACGTTCCAAACAAGTCACTGTTGTGACACTATCTTCCAAACAAGTCACTGTTGTGGCACTATCTTCCAAACAAGTCACTGTTGTGACACTATCTTCCAAACAAGTCACTGTTGTGGCACTATCTTCCAAACAAGTCACTGTTGTGACACTATCTTCCAAACAAGTCACTGTTGTGGCACTATCTTCCAAACAAGTCACTGTTGTGACACTATCTTCCAAACAAGTCACTGTTGTGACACTATCTTCAAACAAGTCACTGTTGTGGCACTATCTTCCAAACAAGTCACTGTTGTGACACTATCTTCCAAACAAGTCACTGTTGTGGCACTATCTTCCAAACAAGTCACTGTTGTGGCACTATCTTCCAAACAAGTCACTGTTGTGGCACTATCTTCCAAACAAGTCACTGTTGTGGCACTATCTTCCACGCTAGGACCACAAAAGCTACAAACTCGAATTATTACTAAGAACAAATGTTATTTCCTCTTATCTCCTTGTTATTTTTTACTAAATATTATCAAGTTAGAAAATATCTTTGCCAATTAAAAAAAAATAAAAAAAATATCACCATAAAACGTTGTTTTAAATGCATCAAAAAATACATTCTTACAAAATTAGAACAAATAAGAATACAACTATCTCCAGCATTAACTAAATTAACTAAAAAAAACTAAACTAAGCAATAAATTTGACAATTGGCTTTATTATGAAGTAAACATGAATAAAACTATTAAAATTTATAAATAAAAAAAAATCGTATATGTTAGCAGATAAGACACTCGTATTTACATTTACATGCCCAAAATATACAATATATACTCACTTAAGGAAATCCCTTTAAATAAATGTATGATATATATTATTAGTTCCCCCCTCTCATAATATATATATATATATATATATATATATATATATATATATATATATATATATATATATATATATATATAAAATACAAGTGAGGGGTACCACCTCTGGTGCAACTGTAGGGACCCATAGCCTCGGAGAAGAAAATAAAGAGTATTCAGAGAAGATCTTGTGGATTCTCACTGAACATTTTAATATTTTCTTCTCCTACTAACCCTATTTTTTGTACCTATACATATATATTTGTTTTATTTAAACTTTGTTACAAAAAAGTTACATATAGGGTACAAAGATGATTGTCATAAGTTGTCGAGTTCCTCCAGCTCCTCAGATGGCGGGCAGGAACCCTGAATGCAGTGTGCATTTCCCCTCTGTATCGCCACGCTGAGGCGCTGGAAACGGAAGCTGGCAGCTCTAGGGTCTCTTGTTGTTTCAATTAGCCTAGAACATAGTTCCTTCAAAAAACTTGTGGCATTCTTACCTCAGGGGCTGAGTGTCTCAGAAGCAATGGGGACAAAATTGTAGTGGTGATCCAGCTCTCTTTACTTACGGGATTTGGCTGATTCCCTGTGGGTAGCAGCGCCACCTGGTTGTGCAACACTGAGGTCAATGTAGGTGTTGGCCAGGGTTGATACGCACGTGTAGCCCCATATATATATATATATATATATATATATATATATATATATATATATATATATATATATATATATATATATATATATATGTATATATTAGGGTAACTGTATTGTCAAATTGTTAAAATTAAAAACAAAAATGAAAAAGGAAAGAACAGATTTAAGATATGAGAAGGCAAACTATTTTTCTCCTCTACTGATGGTCATTTTAAATTAAGTGACTTTAAGAATACGTGACACTAAATCAAGCGACTGACACCTATCAGCAAGTTGGCACTCAAAGAGTGTCACTACAGTCGTTCCTCAAACAAATGTATACACATGCACTTAACCCTGCGCATACATACATACATACACCACTTATAGTGTATGTATGCATACACTTATGCATACACCAGCGTGTTTTCATGTATACAGACTCGCTTAGATATCCCTCCTTCCCCCCCATACCCAAAACAGATGTCCCACAAACAAATGCCTACAAGCAGATAGACACAAATAGCTACCCACACAGATACCCACATACCGGCACCCACAAATACCCACAAACAGATACCTACAAATAAATACCCACTTACAGGCCCTATAAAACTTACAATCAGATACCCACATACAGAAACCTTGAAAAACATACACACAAACAGGTCCCCACAAACAGATCCCCAAGAACAGAGCCCGTGAAACAGACCCACACACCTGGATGTTTGTACAAGGGTTCAAAAAGAGTTCAAAACACTCGTGTGAAGACTGGGAGGAACCAGCAGCAGGCAAGAGACACTTGTGAACAGCAGGGTGAGCAAGCCAGCCGACTAGCCAACCAGCCAGCCAGACAGGCAACCAGACAGCCAGCCAGCCAGCCAGCCAACTAGCCAACCAGACAGACAGCCAGCCAACCAACCAACCAACCAACCAGCCAGCCAGCCAGNTTGGTATTATCATGGTTATTATTACTCTAATTATGACATATATTGCTCTAATTATCGCAGGTATTACTCTGATTATGACGGGTATTATTCAAATTATCACGGGAATGATTATAATTATCAAGGGTATATTTATCATCATAAGTATTTGAAAATTTCTAGATATGATCATTATTTATACTAATAACATACCTAACATATTACCATCATCCTTGTGCCACTGACAAAAATAATAAATAACATATATATATATTATATATATATATATATATTATATATATATATATATATATATATATATATATTCTTTTTTCCTGTAAAGGTCTCGAGAAGAGACGAATAGACTGCCAGAGTGACAATTTCGCTACAGGCGCGATTGACTGCACGGTTAGAGCGACGGTCTCACTTCATGCAGGTCGACGTTCAATCCCCAATCGTCTACAAGTGGTTGGTCACCATGGTCATTATGGGAGCCGGTCGGCCGAGCGGACAGCACGCTGGACTTGTGATCCTGTGGTCCTGGGTTCGATCCCAGGCGCCGGCGAGAAACAATGGACAGTTTCTTTCACCCTATGCCCCTGTTACTTAGCAATAAAATAGGTACCTGGGTGTTAGTCAGCTTTCACGGGCTGCTTCCTGGGGTGGAGGCCTGGTCGAGGACCGGGCCGCGGGGACACTAAAAGCCCCGAAATCATCTCAAGATCTCACCATTCCTTCCTCCCGTCTCATCCCTAATCCTTATCCTTATCCCAGTGCTATATAGTCGCAATGGCTTCGCAATTTCTCCCGATACTCCGTTTCGTTACAGGCGCCCAAGACTCCTTAATTCCTCCCGGAATCCGGGAGGATTTGATCCTCCCGGAATTAAGAACAGGTTTCTTTTTCTGCGCAAAAAGAAGAGGCCATCACCAGAAGCCCGGCAGCTCCACCAACACCCACGAAACACGACACGATATGCGCAATTCGAGCATTTTCTAAAACATTGATCACCTGAATCATTTAAAAAGAGTTTGATGCCTCGTTCCCCCCCACGGTAGGGAGGGACTGGACGGAAGGATACCAGGTGGTTCCCCAAACTGTTCTGGCCGGTGTGTGTGTCAGTCAAGTCTCTCCGGCTATCTTTAAATGTTAAAACTACCTCGCTCCAACACTTGATACCTAGCATGAAGATTTGATGACTCTATGTATAAAGTATGTGCATTATGTGTCAGCCAAACGGGTTTCTAGCTTCGTGATTTCTCGTGTTTTATTTTTTTTTGCAAGCAAATGCGAATGTTAACGCGTGCGCGCACACATAAACATACACACGCACGCACTGATATATATTATATATATATCAGTGAAATTAATATTTAATAATAAATATATAATTTTCTCTTGTAGACAAACCAAGTACGACAACCCAATCCAGGCAGCACAAACGACCTTCTGCGAGAAGTACGACCCCCAAATCGCTAATTAACGACTCTCATATGACCGTGAGCAGCCAAATAATGAGAACAATTCTCTCATTCCTCCTCATGATGAAAGACTTTCTACTCATAAACAAATACTCCCGTATGAGGAGAAAGAGAAAGATTTTCCTCCTACCTTTTCTCCTTTCTCCTATCAAAGAGAAAGATTCTCCAATCCCGATGAAATTCCTCAATTTGTGATCAAATATTTCCCCCAATCACGACGCAAACTCCCTCAGCACAGTGACAAGCTTCCCCAATCACGACGCAAACTCCCTCAGCACAGTGACAAGCTTCCCCAATCACGACGAAGATACTCCCTAATCACGACAAAAGGATCTTTTAATCGCGACAGCCCTCCTTATCACCTTCGGCGACTCCACTCTTTCAGCCAATCGAGGAGTGTGTGTGTGTGTGTGTGTGTGTGTGTGTGTGTGTGTGTGTGTGTGTGTGTGTGTGTGTGTGTGTGTGTGTGTGTGTGTGTGTGTGTGTGTGTTTGTGTACGTGCGTGCGTGCGTGCGTGCTGCAGGAGCATAATGTAACCAGTCTCCGATAGGTCTCACCTGTACCTGCCGATGGCTGTTTTGCTAATTGCAACCAATCTGCCCATCGAACAGGTAAGCCATTAGGGCCGAGAGACGCTCTTGACATGACGGCAGCGATCACTAGGCAGACAAGGGAGGGGGTGGTGGGAAGGGAAAGTGGGGGGGGGGGGAGGAGGGTAGGTGGTTAGGTAGGTAGGGGGTGTGATGCACATTCTTCTCCAATCAATAACAAGAAGGAGAAATGACAGTTGAGTATGTAATAGACATGTCAACTCCTTGACAGTTTGGGTGTGATTGCGTAGGCAGTGATTTGTTCGTCAGTGGAGACATGGGAGAGGGAGAGAGAGAGTGTGTGTGGGGGGGGGGGGAGCATACGAGACATAGTTGGTGTGTGGGAGGGGGGGGGAGAGACAGGTGTGCAAGAAGGTAATCATGCAGGTGTTTGAGGAAAGTGAAGACAAAGGTAATAACGAGGAGAGAGTTCAAGCACAGTTGTCTGTGCCACAAGTCTTCAACAGTATATATATATATATGCCAAAACACGTTCACAATGCGTACACAAGGGGTAGCAATCCCTCATAATTAGTGAATGGATTACGTCACAGGCTCTTAATAAGCTCTCATCTATGGCTATTAGATCACCTCATTAATGACAATTACGGGAACCCCCCCCCAAAAAAAAAAAATATATATATATATATATATATATATATATATATATATCATTTCCTGAAGTACTGAAACTTTTATAAAAAAAAAAATTACTTCACTATGGCTTAGAATACTGTGAAGAGAATAAATAAGTTATTTCATACATCATTTGAATGCTATATATATAGCATTCAAAGGTATTTTGAATGCCTTACACTATACCTTACACTATATATATTTATAGTGTAAGGTACCAGTGTAGGCCATATCGGCTTCGATATAAATGTTTATATTTAAAATCAATAAACAGTAAAATATAATAAATTGATAAAAAATATGAAATAAATTATATATTATTCATAAACAATCTTATATTATCATACTGGAAAAATAATAATAGCAAAAAATGAAACAAATATAAATAAAATACCAATAAAACTAATTATATATATATATATATATATATATATATATATATATATATATATATATCAATTAAATAAATATAAACAAATGAAATATATTCCACGTAAACCAATAAATTAAAATCACTATCAATAGAACAAACAAAAATACCAAAAAAACCAACAAAATATATACCCACAAAAGACACAAAATACAAATCAATAAACCGATCAAATAAATACATTAACATACATATTTATCACTATATACAATTCCATTAACCCCCAAAAATATAACTTTTCGACTGTCACTGCAGATCAGAACAAGATCCACTATTAAACTTTCAAAAGTATTATTGTACAAAAACATTGTGCGGGGAATAATATGTAGCCTGATGTGCGGTGTCACTGCATTTGCGCCTCACTATTAAATCATTATAACCTGATGGCTTTGTATATATTTTGATACAGATGTCATTAGTGTTTTTGATTATGATAATATGACCATCTACTGGGTGGGGGGGGGGGAAGTTATCTCCTCTTCTTGGGATGATTTCGGGGCTTTAGTGTCCCCGCGGCCCTGTCCTCGACTAGGGTTCCACCCCCAGGAAGCAGGCCGTGACAGCTGACTAACTCCCAGGTACCTATTTTACTGCTAGGTAACAGGGGCATAGGGTGAAAGAAACTCGGGAAGGATATAATCATTAAGAGATAATATATCTTAATGCTTTGGGGTTTTTTATTTAAGGGAGAAAGGGGTATTTAAAGGGTGTATTAGATTTGCTCGCAAATACTTCGTCGTAGGATAAATCCATCGAAGCTGTAAAGGAGGTTCGAACCTTATGTATGGTAGAGTTCGTAGCACAAGTCGTAGCATGCCATCTTAAAGGGGGGGGGGCAGTAGATGTACTTTAGGTGACTGTATGGGTACCTTAAGTGGCAATTCATGTTCATTAAGAGGCTGTGAACACCGGCTAACATGTGTTTGAGATTTTAGTTCATTTTAGTTCATTCAGTCTTCAGCATACCCCAGCCAGATGTGAACATACCCCAGCCAGATGTGAACATACCCCAGCCAGATGTGAACATACACCAGCCAGATGTGAACATACCCCAGCCAGATGTGAACATACCCCAGCCAGATGTGAACATACCCCATGAACATACACCAGCCAGATGTGAACATACACCAGCCAGATGTGAACATACCCCAGCCAGATGTGAACATACCCCATGAACATACACCAGCCAGATGTGAACATACCCCAGGCAGATGTGAACATACACCATGATCATACCTCAGCCAGATGTGAACATACCCCAGCCAGATGTGAACATACCCCATGAACATACACCAGCCAGATGTGAACATACCCCAGCCAGATGTGAACATACCCCATGAACATACACCAGCCAGATGTGAACATACCCCAGCCAGATGTGAACATACCCCATGAACATACACCAGCCAGATGTGAACATACCCCTGCCAGATGTGAACATACACCAGCCAGCCATCAGCATACCCCCCCTCCCCCCCAAGTGTAGCCAGACTTGAGCAGGCATCGCCTAAGCGTAATGAGAACAACGTCGTCTGCTTGGATTCCTCCTCCCTCCCCCCTCTTCTCCTTCCCTCACTACCTCTCCATCTCCCCTACCGTCCTCCCTCTTGTCTTTCTCCCCTTCTCATCCTTTCTGCCTGCCTCTCTCCTTCACTCCCGCGGTCCCTTTAACACCACCTCACTTGGTTCCTCCCTCTCTGGTTCACTTGCTCCATTTCTCGTTCCGTTCCTGCTTCCCTGGTTCAATTCCTCCCTTATTTCGTTCCTCCCTCCTTCGTTCGGCTCCCTTCCTCCCTCGGTCTCTCTCACCTAACCTAACCTAACCTAACCTAACCTAACCTAACCTAACCTTCCTCCCTCGGTCTCTCTCACCTAACCTACCTGTGCCCTTCTCTGATTCTGCCTTCCTCGCTACCTCCTTGTCCCTCCTCTCTCATTTCTCTCTCACTACCCTATTTTAACTACCTCTTTGATTCAATCTTTTTGCTTCTGTCTCCCTACCTTTTTACTACTCTCTCTGTCTCTCTCTCTTTCTTTCTCTTTTTCTCTCTCTCTTACTCTGTCTCTCCCTCTGTTTGAATTTGATTTTGATTTTGGACTATCGAATATAAAACGAGGCCTTATTAATCGTTTGGTTCGTCTCCGGCTTATCACGTCTAAACACCGAGACACGTCAGATGCAACTATGGACTCGGAACACGTATATCTCTCTGTCGCTAACTCGAATGACTCTCGCAGTGGTCTCAGGAGTCTTCGGCAACGCAAAGCGAGACCCCTTGTTTTTGTGGGGCCTGGAAAAAGGAAAATATCCAGTCCATCCTTCACCAAACTGATATCGCTGGTTATGGAAGCAGGGAAGGATTGGGCGAGGGGGAGATGAGGGATGCTGGCGACCGGGTAGAGATGGTGGCGTCGGCTTCGCAGCATCCAAGCCGGAGAGGAAGGCCATAGGGGGACGCCGCTCTGATGCGATAGACGGAATATACAGATTACCGTTAGCGTCTCTGCTTCGCATATCAGTTATCACTCTACTGCTTCTTTCCCCCCCACCCCCTACTGTATCCACTACACTCACCATTTATGGCATCACCTACTGCACCATCACTGCCGTATTCACCATCACTCGTACTGTCATCATTTATGCTACTATCGTCACTATCATTACAGCAGACACCATCACTTGGTTTCCTTTTCCCAAGGGATAGCTCGCTGAGTTAGTTCGACCCATCTCTTATTACACCTTTTCAGTCGCCCTCTCCCCCCTTTCTCACTCTCTCTCTCTCTCTGGCTCTTTATTTTTCGACTCCTTCACTCTCTTTGCCAAAAACTCATTATTCTGACGTTTCTTACCTTGTCTATTTCTTATTTTCCTTTTACTTGCATGGGGAGGGGAGCCGGTCAGCCGAGCGGACAGCACACTGGACTTGTGATCCTGTGGTCCCGGGTTCGATCCCGGGCGCCGGAAGGAAACAATAGGCAGAGTTTTTTTCACCCTATGCCCCTGTTACCTAGCAGTAAAATAGGTACCTGGGTGTTAGTCAGCTGTCACGTGCTGCTTCCTAGGGGGTGGAGGCCTGGTCCTTTGTGTGTGAGTATAAGCCGGTGTTATTAATACACATTACCGCAGTTTATATTAAACAGAATTAAGTTCCTGTCAGAATTAAATACCTGTCTCCAATTTTGTTTCTGAGTGAAAATGTCTACACAGTATAACAACCTCGTATCTTTTTATTTTTTAGGTTTAAGTTAGAATTTTCGAAGATTTTAGTGAATGACATATATATGTATAGCATATATGTAAACATATGACTGCAATGCAATTATTATAACTATTATTTTTTTTTGAAAGATGAGTTTATGTGAGGGTTTGTATGTTATTATATATATATATATATATATATATATATATATATATATATATATATATATATATATATATATATATATATTGATTTACAGTTAACTCGGCATTGTACTTGACTGTACCTTTTATTACTGCTGTGTAATGACCACTGTATTCGACTATATATATATATATATATATATATATATATATATATATATATATATATATATATATACAAGCAAGTACATTGGGTTTGTAAGAGAACCTAACCTTGGTGTTCTTACATTTTTACAAAGCCAGTAGCATCACGCATAGCGTTTCGGGCAGGTCCTTAACTTAACAGATAAGATAAAAATATTAATAGGAACATAGTGTCAAAATTCGACATACTAACTACAATATAAATTGACGGAAATGATTACAGTTGAAGATGTATGTCTTAAGCACTAATATTGGCTGTGTAACTCAAGATACAAGTGCGTGTTTGAAGAACAAGGTAGGAAACTATAGTACCTAAAAGTACCTAATGAAATTAGGTACTGTTGACCAGACCACACACTTGAAAGTGAAGGGACGACGACGTTTCGGTCCGTCCTGGACCATTCTCAAGTCGATAGGTACTTTTTGGTTTTACTTTTGAATAAGGAATAGGTTTGATTTTTTTTTTACTTCATTAGGGAGTGAGTTCCATAGACTGGGTCCTTTTATTTTCATGGAGTGTTTAAACAGATTTACATTGGGGGTAACAAAGAGATATTTATTTCTGGTGTGGTGCTCATGGGTTCTGTTACATCTATCAAGGAAGAATTTCAGATCAGAATTAGCATTTGGGAACAACACAGTTTTGTACATGTAAATAACACAAAAGGATGTGTGAAGTGAGTGTATATTTATCATGTTTAGGGACTCAAACAGAAATTGAAATTGAAATTGAAATAAGTTTATTGATGTAAAATACACACAAAGGGATGAGGCAGCTCAAGCTATTCTCACCCCGTTCAGTACATGGCGTTAATACATATATATACACACATCACAAACCATAAACATATTACAAAACATTCTGAGAGATAACATATACACTCAAACAGAGGGACTGTGTTCTCTAAAGACAGACTTGGCTGTAGTTGTGGTAGTAGATCTTAGCTGGGTGATGATGGGCTTGAGGTAATTTGTAGTGGTTGAACCTATATTTTTATACTATATTCCGTTATATTTCGAAATGATTATATCCACTATAAACAAATTCACAAGAGGCCGTGACGAGGATTCGAACCTGCGTCCGAGAGCATCCCAGACGCTGCCTTAATCGACTGAGCTACGATTCAGCGTCTAGGATGCTCTCGGACGTAAGTTCGAATCCTCGTCACGGCCCCTTATGGATTTGCTCATTTGATGCATCACGCAACTGTGATTTCTGTGTGTAATATCAACTATATTTCGTTAATGTACACTG
>WNGS01000543.1:14852511-14865760 GCA_020271785.1 Procambarus virginalis | reverse complement strand
ATATATCCGTTGCCTATTGGTTTCCTATTGTTAGTACGAGTGTGATTGTGGTCAGATATGCAACAAAATCAATTGCATAATGAAAATAAAAGCAATCGAGTTAATAATAAATAATAATAATAATAATAAAAAATAAAATAATAATGATGATCAGATACCGTAAAAAATAACGAGAAACTGGATGTTATTCAACCAGAATGATGAGTAATATATGATTGTTAGTGTGAGAATAGCTTGAGATGCCTCATCTCCCTGTGTGTTATTATACCAAAATGAACTTAATTCAATTTCAATTCAAATTTTTACCAATATAATTAAAACTCATAAGACTGCATTTACGAAAAGTTGATAAATTTAAGGTATGACAACTCTTCGAGATTTCATTGTAGGCTAAATGTAGCTATAAAATGGAGGCTATATTAGAATTGAATATAGACACAATATCGTCTAGAAAGCTAAACAACGCTGTCTATATTCACAGTTCTTGAATATAGTTCACTATGCCAATATAGAAGACTATATAGAAACACGAGGAGCGATGCCAGAAGCATCATGTCCTTTCGAATATAGAAAAGAAAATATTATTTTGACGATGTTATTAGCTAATTTGTATTTTGCTAATTTTTATTTATTTATTATTATTATTATTATTATTATTATTATTATTATTATTATTATCAATATTCTTCTTTTTAAATAATAATAATAATTATTATTATTTCATTATTATTATTATTATTATTATCAATATTATTCTTTTAAATAATAATAATAATAATGATTATTATTTCATTATTATTATTATAATTTTGTATCAGTAATATTATTTTTTGTATTATCATTTATATAAGCAAATCATTATTTATTATTATTACTAGTGTTATTATTGAGAAAATCTGTAAGATCCCAGAGGAGTATTGAACCTATGTATGCCCTTGGTGCTCTCAGGCAGGGTTCGAATCCTCATTGAACCGCTCCTACCGATTATCTCATTGACAATTCACGTTAACCCTTGCACTGCTCACCCATTTTTGGCAAAAATTGTCTTGGTGCAATTGTCAAAGACATATTTTTGTTGTTTTTATACATGTTCAGGTAATGTCAAAATGTTTCCAAAGTCAACTATTTCCATTTCAAAACAGAAAGAGTATCACTATCACTATCATTGTTACACAATGAATAATCTGTTCCTTTTAATAGTGAACATGAACAGCTAGTCAGTATGAAATAAATACAATCACCCGTTATACAATTCCATGAGGCGATACTTTTTTCTATTTTTTTCATGTGTGTATTATAAGAGAAGTCATGGCGATTTGAACAGGTGTCTGCTGCCGCGCCTGGCTGACACCTCCAGCTAATGATGAGTTAATGTTGCCTCTCCTTAATTTATATGTGAAAATAACGAGACAGGGAGGAGGGGAAGGGCGGTGGGATATATATATATATATATATATATATATATATATATATATATATATATATATATATATATATATATATATAATCAGTCTTATCATGAAGTTAAATTTACACTCAAATTTACATTCAAACGGCTAAAACAAAGCCAATTTCATACACAATTTCCACATGAAAATACATACACGTTTATAAACATTTATAAATTGGAGCAGACAGTTTAATTTTATACATATCCCCCCCCCCCCTGGGGCTAAGTTACGTTTACTCAAATCAATGAAAAAATATACACATTTATTGCAAGCAAATTTCCAAAGTCACTCAAATACCAAAAAAAAATAAGATACCCCCGCGGCTCACTTGGAGCATGCTTTAAGACCAACATTTTTAAAGTTTTGACATATAAACTTTCAACCAAAAACTTTAAATGCATTGAGTGTTTGATATGCAAAACTTTACTCTCTGATGAAATTTAATAAAAAAAAATATTTAATATTTACCGAACTAAATTCAGAAAATATAGCAGAACATATGTTTGTACATTAATCTCTATTAGATCCATCACTATTTTCTGCATTAACTGAATCATCTTAATATAATATATATCAAAAACATTTACATTTACATAATTTTATATATTGTGGAAACCATTGTTTAACTTTGAAACTAAATTCCGAATATTCTTATATCATTATTTTGATCGCATATCGATGAAATTATACCAGGATTTCTTCACCTGCTCCTCGGCCGACATAAGAATCGCTCACCTGTTCTCTAGGTAACACCAAGAATCCCTCACCTGTTCTTCAGCCTAACACCAAGAATCCCTCACCTGTTCTTCAGCCTAACACCAAGAATCCCTCACCTGTTCTTCAGCCTAACACCAAGAATCCTTCACCTGTTCTTCAGGCTAACACCAAGAATCCATCACCTGTTCTTCAGGCTGACATCAGACTCGAGGGGTGCTGATATCGTGGATTTCAGAGACTGTATAAGCGTTTTTAATTAACTTTCCGACAGTTGAAGAACACAGGAAACAAATGAAGATAGCGAGTGGATAACAGGAAAACTCTCTCTCTCTCCTTGAGAAGCTTTTATATATTTGTATATATTTTGTTTTTGCTCTACCATTGTATTCAACATATAATTGAACTGAGTGTGCCTAATTTATATAAAAATCAAATTAAAAAAAGTAAACAACTATTAACATTTTGGTGCTGTGACACGTTAAATTTGGAATTGTGTATCCAAAAATATGTTACTTAAATAATTAAGATGAATAGATATGGTATTTATTAATTTAATACTTGTTCTCAATTTCTAAAAATGTTGGGCTAGGCTGTTTATATATATATATAATATATTATATATATATATATATATATATATATATATATATATTATATATATTATATATAACTAGGTTTATTAAATTTGTTTTGACTTCCCAGTTCCTAAAGCATCGTAAGATATATCTTCGTTGGAAATGGAGGCTTCCTAGTAAGAGAATTACTGGAATAAGTAAGAGTAAGGCGTCCAAAACTGCCGTCTCCAGGGGAGGACAATACAGAATCTCCTTTTAGAATCAGTACCATGATGCGCTGGGCAGGGAATTTGGTATTTTTATAATTCTCTGAGACCTCTAATCTCCCTCCTAAAGCCCGCACAGTCTCTCTCTCAACCGGTAGGGAGGAAACAGTACTGATGTAAGAACCAGTGCTGCTTGTTCTTCATCTAGGCCTATGTGATAGAGGACAGAGTAGGCTGTGCTGAGACAAGCAAAGGTGTGTGTGTGTGTGTGTGTGTGTGTGTGTGTGTGTGTGTGTGGTGACACAAAACACACACTCGCACAATACAAAACCCAAAAATTCCTGGCATGTTGTAATCATATAAATGAGAGGGAGGGGGGGGAAGAGAGAGAGAGAGAGAGAGAGGAGAGAGAGAGAGAGAGAGAGAGAGAGAGAGAGAGAGAGAGAGGAGAGAGGAGAGAGAGAGAGAGAGAGAGACAGAGACAGAGAGAGAGCGCGCGTAAGAGAGAGTTCAGAACATCAACAAAAGTAGCCGCGACCTTCACCTAATTACGCAAATATCAAACCAGCTGATAAATCGCCAGTCACATTATTTTAAAACATTGGACCGAGTTATGAAAGCTCCGCTCACCGCCTCTCTCTCTCTCTCTCTCCCTCTCATCATCTGTACCTTATTATTTGCCTTTACATGCGAGTTAAGTGATTTCCGTCAACCGATTTAGCTATTTTTGTATGTATTAGCTATGTTGTTGTAAAAATAGTTGCAGCACTGGGTTATGTACCAGTAGCTAATAAATCTCATTTCATACATAATTAGGACACACGCGCGCGCCAAGGCACCAGGAGCTAAAGTGCATTTACTATCAAATACAGGTGAGTACACACACATTAAGAAAAGCAGCCCGTTCTTAATTTCATTCAGAAAATAACGCAAACACAATATGACATACAATATCTAGCCGAAACTTGCGTTCGTATGACGTACAATATCTAGCCGAAACTTGGGTTCATATGACGTACAATATCTATATCTAGCCGAAACTTGCGTTCATATGACGTACAATATCTAGCCGAAACTTGGGTTCGTATGACGTACAATATCTATCCGAAACTTGGGTTCATATGACGTACAATATCTAGCCGAAACTTGCGTTCATATGACGTACAATATCCAGCCGAAACTTGGGTTCATATGACGTACAATATCCAGCCGAAACTTGCGTTCATATGACGTACAATATCTAGCCGAAACTTGGGTTCATATGACGTACAATATCCAGCCGAAACTTGCGTTCATATGACGTACAATATCTAGCCGAAACTTGGGTTCGTATGACGTACAATATCCAGACGAAACTTGGGTTCATATGACGTACAATATCTAACCGAAACTTGGGTTAATATGACGTACAATATCCAGCCGAAACTTGCGTTCATATGACGTACAATATCTAGCCGAAACTTGCGTTCATATGACGTACAATATCCAGCCATACACAGGCTGCTCTAATCTAACATAAACAAACGTATATCATGGTCATAACCTAGAAGAAACTGACGTAGAACATGCAATCCCACTCTAGCATTAAGATCAGAACGTCACATGACGTTAACCTTGAGCAAAAAGACGCAAAAGATAACATCTAGACGTACAACATACAGTCCTGGCCCACCATACACCTGTAGCCAACACCAGACTCTAATCCTGTCAAAGAGAACACTGTAGACGGTGGCTGAGCGGACAGAACACTGGACGCGTGATCCTGTGGTCCCGGGTTCGATCCCGGGCGCCGGCGAGAAACAATGGGAAATGTCTTTCGCCCCTGATGCCCCTTGTTACTTAGCAGTAAATAGGTACCTGGGAGTTAGCCAGCTGTCACGGGCTGCTTCCTGGGGGTGGAGGCCTGGTCGAGGACCGGGCCGCGGGGACACTAAGCCCCGAAATCATCTCAAGATAACCTCAAGATAGCCAACACCAGGCTCTAATCATGTCTAGAGAACACTAGCCAATCCGCTCTCTAGCAAAGAGAAATAATTACAATAACAGCGTCCCTCCAGGGAGAAAGAAATATGTTAGAAAAAGGAATACATACTAACTTAATGTAATATAAAATGACGATGAATCCTTCAACGCAGCGCATATCGTTAACCATGTTCATCCGGATAAGGTATATATATATTCATGTATTTGTGGTTATCATTAATCGAGGCAATTTCTTAAGCGAGCAATGCAAATCGAGACGAACAAACCCGTTAATTGAATGGGATACCGGTGTGAGAGAGTCTGAGAAAAAAAAACTGGATCTGATCAACAAAATCGAGGAAAAATACAAGCCAACGAAGACAAAATCCAAAAAAATAATAAAAAAAAATGGACGGACGAGTAGCAATGATGTGTAAACACGCGTATTCTCAAATTTTTCGTAGATGTCTCATCTTTCTCTCTCTCTTTCTTTTTCCTATTCTCTGAGTTACACTTGTTCGCGTGGCTAGCTGCAGGCGTCGCCCTGCCGTTGTTGTTGTTGTTATAGATTCAGCTACTCGGAACAAGTTCCAAGTAGCACGGGCTATGGTGAGCCCGTAACTTACCTGGCACAGGAGCTGGGCACGAAGCACGGGCTATGGTTAGCCTCGTGGACGGGAGATGTTTCCCGTGCCCTGCCGTCTGTCGCCAAGACTATATTAGACGGCGCTGTAGTAACCTCCTCTCTTCCAGCTCACAGCTCCTGGTTACTTAGCTAACCGGGTTGTTCCTGCTCCGGGGAACTACCCACCAAATAACCCCTATGATGACATTCTAGTGCCAGATGGAAAAAGGGGATTAAAACGATAAGATACACGGCTAGCAGACTGCAAACAATTTAAAATAAAATGCCAAATGCGCAGTAAAGGGCTCACAGTTCAGAGTCCTTCGGGAGAAATGAACAACGGGTTCGTTACAAGTCTTCAACAGAATGGAACAACGGGTTATCGGAAGGACGTAACAACGCGTGCAGCGGCAGGTTGCCACCAGACAACGCATAAGTGAACGAGGAGCTTTGCAAAAACCTGCACCCAGACCGAAACCACTGCAAATGGCAACGAAGGTAGATTCACTACATCTAAATTCCTTAATATTGCATTCACGTTCAAGCCATTTATGTGCATTTCAATTAAGTACATAAAGATAACTCCAACTGCAAATAGCATACTAGCCCATATGAGACACCTTCTAAATATATCTACCAATACCCTCTTAAAGATATCTGCCAACACCTTCTAAAGATATCCACCAACACCTAAATATATCCACCATCACCTTCTAAAAATATCCACCCAAACTCATAGAAATAAAAATATAAGATTACATATGAATATATTCTTGAATACACTGATGTCATTCCTTGTTTTAAAACAGTGAATGAAAAGAGCATTTTGGGGATTTTAAGGTAAACAAAAATTACGCCCAAACACTCGTTTAACCAAACAATGTATAGAGTACATACAATGAATAGAGTACATACAATGTATAGAGTACATACGATAGTCAGAGAACACACCATGTATAATAAACAGGTAAAGTATACACAACATATGAAACACAAGCTCATTCTTGCCCTTCCTCACTTTTCAAGCCTATAACAGCCAGTTCCAACGCTTAGGACTCGGATCGGCTACCGGTACCGATCACCAGTGTTCAACGTTTCCTGCAGCACAGTAACAGTAGCGACTGTGAAGAAAATATGAGGAAAAATGTGAACTGCGGCGACCCACAGTCAATGTTTTGTCCCGCTTGTACGGCTTAGTTGGCGGAGACAAGGCTAACTGCCTCCCCTCTCTCATGCCTTGTATAATTCATAAATGGAGTATATTGCGTCTAAGATTGTATGTTTCGTCTAAGAGTGTATATTACATATAGGCGATGAGTCACAATAACGTGGCTAAATTATGTTGACCAGACCACACACTAGAAGGTGAAGGGACGACGACGTTTCGGTCCGTCCTGGACCATTCCCAAGTCAATTGTTGTATATTACATCTAAGCTTGTATATTTCGTCTAAGATTGTATATTACGTCTAAGAATGTGTATATATATTAGTCCTAGGATTGCTTGTAATAGCCCTACGCGAGGTTGCTATGTTAGGTTCTGGATTAGGTTCGTGCAATTTTGACGAGTCCCCTAGAACATCATTAGCAAGAAAGCAGAAACGTCTTTAAGAGTGCCGAATTCAGCAACACAGTTTCTGAAATCTTCCTGATTACCGTAGATTACAAATGCCTTCCTTTTAGCTTCAAAAATTGCAGGCTACACGAATGCAGTTTGAGGACACTCAATGTGCATTGCAGTGCATTGCAGTGAACGGGTTTGGAGAGCAACAAAAGCAACCCACGCAGGTGAACATGAGAGTGAACGTGAGAGTGAACGTGAGAGTGAACATGATGCGGTCCGCCTTCTTTCGAAAACATGTTCTTGGGAAACTTAAATTTAATCCAATTAGAATTGGATTATATTTTCATCATGGCCAAAATGGTGGAACTTTTTACATGCCGCGGGCTTCCTGTCCCCGTCGAGGCCACTAGTGATAGTGGCTCTCAGGTAAATTCAGGTAAATTTAGGACGTCTTGCCTTACTTCCCTAAACCCGGTGAAAACAAAGAATATATTCTCCAGTCAATCGACTTGAGAATGGTCCAGGACGGACCGAAACGCCGTCGTCCCTTCACCTTCTAGTGTGTGGTCTGGTCAACAAAGATTGTATGAACTTCTCCATGCTAGAATATACCTTATTAGTCTACTTAGTATACTTACGATTTACATCTGCAGTAAAGAATACATTGAAGTATGGTGAAACGTATTTCTAGTGTGAACTGTATGTTATTATCTACATCATTCAGTCATCCCTCGTAACGTATCCAAGTCAAATCCCTTAAGGAGCTGTTACTGACCGTGTATACCACGAAACCAATAGCAGCAAGCAGGTACCACAGAGGAACATATTGGGCAATAAAACGGATTCAAAATACCAGATTAGCTAAGTAAGTTACAAGCATGATGAGCTATAACTACACAGCTACACTGCATACACCATCATAATAGGTTCACGAATTCGGCCATTTCTAAGCTGACCAATGATATCATAGCCTTAAAAACGGCAATTTTGAGGGTACTCCAATTTTTGAAGAGAAAATGGCACAGTAGGAAGACGTCATCGCCATTCCGGCTACTTGTTTACCAACTGGTTAAAACTAAATACAAGTACTTCAAGATCAATAAAATCCTTAATTGGAACAGGTCGTTAGAGGTCGTATGTGGAGAGCAAATGTAGCACCACACACACACACACACACACACACACACACACACACACACACACACACACACACACACACACACACACACACACACACACACACACACCTGTTGATTTACAGTTTGATACACATGTCAATGTTTATACAAAATGAGTAGGCAAAAACTCCCAGTTTTCAAACTTATTATATTTAATGAGCTAATTTTCATCGATCAAATTCTGAGATGGGATAAGATGCCTGTGTGTGTGTGTGTGTGTGTGTGTGTGTGTGTGTGTGTGTGTGTGTGTGTGTGTGTGTGTGTGTGTGTGTGTGTGTGTGTGCGTGCGTGCTCCAGAGCCCACCTGCGTGGGATTAGATTGGGTTGAGAGGTTGCAGTAGGGAAAGGGACAGGTAGGTACTCTGTCTTTGCAAGATCGCCCCCCATCTCCTCAACTTCCCTACCTGCTTACCCCAATGGTCAGTCTTCCCTATATTACCCACGTGGGGCCCTCAACCCAGTGCTCCCTCTCGCTCCCCCAAAAAATCCCACAATAGTCTGCAGTATCTAGAAACTTTCGGAAATATTACTATATGTAATATCTCAAAATATCTTACTATATTAATGCTGATTACATTAAAAAACATCAAATGTGATGTCGAAATAAAATCGTACTCGAGAATAGATTAATATAGTAAATATTTTAATAGAATGATATACAGCTATATTGTATATTTGCATATACATTATTTTTATGTATGATAACTTCCCTTAAGCCCTTACATGGAAGAAGCACATCTTTTTTCGACAAGAATTAAAAAAAATATCATTTTCTTTTAGTTGAAGGGAAAACACAAGTAGATCTTTGTTTACAAATAGGATATTACCCTGACATGTGAGCGACCCGACATCTCAGGACCATGATGGCGTATAATCCAGAGGTGTGAGACATGATGTAGCCTATCATCCGGAGATGTGAGACATAATGTAGCCTATCATCCAGAGATGTGAGACATAATGTAGCCTATCATCCGGAGATGTGAGACATAATGTAGCATATCATCCGGAGATGTGAGACATAATGTAGCCTATCATCCGGAGATGTGAGGCATAATGTAGCCTATCATCCAGAGATGTGAGACATAATGTAGCCTATCATCCGGAGATGTGAGACATAATGTAGCCTATCATCCGGAGATGTGAGACATAATGTAGCATATCATCCGGAGATGTGAGACATAATGTAGCCTATCATCCGGAGATGTGAGACATAATGTAGCCTATCATCCGGAGATGTGAGACATAATGTAGCATATCATCCGGAGATGTGAGACATAATGTAGCCTATCATCCGGAGATGTGAGGCATAATGTAGCCTATCATCCAGAGATGTGAGACATAATGTAGCCTATCATCCGGAGATGTGAGACATAATGTAGCCTATCATCCGGAGATGTGAGACATAATGTAGCCTATCATCCGGAGATGTGAGACATAATGTAGCCTATCATCCGGAGATGTGAGACACAAATCCTCATAGCCAAGATGGGGTATTACTCAAAGATGCGTTTCTATATCCGCGTATAACCTGCCAAACAGTATAACTTGATGAGAAATATACTGAATAGACCCGATACGGTGATAAGAAAGGGCATGGCCATTGTGAGCAAGAGTAACAGCCTATATAGAAGACATATTGAGAGCTGGATATATATATATATATATATATTGAGAGCTGGGATATGAGGACAATATGAAGGAGCCTCTTTCCCCTATCTACTACATATCTACATCCTATGCATGCTGTCTACTCAATAATGACAAGTTGGGGATCGAACCCGACCTTGCAAGAGGTGAGGCCGTTGATGAACCAAAGTATATGAACGATGGAAGGTCAAATCAAATTTAATATATATATATATATATATATATATATATATATATATATATATATATATATATATATATATATATGAATGAAAACTCACACCCCAGAAGTGACTCGAACCCATACTCCCAGGAGCAACGCAACTGGTATGTACAGGGACGCCTTAAACCACTTGACCATCACGACCGTAATCGAGAATAGATTAATAGTTGGTTTAAGGCGTCCCTGTACATAGAGAATAGAGAATAGTTGGTTTAAGGCGTCCCTGTACATACCAGTTGCGTTGCTCCTGGGAGTATGGGTTCGAGTCACTTCTGGGGCGTGAGTTTTCATTCGCATATAGTCCTGGGGACCATTCAGGCTTGTTCGCATATATATATATGTGTACACATATATATATATATACAGTATTTTACTATATATCTTCACAAAATATCTTGTAAATGTCAAGCAACGCTAAGGAAATGTTACAAACATTGCGATAAAATATTCCGCAAATCATTAACATTTATCTGATCGATCAGAAAATCTATATTAAAGCAACGGGGGAAAATGTATTATATATATTAAGATACTACGTTTTCAATACAGATATTTTTAGCTCTAGTTATTTTATGTTCAAGTTCTGTGTGGTCATACACGCTTTGTGAGTTATTATAATTAATTGCCAGACTTGTATCTTTAATATAATGAGCTGCTTTTTTAATGTTTTAAGACGCCGAAAACATAATTCCGAAGGAAAAGGTGAAAAAAAATGGCTATTATAAAATTATTAACTATTATTATATTATTAACTATTAAATTAACTATTATAAAATGGATGTAAACTTTCCACTGTTAGAATCCTTTATTTACATAACGTTTACTGAAAGAAATTTCTTGCTTCAAAATCTGTAGATATCTTTACGGAAAAAAAACTAATATTAACTACGGTAGTTTGATCCTCAAAATCAGTGGAAAAAATTCATATCCCGGAAAGTCAGCAGTACTACTCGCAAACTTTTCACACAGGAGACGAAAACTTTAGCAAGAGCATCGTACTTTTTTTATTTTAAAGGGATTTCGAACAACCCGACAGACAAATTGAGCATAAAATGTCTCTTGACCAAACCAATGCCGTTTAAAAAAAAAAAACAGGACCTTGTATATTGCGCGGCATCAGCCAACAAACGAAGTGGTTCTGAAACAACGACTGTTGTTTCAGAACCACTGAAACACTTGTTAGAAGCCGTTTGGGCACTATTTGAGTGGTGATGTCAGAGCTACGCATGTTCCAATTTGTGTGTGTGTATGTGCTCACCTAGTTGTGCTTGCGAGGGTTGAGCTTCGACTCTATGGTCCCGCCTCTCAACAGCTAATTACCTAAGTGTAGTTACAAGATGAGAACTACGCTCGTGGTGTCCCGTCTTCCCAGCACTCTTTGTCATATATAACGCTTTGAAAGTATTGACGGTCTTGGCCTCCACCACCTTCTCACTTAACTTGTTCCAACCGTCTACCACTCTGTTTACAAAAGTGAATTTCTTATATGTCTTCGGCAGCTTTGTTTCGTTAGTTTAAATCTATGAGCTCTTGTTCTTGAAGTTCCGGGTCTCAGGAATTCTTCCCTGTCGATTTTATCAATTCCTGTTACTATTTTATACGTAGTGATCATATCGCCTCTTTTTCTTTTGTCTTCTAATTTGGCATATTTAATGCCTCTAACCTCTCCTCGTAGCTCTTGCCCTTCAGTTCTGGGAGCCACTTAGTAGCATGTCTTTGCACCTTTTCCAGTTTGTTGATGTGCTTCTTAGGATATGGGCACCACACAACCGCTGCATATTCCAGCTTTGGTCTAAAAAGTCGTGAACAATTTCTTTAGTATTTCCATATACATGTATTTAAAAGCAATTTTGAAGTTAGAAAGTGTAGCATAGGCTTATCGTACAATGTTCTTAATGTGGTCCTCATGGGATAGTTTCTATCTAGAAGCACCCCTAGATCTCTTTCTTTATCAGAAGTCCTTAAAGATTTCTCACATAATTTATAGGTTATGTGGGGTCTATGTTCTCCTATTCCACATTCCAAAACATGGAATTATTTACATTAAATTCCATTTGTCAAGTTGTGCTCTACATACTTATTTGGTCCAGGTCTTCTGAAGGGCATGACAATCATCTAAGTTTCTTATCCTTCCTATTATCTAGCATCATCAGCAAACATGTTCATATAACTCTGTATTCCACCTAGTGTATCTGTGTGTGGTGTTTACATTGTAATTCGTGTATCCAATCCAGATAACCGAAAACGACACAGTTGTTTGGAACAAAGTAAGTAAGTTCAATTGCGTCCCTGGAGATCCCGTCTGCTCGCCGTTTCTCAATAGTGCCTTACGGGCTCACCATAGCCCGTGCTACTTGGAACTTTGTTCCAGGTAGCGAATCTTTAACAACAACAACAAGCCGTTTCTCAGAGGCTGAACGAACAATAAAATCTGATATACATGCTCTTATATGCCTGGAACAAAAATTTGTTGGCAATATAGAATTTATTAATTACTGGCCTTCAGACTCCCTTCCCCCCCCCTCCCCCCTCTCCTTCCTCTTAATTTTTTTAAGGTAGCTGAAATATTCTCCAATATTCTACAGGAGCAAATTAGTTTATCATGTATTTTTCCCGTTTATGTTAATTACAAACTATATCACTACAAAATCATAATCAGTCTACGTATCAACACCGGTTTTAGGTTTCAATGTTAATTCGTATATAAAAGATTATTGACATTAAAATACAAGATGAAAGTGTAAGAGAGGCATAATTTAAGCTTATTCTTCACCATATAAATTGTAAAATAGCTACAAGTATTATCTAGAACATAAATAAACGTAAATAGGATGACTTAGGAAGAAAGAAACAGGTGCCAAAAGAATTAATTAAAAAAAAATAAGTAGATATCAATCTTATAACTTATAAAAAAATAAGTAGATATCAATCAATAACTTATACAAAAATAAGTAGATGTTAATAGAATGTAAACGACAAAAGAAATAATTACTTTATATGAATATGTTATTGTTAAGAGAATTACGTAAATAAAAGGAACAACTTGCCAATACTACAGAGCTTGAAAAAGAAATGACAAGTGGGCTTATAAACATGAGGTTT
>WNGS01000543.1:14828738-14845564 GCA_020271785.1 Procambarus virginalis | reverse complement strand
TGTAATAATAATAATGAAATTATTACAGATTTAACTATACAATATATATGTATATTATAACTATACTTCCTCCTTTATATCTCTAAACCCACCTATTTATTTTTTAGTAACAGGAGTTTACAGCATATAGGTTAATAGGCATTCTGTAGTTTCTTCAATTTGCATACTTTTCTAACGTCTGCATAGACAGTGTTTTAAAACACTTTCTGTACAGTTCTTGTGCTTTCGGAAAAAAATTGTAGTCGTACATCGGTCGTTGATAGTCGTACGACATCGGTCGTTGAGGATGGTCGTACGACATCGTCGCTGAGGATGGTCGTACGACATCGGTCGCTGAGGATGGTCGTACGACATCGGTCGCTGGACAGTCGTACGACATCGGTCGCTGGACAGTCGTACGACATCGATCACCCGACAATCATCCATCTTTATCAAGCATCCGATAGCCACACGTTCCCGATCACCGGACAGACAAAATATTGACTAACCCGACAGATATCCGGAGCAGACATCTTATAGATCACCGCCCGATATCCGGAGCAGACATCTTATCAAACCCCGACAGACAGATATCCGGGACAGACATCTATCCCAGACACCCCGAACCTCAAGCCACTATGGGACCAAACAGCCCAAGCGCCATCGGCCGCCGCCCGACAGCAACCTTCGCCGGCCGCAGCCCGACAGCCCCCCCAAGCCATCGGGGCCGGCCATGCCTTTCTCCACCAATAACCTATGAGGAAGCAGGCACGAATTTTCGCCCGGCCACTTACCAATTTCAGGCCGCATACGCAATCATTAATCGAATTTGGTATTTCGCGTGCCGGATAATTATGTGACATCCTAGCATAGCGACGCTGAATTTCTAGCGGATAGCCTAGGTTTCTATATATATATATATATATATATATATATATATATATATATATATATATATATATATATATATATAATATATATTAGAAGGTGAAGAGGACTAAGAAGAGTGTCAGAAGAAGAAAGAAGCAGAGAAGCAAGTGAAATAAGTGAGAACATAAGAGCCCCAAAACAAAGCAAGCAAGGAGACCCAAGGAAGAGAAAGAGTAGAGAGACAGAAGCACAGAGGAAGAATGGATAGTTAAGTGAAGGAAGAGGAAAGTGGAAGTAGCTTCAAGAGCAGGAAAAGGGCGCATGAAATGAGAGCAAAAGAGGTAGATAGACCAGGCGAAGGAGAAGAGAGCAAAAGAGGTAGATAGACCAGGCGAAGGAGAAGAGAGCAAATAAAATTGAAAGGCTGGAAGTGACATAAAAGAGAAAGAGAAACGAGGTGAGAAAGGGAAACGAGGGAAGAGGAGAGGAATAAGAGGAGAATCAAGGGAGGGGAAAATGGAGTGAGAGAAACGTCAAAGACAGGGTAGATGGGCTTTAAAGACAAATAAGAAAAAAGGGAATAGAATAATAAGTGTAGTCATGTAGTAAATCCCTTGATATTCTACAGTTTTGTTTTGTAATTTATACTGGGGGGGGTGTGAGGGGGGCTTCTACACTGCTGCTGCATATTATAGGACTGGTCTAACGTACGTATTTACGTTCTGAAAATTGCCTTCCAGTTCTTGTGGAACTGGAAGGCAAGTTTCTGGAACTGGTGTGTGTGTGTGTGTTTGAGCTTACTTGTATATCTATACTTATAGGTACATATATGTGATAATCTACACATATAAACACATGTCCTGCCAATCAACAAGGATGTCTGCTTTAAATTACCACGACAAAAATATACGCATTAGAGATGCAATAGAGAATTAGAGAAGTAACATTAGAGAAGCCAGCATAATCACGGTCTCCAAATCATGGTAGCCTGGGCAATCATGATAGCCCATGATAATCGTGGATACAACGGTAATTAAACACCATCGGTAAATTAAACAAAGTCATCGAAACGAATACAATCAACCGTTAACAACAACAATAACTCCATCTAACAAGGACAGCGTTTAATATCTTCACAGACCTGTTATTCGAATCAACAAACAAAACAAAAATCTATCGAGTATAATCATGAGCATATCCATCAACCTGGGGACATGAATAACTCAGGTATACCTGCGGTAATATACTGAGTATAACGGGCGACCCGACTCCACCCACCCACTGGCTGTTCTACCCCTCCACCACGGGTATAGAGTAAGGTATATCGTGGTATATCGCCATGAATAATTCCGTCGTTATAAGGTTCCCCAAGTTAGTGCCCACCGCCCACCATATGTGTTCCGCTCTAGAATCGATTGAGAGAGTGGCGAAAAGTGGAGGAAATTAATGGAGGGAGAGGGAGAAACTGAGAGAAAGGAGAGGGGAAAGCAAGTGGTAGATAGGAGAAAGGGAGAGGAATGAACAGAGAAGTAAAGAAGTATACTGTATATATATGTATATATATGTATATATATATGTGTATATATATATATATATATATATATAATATATATATATTTTTTAATATATAATGAGAAAAAACACAACACAGTCGAACCTAAAAAACCTTTAATGTAAATTGACATAAACAAACATTTAACTTAACACTAAGCACATCTTTCTAATGATAACTTGAGATGATATATTTTGAACATAAAACACTGAGCCCTTCCGTGCAACGATAACTGGAGAGAAATATACCGTATATAAGCGACCAGACACTTAAAACAAGAATATCTTGTCACTTTTATATGTCTCTTTCAAGACAAACAACAGAAACCAAAAGACGAAAATTCAACAAAGATGAACAAAACAATTAACGAAAACTGGAGAAGGGAAGAGGACAAGAGACAACAAAAAAAATAACTTCATTTTGTATGCTCTTTCGGTGATCACATCTTAAGCGATGACGTGAATGATCTTTGGCCAGACAGAAGCAATTTGAGACTTTTCTTCGAGCCTAACGAGCCGCTGGTGATCAAAGGCTCAGGTGTTGCATCTTTCATCTCCTGAATATCCGAGGAACCATCAACATCGTTCAATCATTATTTGCAGCGGTAAAAATTAGTCAAACGAATCATTGAGGAGATTCGAATACAACAAGACTTATAATCATTGTAGTATGATTAGTGTTTATATATATATATATATATATATATATATATATATATATATATATATATATATATACATATACCGTAAATTTCTTAAGGTAAACTAACTTTGGCAGCACCCTGTAGCTCAGTTCCTTCTCTTGATTTGCCAGTCCATAAAAAAACTCTAACCTAACCAGAGACGTACGTACCCAACCAACCCACCTAGCCAAAACGGTTTAGAGGGACGCATAGAAAACGTAAGCTACTTATGAACCGTCACTATCCATAGAAGGTTGAATTTGTAACGTTGGTCCCTAAAACCTATAAAAACCAGACCTACTGCTTGAGTATGACAGACAAACAAAACTTCTACATCTATCCAGGTCTTCCTTCGAATGGAGGCCTGATCGAGGACCGGGCCGCGGGGACGCTAAGCCCCGAAATCATCCCAAGATAACCTCCTCTTATGTAATTCATGCACTCAAATTTTACGTAAACTTTCCTAATCATATCTGTTCACTCATTTACGAATAGTGTTTTTGTGGGGATTCGAGTAAAAAATTATTTTTGTTTTAAACCAGGTTCTTGTTAAGTAGGAAAAAAAATCCATTATATAATTAATAAGATTTACCTGACTACTTTCACCAAATATTCTTACACGGATGATTAGTATACATACACAAATACAACCACCAGACCTTATTTGACCTTTCAAATGAAACACACAAAGAATAACATATCAAATGGTTACCCTTCACGCGTTCTTCAGAATTTAGGAAAAACAGTTAATTATAATTTCATTTTTCCTATTACTGCCTATCATTAGCCCGGCGGCCACAACGTGTTCCAGAACCCCAGAGCGCGAGGCGGCTACACTAGGGTGGAGGAGGACTTGCTGACTTAAGAATCAGGCCGAATGGTTCTGATTGCGAGAGAGAGAGAGAGAGAGAGAGAGAGAGAGAGAGAGAGAGAGAGAGAGAGAGAGAGAGAGAGAGAGAGAGAGAGAGAGAGAGAGAGAGAGTAAGGATATACGTAATAGGAGAGAAGTATAAGCAAGTTCAATAAGGATAAGTTTCCATAATATGAGTATAAGGAGGTCCAATTAGGATATGAAAGCCTAGGACAAGAAGTATTAGGAGGTTCAACTAAGATTACCGAGTACGTGTAATAATAAAAGACTACAGTTCTCAAACAGAATAAAGGTATAAGGAGGATCCACCAAGGATAAGTTAGCCTAACAGGAGACAGGTATAAGGAGGATCCACCAAGAATAAGTTAGCCTAGCAAGAGACAGGTATAAGGAGGCTCCACCAAGGATAAGTTAGCCTAACAGGAGACAGGTATAAGGAGGCTCCACCAAGGATAAGTTAGCCTAACAGGAGACAGGTATAAGGAGGCTCCACCAAGGATAACTTAGCCTAACAGGAGACAGGTATAAGGAGGATCCACCAAGGATAACTTAGCCTAACAGGAGACAGGTATAAGGAGGATCCACCAAGGATAAGTTAGCCTAACAGGAGACAGGTATAAGGAGGATCCACCAAGGATAAGTTAGCCTAACAGGAGACAGGTATAAGGAGGATCCACCAAGGATAAGTTAGCCTAGCGGGAGACAATCCTCCCGCCACCCGTAGTTGAGTAGGCTACACGGGGAGGTGGGTATACTGGATATAGATAAATCTAAACAATCCTGATAAAACCTGACAATCATCGGCTTACACAAAGGGTTAGTCTAAGCTGCCCAGATAAGCTCCAGGTGTGTCGCGATCTTTGGCAAGCTTCACTGACTTATTTTCCCAAACAGGAGATCCGCGGACCATGGGAGCGTGCTTTCGCGCCATTTTTACAGCATTAATTAGTGAAAATTCTCCAGTTCGCAGAAAATGCCTCAGAGTCGCAGCGAGATGAACGTGGCAAAATGCGCTGACAAGTTTTCACACTATGCTACACTTTAGGCTAGAGCGATATATTGTTCGTACGCTAGGTTAGGCCTATAGTACACCTCCGTTTTAGGCTCCATTTTACACAGAGGACAATGACATTGTCCTATTTTCACTAGGAGCCTAACTAGTCACCCTTATTTTAGGCTACACTTTTACACACGGAACAATGACATTATATCGTCACTAGGAGCCTAACCAAGAGCATCTAACCAATGCTCTTGGCATAGCCAAGAGCATTTAATTAAATGTAGAGCAGAGCTAAAACTGTGGCATGAAAAAACATGCCAATGACTTTCTGAACTTAAAAAAAAAATAAATAAAAAATCGTTGTCAGATAATAATTAACTACCAGCGTTAGCAATTCGGACCGAAGCTGTTCCATGTCTGGATTGCACAAAAGCAGGAGCAGAGGCAGTTGTAGCTAATTTGTGTATTTGTGATTTGTGTTTTTTCTACAAAAATGATAACAAATTGTATGATTTTCTTTCAGTGGTTCTGTACACACACACACACACACACACACACACACCACACACACACACACACACACACACACACACACACACACACATATATAGGAAAACCCACTGGGGGGGGTGGGGAGGGGGGGGCGGTGACCAAACCACATATCACAGACTGAAGGAACGAAGACGTTTCAGTCCGTCTTGGGGCCATTATCAACTCCTTGATTATGGTCCGAAAAGTTGTCGTTTCTTCATTTTCTGATGAGTGATTTAATCATATCGTCAGCCACGTTATTGGCTACTTAGAGCCAATACTTATATGTAGCTACTTATCCTATTGTGTCTACTTATACCACTGGAATTTTTGTTTTCTGTTAACAGCAAACAGAGCCCATTTAATTGCACATGTCAAACAACTGTCATATTGATTTAGAAATACACTTTGAACACCTGTTATACTTTCTCCAATACAGACAGTGAGCACCTGTCATACAATTCACAGGTTTATATAAGTGGCACCTGTCAAATAACCGCAGATGTACATAAGTAACACCTATCAATCACAGGTGTGCATACGTAGCACCTGTCACGCAGGCTTACACAGGTAACACTTGTCATACACCCGCAGCTCTCCACATAGACCACCTCATATAAATTATCGAACCACGCTGATTTCAGTTGCATACTTACAACGACATCAAACCCGGGCTGTCGAAGCCCCTGCACGATCCCAAGGCAACCTAAAAAAGAAAGGAAATGCCTTATCATGCCTCTTTGAGGCTCAGCTTAGCCACGATCTCCAAATAATCCGCGTCTGTAGGAAAGCTTTAGCGCAAAAAGAACACTAATTCTCATCTACTACGCAAGGATTATCGGGTACAATTACCCACTGAGAAAGACTATTGGATGAGCTCGTGAACGCCTCTAACGAGGTCAATGAGCTCTTAAATGAACCGTGGTAGAAAAAAAAATGGATTATGTCTCCCCCATTACGACTTAAACAACAACAAACTTGTGTATTTAAGGCTAGGAGCCTGAAATATCCAACACCAGCCATTAACAGCGTAATTCCGCTTTGCGATTGTTTGTTAAAACAGGAAGCTCGAGGAGCAATCAATGACAAAATTACCAACACCATGCAGAGCGCCGCCAAGATACGAAAGATAACATTACTTGTCGGTCAAGCTCCCCTGGGTGACTTGTCGGTCAAACTCCCCTGGGTGACTTGGCGGTCAAACTCCCCTGGGTGACTTGTCGGTCAAACTCCCCTGGGTGACTTGTCGGTCAAACTCCCCTGTGTGACTTGTCGGTCAAACTCCCCTGGGTGACTTGGCGGTCAAACTCCCCTGGGTGACTTGTCGGTCAAACTCCCCTGGGTGACTTGTCGGTCAAACTCCCCTGGGTGACTTGTCGGTCAAACTACCCTGGGTGACTTGTCGGTCAAACTCCCCTGGGTGACTTGTCGGTCAAACTCCCCTGGGTGACTTGTCGGTCAAACTCCCCTGGGTGACTTGTCGGTCAAACTACCCTGGGTAAGTTACCGGCCAAACTACCCAGGAGAAGATACCAGTCAAACTACTCTGGGTAACTTTCATTATATCGCCAAAGGTCAACATGTTCATCATACCATCAGAGATCAACATTGTCATTATACAACCAGAGCTCAGTATGCTCATTCTATCACCAGAGCTTAACGCGCTCATAATACCCTCATAAGAATAATAATCATTAACCCACCAGAGCTCAACATGATCGTTAAACAGCCTTGTTAACTACAGTTTGTGTTCTTACACAGCATCAAGACGCCAGCAAGCCAAGGACAACCTTTAAAACATTTTTCTTGTTGGGAAACAGCCTTACGAAACGCTCTCACAACAGGAGAAATTCATTGGAAACTTTCCTTATTAAGGCTACTCGTAGCCCAGTCGATAGAGCTTCGACCTCACACGCCTGGGGGTCCACGATTCGAGTTTCCTACAGCCCAGGTGAATAGAGGGAATGTACGCTCTTTGGCCGAACAACACCAAGGTTGAAACATGTTTCTCAGTCATATTTTCTCGTCCACAAATACGTTTCTCAGTGAGGCTTGGGCACACACATGGAAAATACACATTTCTCAGCACTTGCTGCAAATAAGACAGAGTTTCTCAGTATACCAGCCAGCGTAGTCGCCGCTGGTGCTATCGGGAAGCACTCTATCATACGACTCTACAGCCGTGGCGGGCAAAATGCTCTCTGGAAATGCTCTGAAGATTGTAGAAATCACAACAGCTCAAGAGCAGATTGTTTCAACGCCTGATTCCGCTCAACCCATTTCCAATATTAACATTCAAATACGTAAGCCAACTTCAGAAAAGGAAATCTCGTCTTGTACGGGATTTGACAAAGATCCATTCGAATTTCTATATATAGTATATATATATTCGTTACATTTTCAAATAATATATATAATAAATATGGATAATAATAATATGGAGGATAATAAATATGAGTGTCAGACCACGAAGGAAGGATTAAGACAGAAATTTTCTGAGTACTTTCGTATTTAATAATACATCTTCAGAAGGATGTTTCTGAATCCTTCTCAAGATGAATTATTAAATACGAAAGTACTTAAGGAATTCCCTTCTTATTCTTTCTTCATGGTCTGACACTATCACAAATACGACATTTAGAATGGCGTTCCTAAAATGACAATACAACAAAGAACAACGAAACATCAGAAGCATAACGAAATTCTATGTCTAAAACTGTAAAACAAATTTAAAAGATACCAAAAATTTAAGATTAAACTGGGATTTAATTTGATTTCATTTTGTTATTATATGGTAGACACTGTCAATAAATAATAAATAAATAAATAAATAAATATATATATATATAGATATATATATATATATATATATATATATATATATATATATATATTGAGGTAACCATAATCTCAATCATAAATAATTGTAAATTATCATTTATGATAATTTACATTTACATCATAAATTATCATTTATTTAATTTCAATTTATGATAATTGAAATACTAACATACACAATTACAAGATGAAATCTAAATCTCCTGATAACAAACTTCCCCTTACAGCAAGATAATCAATCAACTGGAATAAGCATAGCTTCTTTACTTCAAAGCCCAGACCTGAATGTCAGTCACTAAGATGAGCCTCGGAAGGTCTTCTATTTAGATCACCATTCCATTAGTTTATCACTGAGAGCCTTTTGTGCCCTCAGGTGTTTCAAGGACTTTGGTGTGCAGGAAAAGGTGCAGAGACGGCTCACTGCCAGTTATATAAAGGTAAATGGTGCGTGAAACTGTGCAGGCGATGAGTACAAATAACGTGGATAAAGTAGTTGATCAGACCACACACTAGGAGGTGAAGGGACGACGACGACGTTCGGTCCGTCCTGGACCATTCTCAAGTCGAATGAGAATGAAACATGNATATATAATATATATTTAGTATATCGGTCTTGACACATAATTTTTTTTTTGAGATATATACAAAGTTGTTACATTCTTGTACAGCCACTAGTACGCGTAGCGTTTCGGGCAGGTCCCTGAATCCGATCCCCGCCGGAAGAATCGTTGTTACAACCAAGTACACATTTTACTGTTGATTAAACAGAGGCTACGTTAAGGATTTGCGCCCAGTAAATCCTCCCCGGCCAGGATACGAACCCATGACATAGCGCTCGCGGAACGCCAGGCGAGTGTCTTACCTACAAAACATGGCCAGTTCTGGGAGCCACTTAGTTTCATGTCTTTGCACCTTTTCCAGTTTGTTGATGTGCTTCTTAAGATATGGGCACCACACAACCGCTGCATATTCGAGCTTTGGCCTAACAAAAGTCGTGAACATTTTTTTAGTATTTCGCCATCCATGTATTTAAAAGCAATTCTGACGTTTGAAAGCGTGGCATAGCTCCTCGCACAATGTTCTTTATATGGTCCTCAGTGATCGGTTTCTGTTTAGAACCACCCCTAGATCTCTTTCTTTATCGTAAGTCTTAAAAGACTTTCCACATAATTTATAGGTTGTGTGGGGTCTAAGCTATCCTATTCCACATTCCATAACATGGCATTTATGCACGTTTAAAATCCATTTGCCAAGTGATGCTCTATATACTTATTTTGTCCAGGTCTTCTTGAAGGGCATTACAATCATCTTGGTTTCTTATCTTCCCTATTATCTTAGCATCATCAGCAAACATGTTCATATAATTCTGAATTCCATCTGGTAGATCATTTACGAAGACAATGAACATTACCGGTGCAAGAACTGAACCCTGTGGTACTAGACATGTGACATTTCTTAAGTCAGATCTATTGCCTCTGATTACTGCCCTCATTTTTCTATCATAAAATTTTTCATCCATGTTAGAAGCTTACCAGTCACTCCTCCAATATCTTCCAGTTTCCAGAACTACCTCTTATGTGGAACTCTGTCGAAAGCCATTTTTAGGTCCAGATAGATGCAGTCAACCCAATCATCTCTTTTTCTGTAAAATCTCTGTGGCTCAACCATAGAAACTGTGTAAATTCGATACACAGGATCTTCCAGATCGAAAACCATGCTGTCTGATGTTATATCATTTCTCTCCAAGTGTTCTACCCATTTAGTTTTAATTATTTTTTCCAATATTTTGACTAATACACTTGTCAATGATGCAGGTCTATAATTGAGGGGGGTCTTCCCTGCTACCACTTTTGTAGATTGAAACTATGTTAGCCTTTTTCCACACATCTGCTACGACTCCTGTACACAGGGATGTCTGAAAAATCAGCTGAAGTGGAATGCTGAGCTCAGGTGCACATTCTCTTAGAACCCATGGTGAAACACCATCTGGCCCAACTGTTTTGTTCTTACCCAAGATGGTGAAAAAGATGCTCCAAGAGCATCTTTTTCACTTCGTCTCTAGACTCCGCTATGTTGTTCTCTGGAATTCTTATTGTGCCTGGTTCCCAGAAGATCTTACTTTGTACAAACACACTTTGGAACTTTTCGTTTAATGTTTCAAACAGTTTCTTTTCATTTTCTGTGTATCTGTCTCCCATTTTCAACCTCTGAATATTATCCTTTACCTGCAGCTTGCTTTTAATGAATTTATAGAAAAGGCCTGGATCTGGTTTACATTTGTCTGTTATACCGTTCTCAAAGTTCCTCTCTGCCTCTCTCCTTACTGACGTCTAGTTGTTTCTTGCATCTTTTATTGCTGGTATGTTTGGGGGTTTGGCCTCTTCCTGTATTGATTCCATTGTTGTGTCTTTTGGTCTCTGGCCCTCTCGCAATTTCTGTTGAACTAAAGTCTGTATCTGTTTTGGTATGAATGGTTGTGTGTCATCATCGTATATTTCGCAAAATATGGCATCCATCTCATTTACTTCCTTGTGTGTGTGTGTGTGTGTGTGTGTGTGTGTGTGTGTGTGGTGTGTGTGTGTGTGTGTGTGTGTGTGTGTGTGTGTGTGTGTAATTAAAAAGAGCACAATCCTCCACTGCTGTCGAGGCACACCATCCCCACTTTGTGATTAAAAAGTGCAGGTAATTAAGAGTGCAAGTGATGACGAGTACAAGTAACTACATGTGCTTTGATTGAGCGCATACGATTAAGAGAGCAGGTGTTTAAGAGAACAGGTGTTTAAGAGAACAGGTGTTTAAGAGAACAGGTGTTTAAGAGAACAGGTGTTTAAGAGAACAGGTGTTTAAGAGAACAGGTGTTTAAGAGAACAGGTGTTTAAGAGAACAGGTGTTTAAGAATGCACATGCGAACCGCGAGCTCGTCTCATTCACCTCCACACTAAAGCTGCCGCCCGAGCAAGAGTTAAAAAACAAAACAAAAAAAAAAACAGCTAATTTGGAGAGCGATGACGGCATTTCCGGTTAAGTGAGGTCAGGGATCACGGAACAGGTGAGGGACGGGGGTGAGGGACAGGGGGACAGGACAGGGGGACAGGACAGGGAGGAGGGGGCGGAGGGGGGCGTGAGAGAGACATTTTTACAAAAGCGAGAATAATCAGATGGCAACGGGGACCATGATGCTCACAAATGCTGATTTTGTCCGGTTTGAAAACAACAATATTTCTACGTTGGCAGGAATAATGATGATGCTGTTGTGCTAGTGATGATTTAATATATATATATATATATATATATATATATATATATATATATATATATATATATATATATATATATATATATATATATATGAATGAGTTTGGGGGGTGGATGTAAAAGTTGTCGTGTATAGCTAAAAAGACCTGCTTTTCCTTATATTTTCTTTGTTTATGTGTTCTATGCCTTGCTAATGCATATATTATACAAGCTGGGAAGGTTAAAAGGCCGAGGTATAGCCTATTCTTTACCGGGTATATTTCAACTAATACTGCCCCCAAGAATATAAATTCAATGCTAGTGATATAACCAAAACATATGTAAAATAAACATTAAATGTAAACGATGCTTATTTGTCAATTAAGATTATATCTTACCACTGCTTTCAAGCTCAAGGAGCGTTGCCTCCACGTATCTTACATGTGGTACACAACCTAACTCTCCACTGTCAAAAGCCACTGCAAAAATACCTTATTATTAGATATTAGATAAATATATATAATTCAAGTTCACTACGGGCTCACCATAGCCCGTGCTACTTGCCCACTTGTGCCAGGTAAGTCCACTACGGGCTCACCATAGCCCGTGCTACTTGCCCCACTTGTGCCAGGTAAGTCCACTACGGGCTCACCATAGCCCGTGCTACTTGCAACTTGTTGTTCTAAGTAGCTGAATCTAAAATAACAACAAGATAGATATAGTATTTCTCGACGTGTAAGATATTTTGTAGAAATAACATTGTTTTAGTAGGCTTCATCATACATTTATTGAAAGTGGATTTCAAGCGGGTTTGTAACGGGAGAAAAACACATGATTTTGTGCACGTAAATATAATAATTACTGGGCTCGTGATGTTCCAAAAAAAAATACGTTCATTCTGCTGGAAAATACAGTACACACAAAACATACAGTATACTCAGACATAATTAGTGAACGTCATCTGAATAACTCTCAGGCTGATATAAGTACCTACGGGCTCACCATAGCCCGTGCTACTTGGAGCTGTTTGTTCCAAGTAGCGAATCTTTAACAACAACAATCAGGCTGATAATGCTTGTACATAGATTAACGTCCACGTTAGTTATTTTTTTGTATAGAACGAAGTCTTAAGAAGCGGTCCATGATAATTACCTTCTGTATATTACGTCTCAAGAAGCGGTCCATGATAATTACCTTCTGTATATTACGTCTCAAGAAGCGGTCCATGATAAATGCCTTCTGTATATTACGTCTCAAGAAGCGGTCCATGATAATTGCCTTCTGTATATTACGTCTCAAGAAGCGGTCCATGATAATTGCCTTCTGTATATTACGTCTCAAGAAGCGGTTCATGATAATTGCCTTCTGTATATTACGTCTCAAGAAGCGGTCCATGATAATTGCCTTCTGTATATTACGTCTCAAGAAGCGGTTCATGATAATTGCCTTCTGTATATTACGTCGCAAGAAGCGGTCCATGATAATTGCCTTCTGTATATTACGTCTCATGAAGCGTGAGGCTACATATTCTTGGTTATAGATCCAGGATGTTACGCCAGCCCATTATCCACTCCGTAAAAAATGCGACGGTTTTACGACCAGAAACGCACGAACCTAAGCAACCCACCTAACATATCAAGGCCGATAAATAGAAAACCCTCAATAACGCTGTACTTTATAATGCGTCGCAGTTTTAACGGATTAGGTAATTTTGAGGTTATCTTGAGATGATTTCGGGGCTTAGTGTCCTCGCGGCCCGGTCCTCGTGTTCGATTCCGTCAAAATAGGACGTACTAGACGAGATAGCGGGTTGGTGGGCCCGCTGGAACTCCGCCAATTCCAGCAGCGGTGATCATTAAGAAGCCGCTTCATCCAGGAACCATTGAGATGCTTGGGAAACCATTTGGCACCAGATGATGCTTGGATCTGATAAAGATGATGCTTGAGGTCCATCTGGAGATGAAGATGCTGGTAGTGTATCCGTTCCTGAAGGGAGATAGGAAGATGCTGTAAAGCCGGGTTTCTGTCTGCCTCCGACGCCGCCTCCAGCAGAGTTTCTGAAACTCTCTCGAAATCAGTGTTATATTTATTGCTATCTTTTCACTGGTCAGGATTATATGTTCACTGTTTAATTATTTATTCATTAAATCACGTCTCCTTCTACACTAATTTAAAAGTGTCTGTTTTGCTAAGTAATTCGGATGTTTCCATAAATAATTCAGATGCCTCACTTGATAATTCGAAAGTTTCTCTTAATTATGCGGATGTTTTCTACATGTATACAAGTGTTTTCATTAAGACAGGTGTTTTATTCGCAAAGACAAATGTTTTCTCAGCTAAGACAGGTGTTTTCGTAACTAAAGCAGGTGTCTTCTTAACAAAGACAGGTATCGCTTCAGTAACTTCCCTGGAAACACAAACCGAAACTGTCTCTATTTTCCGCTTGTTACAACTTGTAATAAAGTTGTTACATCTTGGCTTAACGTGTTTATGACGTATTAGAACGTTGTTACAACTTGCTATATTGGTTGTTATAACTTGTTAGGAGGTGTTAAAACTTGTTCGAACGTTGTACCAACGTCGTAGTTTCGCTGTGTGTTTGGCGGTTACACGTTGTGTAAAGAAATCCGAAATTTTATTAGATACTTATTCCAACGTTTTCCAGCGGTAATTGTATTCCATTTCGGATAGTTGTCTACTCTAGTTTTCTTGAGTAATCGGAACATTTGGCTTCATTAGCTGGCATTTCTTCTTCTACGCTGTCAATTATTTCCACACACATAAGTTAGGTAAGTTCTGCAATATTTATGATCTTTTCTAACTGTAAACATTTCTCTGCTTAAAAGTTGCTTTTCAATAAATTAAATTCAAGTATTAATCTACTATTCTTCCTTCTCAGACTTGATGTAAAAAGAGTCGATGCATAAACGTTGTATATTATTAAATTTAACACAAATCTATGTTTTGTCCCTTCTTCCCAGGGGCGTTGCAAAAGGGACCATTGCATAAAAGTGGTTTCTATTTCAATTTAAAATAAATTTGTAACCTATTGTCTCTTCCTCTTCCGAATCGGTGCCAAAAAAGGACCTCCCGGGTGAGTGAGTAGTACAAGTTGCAACAGCTTCTTCGCAGGATAATCAGCAACAGCAAAGTTGCTCATTATCATATTGCATGTACTGGAGACTATATATTAAGCTGCTTCCCGTCGGTACCACACCACAAGTTGTTGTTTGTGATGTGTGTCTATGTATGTATTAACACGATGTACTGAACGGGGTGAGAATAGCTTGAGCTACCTCATCCCTTTGTGTGTATTTTACCTCAATAAACGTATTTCAATTTCAATACACCACAAGCCACGGAAGCTAAAAAGGTCGGCGAATGATACACTGATACGCCTTTTTGAGAATGACGGGATTTTATCACTCAAAATAACCTGCAGGACAAAGTCATATTCGAGCGGGCCTAAATAACGGCATTAGCATGATAATTCAGAAGACCAGGTAGACGATTGTTGCAGGCGTCAATGCTCTCATTTGTCATCAAATAAATGTTTCAAGATCAAAGTATCTCAGCTGGAGGAGAGATAGAGTTGATGAAAAATTATTATACTCAGTAAGCCTCTTGTTATATCTCTATATTGAGGCTTCATTTTATATGTAGTCTGGTTATATTTTATACAGTGTGGTTATTTTATATATGTAATGAGGCTATATTATATATGTAGTGCGGCTGTATTAAATACAATGAAGCTTAGTTCTATATAGTGTGGCTTACAGGGAAGGAGACGAGGGGAGGGGGGGGGGGCTTGAGTGTCACATCCTTGACAGCGAGAGGGCTAAAGTGTCACATCCTTGACAGGGAAGGGGGAGTGCACAAGTGTCACACCGACAAGCAGGGGTGACACCAGACACCTGGGAGCTCATCAGGTGTCGGAATAGATGATTTGTTCTTGCGAAATTATTGCTTTTTAATTCCCAGTAATAAACTCACCTTAAATATATACTTACATCAATAATTGCCTAATTAAAATTGTTAATAATAATAAGTAATTGTATTCAAAATTTATCTCTCAGAATATCACAGCAATATTGAGTATGTCCCCCCCCCCCAAAAAATACACATAGTGGAAAACTGAAATTTCCCATAAGTTGTATCAATATAAAAAAAATCAGCTAGAAGTCCTTTCCTTGTGTCAAAAGATGATAGTTTACTCATATATAATAAACTTCTTTCGGCTTATAATAAACTCATGAATTGTGCGCTAAGGAAATAGACTGTTAACAGATAAAAGAAACAGAAGCTTCATCTTAAAAACAGGACAAGCCAGCCTAACACAACCTAAGACAATTGTGAGCTGTTTCTTAGGATGTAACACGCAAAGTCCTCCCAAAAGGCACTTGTATCATGCCACACAAGTCCAAAGAAAGTACTCGTATCATGCCCACACAAAGTCCAAAGAAAGTACTCATATCATGCCACACAAAGGCCAAAGAAAGTACCGTTTAATGCCCAAATGAATCAACCCCCCCCCCCCAGGAAAAAACTGTATCTATTAGATTGTTCTTGAGACTCGTTACTCTGAAATCTGTGAAAGGATGTGTGTGTGTGTGTGTGTGTGTGTGTGTGTGTGTGTGTGTGTGTGTGTGTGTGTGTGTGTGTGTGTCCCTGTGTAATTGTGTGTGTGTGTGTGTGTGTGTGTGTGTGTGTGTGTGTGTCTGTGTGGTGTGTGTTGTGTGTGTGTGTGTGTGTGTGTGTGTGTGTGTGTGCGTGTGTGTGCGCAGTAACGCCTTCTTCTGCGCTACTCAAGCATAACCTTGATATGCTAAATTGTGAGCGAAGGAAATGTCAAGACGTGGGTTAGGAGTCCACTTCGCATTCACTACAATCTCCTGATATCCACACCTACACAAGACTAAATAATTCTCAAATGGATGACAGTTCCTTATCTGGAGGGAATCATTTTGTTGACCAGACCACACACTAGAAGATGAAGGGACGACGGACGTTTCGGTCCGTCCTGGACCATTCTCAGTCGATTGGAGGAATCATGTATCCAGAAATGACCACAGGCTCTTTTAAGTCCCTATCCTTCAAACTTTACCAGAAACATCAACTTGATTGATGAAAACTAAGAATGAATGGTAAACAAAAGTGCAGATCTACAAGACAGATTAAAACAACAAGGCATTTACTCTACTACCCAAGGTAGTAGAGGAAGTAGGAATACGCCCCAAGTTGGATTCTTGGAATTATTTCGAGATTTACA
>WNGS01000543.1:14796318-14808655 GCA_020271785.1 Procambarus virginalis | reverse complement strand
ATGGATTATGCAGCTCCAGCCTGTAGGCCATACCTAGTAAACACAAGACAAAGTTAAGAAGATTCAGCGGTATCCACCAGGCTCGTCCCGAACTGAGAGGAATGATCTACAAGGAAGGCTAAAGGACTGAACCTCCCTCAATCCCTGGAAAACAGAGATAAGGTGAGACATTATTAACCACCTACAAAATCTCAGTGTGGGAATTGACAGGGTGGACAAAGACAAACTCTTCAGCAGAGGTGGAGCACGAACAAGGGGACACAGGTGGAAGCTGAGTGCCCAAATGAGCCACAGAGATATTAGAAAGAACTTTTTTAGTGTCAGAGTGGTTGGTTGACAAATGGAATGCATTCAGGAAGCGATGTGGTGGAGGCTGACTCCATACACAGTTTCAAATGTAGATATGATAAGCCCATTAGGCTCAGGAAACTGTACACCTGTTGATTGACGGTTGAGAGGCGGGACCAAAGAGCCAGAGCTCAACCCCCGCAAGCACAACTAGGTGAGTACAACTAGGTGAGTACGCCCCACATCTTTCATCTTTTCCTCTTTCAACTTTAGCCCTCAGTGATCCTATACTCTATACAGCCTATACAGAAATATACCTTCAATATATATCCTCTATAACAGAAAAAGAAAAACTAGTTCTCATACACCATTGGAATATCGCCGTTAAACACAAAATTTCCCTAAACCGCCCTAAAACTCAGTATTTCAAAGTTCCTAATTCTAAATCTTCGCAGTACTAACATTCAGTTTTCCAGGATTGGTCTTACATAAGTGGTATACAGGGTGCTGAAAGATTCCTTACACAAGTTTCTAAAGGCAGTTCTATGTTGGGCCTGTATAGATATGCCGATGATGATATTCTTTGATGTGGGCCTCTGGGACAGGTTGTGTGCATATCAACCCCCAGATGTTTGTGTGATGTGGTGTGTGTGTATGTGTGTGTGTACTCACCTAGTGTACTCACCTAGTTGTGCTTGCGGGGGTTGAGCTCTGGCTCTTTGGTCCCGCCTCTCAACCGTCAATCAACAGGTGTACAGTTTCCTGAGCCTAATGGGCTCTATCATATCTACATTTGAAACTGTGTATGGAGTCAGCCTCCACCACATCGCTTCCTAATGCATTCCATTTGTCAACCACTCTGACACTAAAAAAGTTCTTTCTAATATCTCTGTGGCTCATTTGGGCACTCAGCTTCCACCTGTGTCCCCTAGTGCGTGTGCCCCTTGTGTTAAACAGCCTGTCTTTATCAACCCTGTCGATTCCCCTGAGAATCTTGAATGTGGTGATCATGTCCCCCCTAACTCTTCTGTCTTCCAACGAAGTGAGGTTTAATTCCTGCAGTCGCTCCTCGTAGCTCATACCTCTCAGCTCGGGTACTAGTCTGGTGGCAAACCTTTGAACCTTTTCCAGTTTAGTCTTATGCTTGACTAGATAGGGACTCCATGCTGGAGCCGCATACTCCAGGATTGGTCTGACATATGTGGTATATAATGTTCTGAAAGATTCCTTACACAAGTTTCTAAAGGCCGTTCTTATGTTAGCCAACCTGGCATATGCTGCTGATGTTATCCTCTTGATATGAGCTTCAGGGGACAGGTCTGGCGTGATATCAACCCCAGGTCTTTCTCTCTCTCTGACTCTTGAAGTATTTCATCTCCCAAATGATACCTTGTATCTGGTCTCCTGCTTCCTACCCCTATCTTCATTACATTACATTTGCTTGGGTTAAACTCTAACAGCCATTTGTTCGACCATTCCTGCAGCTTGTCCAGGTCTTCTTGAAGTCTCAAGCTGTCCTCCTCTGTCTTAATCCTTCTCATGATTTTGGCGTCGTCAGCAAACATTGAGAGGAATGAGTCTATACCCTCTGGGAGATCATTTACGTATATCAGAAACAGGATAGGTCCAAGTACAGAGCCCTGTGGGACTCCACTGGTGACTTCACGCCAGTCTGAGGTCTCACCCCTCACTGTAACTCTCTGTTTCCTATTGCTTAGGTACTCCCTTATCCACTGGAGCGCCCTACCTGTTACTCCTGCCTGTTTCTCCAGCTTATGCATCAACCTTTTATGGGGTACTGTGTCAAAGGCTTTCCGACAGTCCAAAAAAATGCAGTCCGCCCACCCTTCTCTTTCTTGCTTAATTCTTGTCACCTGATCGTAGAATTCTATCAAGCCTGTAAGGCAAGATTTACCCTCCCTGAACCCATGTTGATGGGTTGTCACGAAGTCTCTTCTCTCCAGATGTGTTACTAGGTTTTTTCTCACAATCTTCTCCATCACCTTGCATGGTATACAAGTTAAGGACACTGGCCTGTAGTTCAGTGCCTCTTGTCTGTCACCTTTTTGTATATTGGTACTACATTAGCAGTCTTCCATATTTCTGGTAGGTCCCCCGTTTCCAGTGACTTACTATACACTATGGAGAGTGGTAAGCAAAGTGCTCCTGCACACTCTTTCAATACCCATGGCGAGATTCCATCCGGCCCAACAGCTTTTCTCACATCCAGCTCCAATAGGTGCTTTTTGACCTCATCTCTTGTAATTTCGAACCTATCCAAGGTCACCTGGTTTGCTGCCACCTCTCCCAGCGCCGTGATATCTCCCTGTTCTATTGTAAAGACCTCCTGGAACCTTTTGTTGAGTTCTTCACACACCTCTTTGTCATTCTCTGTGTACCTGTCCTCGCCCACCCTAAGTTTAATCACCTGTTCCTTCACTGTTGTCTTCCTCCTGATGTGACTGTGTAGTAGCTTTGGTTCAGTCTTGGCTTTGTTAGCTATATCATTTTCATACCTTTTCTCAGCTGCTCTTCTCACACTAACATACTCGTTCCTGGTTCTCTGGTATCTCTCTCTACTTTCTGGTGTTCTGTTATTACGAAAGTTCCTCCATGCCCTTTTGTTCAGCTCCTTTGCTTTCATACATTCCCTATTAAACCACGGATTCTTCCTTTGCTTCTCTGTTTTTTCCTGTTGGGCTGGGACAAACCTGCTTACAGCCTCCTGACATTTTGGGTGACATAGTCCATCATGTCTTGTACGGACTTGGTTCCGAGTTCTGTGTCCCAATGTATATCCCATAGGAATTTATTCATCTCCTCATAGTTTCCCTTTCTGTACGCCAGCCCTTTGGTTCCCAGTTCTTTTTTGGGGGTGATAATTCCTAGCTCAACCAGGTACTCAAAGCTCAATACACTATGATCACTCATTCCCAAGGGGGCTTCCAACTTAACTTCCCTTATATCCGACTCATTTAGGGTAAATATCAAATCCAGCAAGGCTGGTTCATCCCCTCCTCTCATTCTTGTCGGTCCCTTGACGTGTTGACTTAGAAAGTTTCTTGTTGCCACATCCAGCAGCTTAGCTCTCCACGTGTCTGGGCCTCCGTGTGGGTCTCTGTTCCCCCAATCTATCTTCCCATGGTTGAAGTCTCCCATGATTAGAAGTCTGGATCCGTTCCTGCTAGCCACAGAAGCTGCTCTCTCTATTATATTGATGGTGGCCATGTTGTTTCTATCATATTCCTGTCTGGGTCTTCTGTCATTCGGTGGGGGGTTATATATGACTACTATTATAATTTTCTGTCCTCCAGTTGCAATGGTGCCTGATATGTAGTCCCTGAAACCTTCACAGTTCTGAATTACCATCTCTTCGAAACTCCAACCTTCTCTTAGTAGCAAAGCCACACCACCTCCTCCTCTCCCTTCTCTCTCTTTCCTCACTACATAGTAGCCCTGTGTGTGTGTGTGTGTGGTGTGTGTGTGTGTGTGTGTGTGTGTGTGTGTGTGTGGTGTGTGTGTGTGTGTGTGTGTGTGTATTCACTTAGTTGTATTTTACGGGGGTTGAGCTTTGCTCTTTCGGCCCGCCTCTCAACTGTCAATCAACCGTTTACTAACTACACTAACTAATTTTTTTTTTTCCCACACCACACACACACACACACACCCCAGGAAGCAGCCCGTGACAGCTGACTAACTCCCAGGTACCTATTTACTGCTAGGTAACAGGGGCATTCAGGGTGAAAGAAACTTTGCCCATTTGTTTCTGCCGGGTGCGTGTGTGTGTGTGTGTGTCTGCTCTTCAGGGGGTGTCCAGCAGAGAAACACACGCGGCGAGATTTTACACGTTGACGAAGCAGACTTGAGAGAAGCATGTGAAGGGCTGTCTGCGGATGAAGTTTAAATGGCCATCTCATTCATGAGAAAGTAGCATCACAGCCAGGTATTAATGGAGTGTGTGGGAGAGATGCTGGAGTGTGTGGGAGGGATGCTGGAGTGTGTGGGAGGGATGCTGGAGTGCGTCAGTGAGTGTTGGAGGAGAGTGGAGTTTCTTCATGTTGAATTTAATGGAATTTCTTTGACATCATTTTGGGGAATGTCTATATATTTTCCCTTAAGCATATATGTATATACATATAGCCGGACACAGACAGACATGTGTGTCCGTGGTTGGAGGCCCTAGACGCTTATGGGGCTAGCTTCACCAAACCTTGCATGACGACACGTAGGGAGTAAGGGCGTGTCATAGGCCAGTCGCGGGGGTTTGGCCCAGTGCTGCACTTTAAGGCTGTGTTATCCGTTGGCTTACTTAGCTGCTTCAGTGCTTCGTTCTAATATATTTCCCGAGATAGAATGGGAGATTAGAAATATAGGGAGGAGAGGGGAAGTGAGGGAATGTTGGAGAAGAGCAGGGAGAAAGATGGAGAGGGAAGAAAAATTATGGATTAGTATAGAACATCATGGATTAGTATAGAACATTGTGGATTAGTATAGAACATCATGGATTAGCACAGAACATCATGGATTAGCATAAAACATTATGGAGTTATGTTCTTTGTGTGTTCTGTTCGTCCCTCCTCACCCAGCAGTAATATATATATATATATATATATATATATATATATATATATATATATATATATATATATATATATATATATATATCCGTTGTGTATTGTGATGACTCCCGACCTAATTTCCTATATCATATCTAACGATATATATATCTCTTTCTCTCTTAGATATCCTTAGGGTGTGTGTGTGTGTGTGTGTGTGTGTGTGTGTGTGTGTGTGTGTGTGTGTGTGTGTGTGTGTGTGTGTGCGTGCGTGCGTGCGTGCGCCTGCACCTATGGTATTGAAATCATGAAGTACCAAACAAATGGAGCCACAGTCTAAACACAATAGCCGTGATTGTCAGTAAGGACTAAGAGCACATCAGCAACACAACACTAAAAAATCTATATTCAGCAAGAATGCCAGTGTCAGCCATAAATCATATGGTAAATGGTGTCAGTAATAACTCGAACCAAGACCATACAAAGGGCAGTCCGAACAGCACATATGGCTTACCAAAAGGTGGGGAGGGGGGGGAAGAGGACAGCTAGGCTGGGTGGAATGGAACAGTGCCGGTTTGGCAACCTCTTTCCTGGGATGAATTGTGTAAGGAATCTTAGGTTTTGAGTTAGTGGGCATGTTGGTAAACCCAATCCTTGTGTATTCCAGGTCTGGTAGGATATGGATGGACTCTCCATCCTATACCAGCATCCTGGAGTAGAGTGACTATACAAAAGACATTGGTAGCCCAGGCTGTTTCCCCAACATCCCGACAGCACTTGGTGGGAAACTTGGGCATAGATATTCCATATAATGGGACTCTGAATGGAACCTAGATGCAGCTTAGGGTAAAAGGGACGAATAGAAATCCCAAGTATATCGAAGTATTTTTAGGCTGAAGATTTATCATACGCCAAATTTTCTCCTTTATAAACTTTGCTTTTCTCAAAAATGTCAACTAATTACAATTACAATAATTACAATAATTATTCTTTGTAATGAGTTGACATTTTGAGAAAGGTAAAGTCTATACAGTAAAAGACTGACTTATCATGAAGAGACAGTATCTTTGAGACGGGTAAAGACTGACGTATGATGAAGAGACAGTATCTTTGAGACGGGGTAAAGACAGAAGAAGAAGGACAGAATGACGAATAGACGGCACTAGACCCTAGACGATCTTATGACCGCTAACAGCCAGTTCACAAGAGGAAAGCCACACGGGAACGTCAATAAATGACTAACGGACAGAGGCAGGAAGACAGTGCTTCACCACAAGACCCACAGTTGCACCACGTCGCCCAGGGCCACGAAGGAAGAAAGGGGGGAAGGGAGGATGATATAAAAGGGGGAATAATGAAAGGGGCAGCTTAATGGGAATCAGAGTGAGGGAGGGAGGGAGAGAGAGAGAGAGAGAGAGAGAAAGGGAATTGTCCATATAATGGACCTTCTTGCTGGCTAATTCATCCTGAAAGATTGTCAATATTTTATGGATTGTTAGAACTACCAAACTACCAGTAGTAGTAGTAGTAGTAGTAGTAGTAGTAGTAGCAATAGTAGTAATAATAATTATCGCCTAATTCATATAATAAAATGATAAAATAGTTAATGAAACAATTATAAACATTTATTACATTAATACTTGCAAAGATACCAATATTAATGATGGTTATTAGAATCTATAATGATGTAAAATGCTCGTCTCCATGTGTGTGGGAGTCTTGGTTCTCCCTCTGACTTAGAGAGGAGCTCTTCTTTTGAAACATTTCGCCCGCAGAATGCTCAGTTTTGTCTCACGGTAGAAATGATTACTCAAGACGGTCAGCTGGTGTGTTTATTTATAATATGTGGTACATATGTATAGTCTGTACTCTGTGGTCACTTTGTGGTTAGATTAATGTTACATAAAATTCTTCAACCTTCTTGGAAAGAATTGTTAGATATATATTTAGTCATTGCTAGTTTAGACCTGTGCTTGCAATGTTGAAGCAAGGTGAGGTCTATGCTTGCAATGATGAATCCACATCACATCAACTAAATTCATCACATATGTACCGCCCACTACAGCTGTATTGTAAGTTACAGCTGCAGTATTCATGACGGATGAATTGTCTTAAATGATGTATATATGATACATCAAATGTATTATGCGGAATACAACTGTGCTACTCATTACAGCAATAGTGTAACCAATCACTACTGTATATCGCTCGAAATATCTGCCTTGATCATTTGCAAGGTTAATGTATGGTTCATCTGAATTATTAACAACCATAGTTCAGTGTTTGTTCATCGCAGTGCATAAAATACTATTTATCATAGTTCATTGTTCTTGTTCAGAGTAATGGGACACGAGAGGTGTTCAGAGGAACATTTTTTAAGGATGGTAGAATAGCCGAAAAGTGAGAGAAGCAGGCGGTTAATTAGACCATCTAGTTATCTAGAGGGGTGTGAGGGAGCCAGGGAGAAGGAGGAAGCCATGAAGGAGTGGAGGGAGGGTGCCAGGGAGAAAGGGAGGTATAAAGAGGGATGGAGCCAGGAGGGAAGGTGGAGAAGGGAAGATGAGAGAGTGGTGAGAGGGGTAAGGGGAGTGAGGGAGAGCGGGAATTAGTAAGGGAGAGTGCACTAAGGCAAGAGGCAAGCATGAGCTCAGACACAACGGAGTGAGAGCGCGAGTGAAAGAGAGATTGAAGTAGTGATGCATAATTCAACACTGACCATTACATACCCTTCATCTGCCCCCCCTTTCCCTTCCCTTCCCTAACCTTCCCTACGAGGGCAGACTAGCATATCCCCCCCTCTATTCTTGCCCATAGCATATCAGCTTTGCCCTCCCTCCTCCTCCCTCCCCATGCTATATACCCATCATACTCACAGCAGGGGCATTAAACCCCATGATATATGGGGCAGAATCACAATATCTGTCACCATTAGCAATGCATGGCACCTTGCAGCCAGCTGGCGCTTGCTGCCCTGCCGGACCTTGCTTTACGAGGGTAAAAACTGTAGGTAGGGGAGTTACGGGTAAGCTTGAGCCTGCCCGACTGACCAGTAGGTAGGGGTGGTGGTGGGCAAGGGTGTGGGGGGAGATAGGGAAGGGCCAGATGGGTATGTGGGTAATACCTCACGATGTTTCGGTCAGTTTTAATGCTATTTCATTCGGGATGTTTAGCTGTTCTGCATTGCTGCCTCCTGTCAGACATTATTGGCCTTATTTTTCTGTTTTCTTGCTTCCCCCTCTGTATCAGTCCTCTGATACTGAGGAGTATCAGTCCTCCTCAGTAAGCTCTAATATATCAACTCCTAGTCTTCTATTATATATCACAGTCTGTCCTTATATTCCAACTCTTGGACTGTCGTATCCGAACAGTTAGTCTGTCCTCGTATACCTTGCAAGTGCTACATAGGCAGTGTAGCGTAGAACTTTCTCGTGATAATTACCTCTACCTCAGCCGTCCACACCTGTTGCAAGCCTGCATTAGTATCACGCGTTGTGTTGCATTGCATAAATTTCATTAACGCAAAGATTTTTACAAGCGGCATATTTATGAGGAAAAGTCGAATTACTTCACAATTATCAACTTTAAGGTGTTATAATCAATATTATTTCTTAAATGTTAACATACCTTTTTTCAAAATTTTTATTTATATATCTTACATTAAATATCTAATATATATTTACTGTAAGATATATAAATGTAAGACATTTATTATCTCTAATAAATAATTATATAGATAATTTGTATGCAATGAGTTGCTGGTCAGCATTTAATAATAAGTAGCATGTAAATCGTTTGATATATGGAGTGTGTATTCCGTAGATTAATATTACGAAGCCATATTTTTTTACTTGTATTACCACTGCTGCCTTATTCACTCTTGTGTTGATGATATCCTCAAAATGCATCTGGAGTCTGCCAGTGCAGACTGCTTATCATATGCCTCTGTATGACTAACCATCCTGTGTGATGGAGATTTTTTAGCATCACCTAGTTAGCTTTTTTGACACACTGTGCTCCACTTCATATAGTCTAGGGTCGCTGCACTAATGCAGATGTACCTAATATCTTAAAAAAAAAAAATTAAGAGATGATTAACCATCTTGTGAGATCGGGATTTTTTTTTAGTATCAAACACCTGGCTCTTAATACACACTGTGTAACCCTTCATATAGTCTAGGACAGCTATATAAATGTCCAGGTACATTAGTATTTTACTTAAAAAACAGCAATAATACGTATCCTCATTAAATTTGGACTCAAACTGGGTAGTTCGTTTTGTATCTGTTTTCCTTTAATGTTGGTTCCGTGAATCAATGTCCACGCGGTCCGGTTTCTAGCTAGGCCTCCCGGTATGACGCCGGTGCTTGCAGTGAATCACAGCCCGTTGATCAGGTAGCTACATAAATGTACAAGTGCATAAATATATAATTAATCAAAATTATCCTTATTAGTCGTGCAGTATCAGTCCTAAGATCTACTTACATATTTGTAAAAGGTGAGTGCTTGAGTTAATTCAGACTCTCCTGAACGTTTTCAATTAGGTTTTCAAAACCAGATGCATGAGGTATACAGTAATGACTCATCCGTTGAAGAGCACAAAAGATTATTGATGTGTGTATTTGTGTGGGTGATTAAATATATATATATATATATATATATATATATATATATATATATATATATATATATATATATATATATATATATGTACATGTATGAGAATATGTACATGTATATATAACATTAATAATTTTGTAACTAGCGTCAAAAATTACTATTTGCTTAGCTAAACGAACTAGAGGGCTCAGTTCCTGAAACGATTATGTGCCTCTGTAATCCTTTACACCACCGCCCACGGGATGGGTATGGGGTGCATAATAAAGAAAGAAATTAAATTGTTTGAAGTGCTCACAGAGCACTGACAACAGAGGAAGAAAACACAGACTAAAGACAAAAATCTTTGCAGAAATGAAACGATAAAGAAGTTGATGAATAGAAATGAAATTTGTCAATAGAGTCTGCTCTCAACTTGATTTATCTCTCTTTCCAGCAGCAACGATTTATACGATTATAAATTATATATTAGTTATATACGATAATATTCCTCATTAAGGCCACTCAATAGCTTGGTAGATAGATCTTCGCCCTCACACACACACACTTGGGGTCCACGGTTCGACTCCTCCACAGAACTGGTGAAAGGAAAGCTTATACGATTACAAATTGTCCTCCATGTTGTGGAATTTGTAATAATTTTGAGAAAATATCGAGGCTATTGCAAAGGATCGAACCTGTGTCCCCTGGCCTTTCTTGGCACGAGCAATATTAATTATATAAAAGTAGAATAAATATATATTTTATCGTGTGTATAGTGGGCCAATATATCGTCAAAAGGCTTTATTTAAGTTGTATGAAGTGTCTTGGTCACTTTAGAATGTATGCTATATGAATTTTTTTATATATATATTGTATTTCTGTGCACAATCTTGACACGTAAAAAAATTGTGAACAATCACATTAACCCTACAAAGATTATAGACAATCATTATTACTGTTTTATTCAATAAAATACGGATTAGGGTGTTTTAATTCAAGACAAGAAAATACAGGTATCTATTACATATGCCTATGTATAATAATTATAGATGTATTGAAATGATTAAGAATGAGCATTTAAATTAATTATGGATGATTATACAAATATTTATATGTGATTATTTAAAATTATATATGATGCATCACCTATAATTTTAATAGATGATTATAGTATTGTATAGATGATTATTTAACATAATAATAGATGATTATACAACATAATTATAAATTATTTAACATAATAATAGATGATTATAAAATAATTATAGATGCTTACTTAAAATATTCCTTAATGATTATTTGAAATAATTAAGAATGAGTTTTAACATAATTATTGATAATTATATATTAGTAATTAAAAATTATTATAATCACAGATGATTATATGTAATAATTATAGATTGTAACAATGATACATGATTATATAAAATAATTAAGAATTAATATTTACGAAGTTATAGGTTTTTATTTAAAATACCCATCTATAACTTTTAGATATAGATAATTATTTTATACAAATTATTTTGAATCAAAATATGAACATTTTTATTTAATAGATAAATATAAACAAAATTAATAATCATCTGTAATTAAATAATTACAGATGATTATTATAAGTAATTATAGATAACTTTCGATAACACCAAAAGATGATTATAGATAAGAATTATAGATTATTGTAGATAATGCTGTAAATAATGACAGAGTATAGTAATTTTAGATAATTAAGAGATAATTTTAGATATTAAGAGATGAGGATTAGGTAGCTGTAGATAATGATCCAAAATAATGATTTCAGATATCCATAGATTATGATTATAGGTATTCGTAGATTAAAATTATATAAGGTTTATAAACTTTAATAATCGTTATTCCATATAATTATTATTATTATTATTATTATTTATTATTATTATTATTATTATTATTATTATTCGTTGCATTATCTTTGATTATTATTATGATTAATAGTAATAATAATAATAATATTATTATTATTATTATAATCATTGTATTATTATGTTAATTAAACATGATGTATATTTTATAATAAATCAGAAATGTTTAACATAATCTGATAACATTGCTAGAGCTGCACTTTGAATTCTCATAGACATGTAAGTCTGCAATTGATGAAAAATACAACGGTTGATATGCATAGGCCTATATTTTTTGTGATAAAAAAGGTGCAAAGGTGCACCACACTCAAAAGGTGTTCAATCTTGAGCATTGAACAAGTTAATAATCTCATCCATACTCCCACTCTCCTAAGATATTCCAGCTCATCCATACTCCACACCTCTCTAGCTATTACATCTGTTCATTATTTGTTTCTCAAAAATCAGGGATTTAGAAATAGTTTAACCTCATTAAAAATAGGGTTAAAAAAATCAGGGATTTAGAATAGTTTATTAACCTCATTAAAATAGGGTTAAAATAATTCAGGGATTTAGAAATAGTTTATTAACCCCCATTAAAAATAGGGTTAAAAAAATTCCGGGACTTAGAAATATTTTTAACCCCCATTAAATTAGGGTTAAAAAAATCAGGGATTTAGAAATAGTTTATTACCCTATTAAAAATAGGGTAAACTATTAAAGAAAATTGATTTATTTTGTGGTTGAGGTGACAGAATAGAGATAATTATGTATTTATGTCTGCAAAATCAGGATTGGTTTTATTTCATTATTTATGAAGACGCATTTTTTCAGACTTGGCAAATTTTTTTGTCGTCAAAGTTGTTTTTATAATTTCATTAGTTTTCAAGAAATTTTTTAAGCCAATATATTTGACAATTTGGTCTGCTAATTTGATTGTTTTATTAATTATCAGCTGAAGCTCAGCTGGATAATTATTTTAAATGATTTTACTCACGTAATTAGCTGCTTCGTTTTGTT
>WNGS01000543.1:14780537-14788602 GCA_020271785.1 Procambarus virginalis | reverse complement strand
ATTATTATAATATATATATATCATATCTATTAATAATATTAATAATTGATTGTTTAGGAAATATGATTACCTGTTATAAATATTAAATATACAATTTAAACGTCTTTATTTACGCATGCATAAGGCTTAAAAAAAATACATGCATGCACTCCCTCTCTCTTTAAAGAAGTAAAGCAAAATTTTATTAGTTTTGGGTGTGGATGAGAGAGGGGGGAGGGTGATGGGGGGGGGGTTTACTTTACTGCCTCAGTTTTCTCTCACTTGCCAGTTGATTTTTAGACAAGCTTGGCCGCTTGGCCGCCGTCAAATCAACGCTTTATTCTTCATTCGCCCGCGCCACTTTGGCGTTAAATAAAGCTTGTTAGACTCGCTCATTTAATAGTTCGTGCTTAACTCGTTCGTTAAATACCTCATGTTACACTCGTTCTTTAAATAATTCGTGTTAAACCCGCTAATTAAATGACTCTCCTTGTTCTCGTTCAATAATTCGTGTTAAACTCGTTCTCTAAATAATTCGTGTTAAACTGACTCATTAAATTCCTCATCTTAAACTCGTTTATTAAGTAATTTATGTTAAACTGACTCATTAAATAACTCGTGATAGAACCGCTTCATTTTATAGCTATTATTACAGTGAATCTTTTGTTGAATCTGCGTGTAAATGTGTGCATTTGAATAGTAAATATAATACCAGCACTTTTTTTTATTATATGTGCTTTTGTACACTTTTGTACATTACTTCCACTATTTACTTTTGCCATTTTAAATACTCTTCAACATTTCGAACTTTTCACGTATATAATATTTCATGAATATTTATATTAATTGTATATAATATATATAATACAATATTAATTGTATATAATATTTCATGAATAATAACAGATGGTGAATACTTATATCAGTCCATGAGCAAACGATATCTGCTGACCTGATATCCTGATCAGATATCCTGTGAGGTAGCGTCAGCAGAGTGAACTGATTAGGACAGAAAAGTACTCCAGAGAAGAGTTTACACACAGAATGATAAGAGGCATACTCAAGGTTAGGTTTACCAGGTGAAGAGAGGATCGAGAGCACTCTAGAGGAAGGTTTACCAGGTGAGAAGGATAGATAGCCACCACTGAGGAAGACAGATAGCCACCACTGAGAAAGACAGATAGCCACCACTGAGGAACGTTCACCAGCCGAGGAAGATATAAATGGTAAAATACTGATATCTTGAGTGCATAAATTATACTGATATCTTGAGTGTAAAATACTGGTGCATGCGACGCGATTCATGTTATCACCTGACTACCCACAAGGCTCAGCCAGATGCATACACTGTGGGAACACTTTGGAGACACTATGGGGAACATATTGGAATGAAAGAGTACGGACAAAGGGGACGAATCAGACCAGTTATCTTATTAATCTTTTAAGATACAAAATACTGGATCAATTATAAAAAAAAACTGTCAAAGAGATACAACAACAGTTGGTGATGGAGGAGGAGGAGGAGAGGTGAGAGTAGGTCCTAAGAGAGGAAACCCGGCATTGTTTCCTTTAAGCCGCGAGCCGCAACTCAAAATGGCCGATGGTGCTTGACACGGCGTCTCCAAGAGCTTCCTCTCTCTCAAGCGTCTTCGCGCCCTTAAGACACGATAACATGAGGGGGGGTTTTGATGCGGTATTTACGGTTATCGTGTCGTCCCTATTGGCTGATGGACTCGATGGGGGTGTCACGAGGAGCGTCACGCTATTGTCTAAGAGTCGCGAGGCTTCGTAGCGGCTTCCGCTACGGACTGTTGGCCGAAGAGATGCTTGCAGGCCGGCGAGGCTCAGAGCGCGCGCTCGTCTCAATACAGTGCGGGAATGGACGCCTCTTGTGTAACTGTCTGTCTAATACCTCTTGTCTAATACTGTGGGACACTGTAGGACACTGTTAGGACACTGTGGGGACACTTGAGATACACTGAGGATAACGGCCTTTGCTTCTAAAACTTTGCTTCTAAATTTTCTAAACTTCTAAACTTTGCTTCTAAATTTTCTAAACTTGTAAACTTTGCTTCTAAATTTTCTAAACTTGTAAACTTTGCTTCTAAATTTTCTAAACTTATAAACTTTGCTTCTAAATTTTCTAAACTTGTAAACTTTGCTTCTAAATTTTCTAAACTTGTAAACTTTGCTTCTAAATTTTCTAAACTTCTAAACTTTGCTTCTTCTTCTTTGCTTCTTTTGAGTCTTTGCTTATAAAACTTGAAGCACCAGCTGAGAAATACACGAACAACCAGGCTCCCAGCTGGTAACTGCCGTGGGTGTATGATAGAGAAGAATCATACACCCTCTGTATTATTACCACACCCAACAATCCCTCCCTAGCATCGCTACCACAAACAAACCCTCACCACAGGCTTAAAACACACACACACACACACACACACACACACACACACACACACACACACACACACACACACACATGGTGACTGTAGGAACGAAGAGATCACAGGGAACCCAAAACATCTTCATGCATAAAATTCACCTATTTATACCTGCCGCGGGATTTCCAGCAGTGCCTCACTAAGTGGCTTATCTCCCTCCTGCCCCGAACACGCCACGCTCACCTCTGTAGCCTCGCACTCAGTGCAAGTGTAAACATTCATTCATTAAGACAAGGCCTAAACATTGTTTTTATTCTTTTATTTGTAAACATGGCACCTTCCTGGGTTAAAAGGCTTGGAGTGATATATGGGAGATTACAGGTGTGTGATATGGGAGAGCACAGGTGTGATAGCGGAGATAACAGGTGTGATAAGGGAGATGAGATATATGACTTGGGAGATGGGAACTCTATCCAGCAGAGACCCGTTTGTCTACCAAGGCGAGCACCTAAGAAAGGTAGAAGGTGTTAAATTAAGTGTACAGTTTTCTTACCTTACACATAGCTATATATATATCTTATATACATATATATACATCTTATATATATCTTACCTTACCCCGCCCCCTCACTACCTCGAAGGCACTCTCTCGAGGCCCTCTACCGTAACGAAGCTCCAAAGAGCATCTAATTACTTTTGAGACACAAAACTCACTTAATTGTACTTGGTAAGGACTGGCCTCAGGCTCTTTGGTCCCGCCTCTCAACCGTCAATCAACTGGTGCACAGGTTCCTGAGCCTATTGGGTTCTTATCATATCTGCAATTGCAACTGTGCATGCAGTCTGGCTCCACCACATCACTGCCTAGTCCTCGTTTGTTCACTATTCTCACACTGACAAAATTGTTTCTAATGCCTCTGTGGTATACTGTGCTATACTTTAATTTAAATGATATAAATATATCATTTATATTAAAAAATAAGCTGCTATTAATCACTACTATACATTATTGTTACACGTATTGAAGTGTAGCTTCAATACGTCGATACGTCGCTTGTCAATCTCCACATCCACCTGGATATCAACACAGGCTCCATAGCCCATAGATGTCTGCATAATATAGCTCCAAATGATATATATATATATATATATATATATATATATATATATATATATATATATATATATATATATATATATATATATATATATATATGTGTGTGTGACAAGTAACAGACCACGAAGGAAAAATTGAAACAGGAATTTCCTAAAGTACTTTCGTATTTAATTATACATCTTCAGAAGGGTGATATATGTGTTTTACACATATAAGAGTGTTGGGTGAAGGTTTTGGAAGGTTGGGAAAGGTGTTACATATATATATATATATGTGTGTGTGTGTGTGTGTGTGTGTGTGTGTGTGTGTGTGTGTGTGTGTGTGTGTGTGTGTGTGTGTGTGTGTGTGTGTGTGTGTGTGTGTAAGTATCCACACAGTCAAAATGAAGCGAAAATACTCCGAGCGCTTTCGAGAATCAACACAGTTTCAAGGAATACAGTTGAAGGATAAAAACGGATTGACACGCAACAATTTTGCACGAATTAATCCGGTCAGTTGAATGATTACAATCTCTTAAGTGAAAAGAAAACAATGCCAATGAACTCTTGTCATGTATTCATGGTATATTTGTGTTCTTATAATCTTGCCTTAAGATGCCTGCCAGTTTGCCCAAAATAGAATTTACTTCAAACTTTGTATGGATGTTTTCACACACAAACACCCATTACAGCTACCTAGAGAATTTTGCAATCAATGATTTTTTTAACACCAAGATTCATAAAAGTTACATTGATATTAAATGATTTAAGTACTTTAGGAACAACACTCAAGTGACCAATAAAGTAATTTATATTTATAATATATTATAAATGACAGAATTGTTGAATGTAAATCTGATAGTGAAAGAACTATTATGGAATCTTCATTATATTATTATTATAAAAATCTATTATAAAAAATAGTGAATTAGGTAATATTAATACAAGTCCAGGAATGTGTAAATGACATAGCTTTACAATTGGTAAGATTTGTGATAGATATAATGTTATGTTGGTAATAGATTTATTGCTGATGGCACAGAAATACAGAAACGGACCTTCCCCAATCATGTCACTTTTATTGTTCGATATTATGTTTATATTTCGCAATCTACTCAGGTGATGGAGTTAGTTAATCCCATACCCATGAGCTTACCTGTTTACGAAAGCGTTCTTTCGTATATATATATATATATATATATATATATATATATATATATATATATATATATATATATATATATATGTAGAAGAAATATCAAAGTGTTCAGTGAGGATCCACAAGGTCTTCTCTGAGTACTCTTTATTTTCTTCTCCGAGGCTATGGGTCCCTACACTTGCACCAGAGGTGGTACCCCTATATATATATATATATATATATATATATATATATATATATATATATATATATATATATATATATATATATATAAACACTAAACGAAACGGTCAAGTTTAGGATAGCAGTCACGTAGCTGATGTGATCTTATTCAGATCTAGGATTATGCATTCAACAATCAATAAAGAATGTGCTGTGGAGAGTAAGATCTGATTTATCAAACCATGAAGTCCAAGGAAGTGGTGTCTGGCTGGCTTGGAGAGCCATTCCCAACCCCTTACACGATTCCATTTATCAAGGTAATGGCACACTATGTGATTCCAATGAAGGGGAATCCGGTCCTGTCGCAAGGTGAACAGGGGTTGGAAGTCTTTACACTCGCGTAAGAAATACTTGGAGAAAATCACAATCGACTTGAGAATGGTCCAGGACGGACCGAAACGTCGTCGTCTCTTCACCTTCTAGTGTGTGGTCTGATCAACATACTTTAGCCACGTTATTGTGACTCATCGCCTGCAAATACTTGGAGGTCTCAGGGAAGGGATTACCCTGAGCAGTGTGTGTAGTCATAATCAACAAAGCTCACACTTGGCCAGCTACACTTGTCTGTGTTCTCGTTATCAACATTGAGACCTTCAGATGCGACAGTGCCTCTTGGCCTTCCTCGAGAATAAGTATCACAAAAATTCATCACATGGTCAAAGAAATTCGAATCATCAGTACTACATAACACGTCTGTGATGAATATATCTTTTGTGTTTCTGAACTTATTCGAGTTAAATATTGATCATGCTTAATCTAAAATCATATTTTGTCTTGAGAAATTATCGTATAATAATTCCTCCATGGGTCCATGTGTTCCCGAGGCAACCCACTGATAATTGATCATGATAAATAATTAACCTTATTATCAAGACTTACTGAATGAAATCCCTTGTAGCATAGAAATGATAACCTGTAAGATACCACAAGCTCCTTGATACTTCCTTGGAGAACCGACTTCCATCTTCTCTCAACATATGAGAAGTATTAGAACAATTCTTACAAGACAGAGTAGGGGGGGGGATATTAAAGTTATGACTCAGGTAAGTAATTTGATTATGACCCTACTAATCACGCTAGGCACTTGGGTAATTAATACTCAAGTCATTCCCTCCAACTCACTTTAATATTTTTGAATCTTAATGATTAATGATCTTACCTGCCCCCTCACCTGATCCACCTGTTCTCCGTTGCTCCCAAACTGTGTGTACTCACTTAATTATACTATGTGAGTACATGGTGAGGTGTATGTGTGTGTGTGTGTGTGTACATATATACTCCCATAAACAGACCATGAGCTATATCCTCGCTCCTGTGCCAGGTAAGTCTACTACGGGCTCACCATAGCCCGTGCTACTTGGAATTTTGTTGTTCCCAGTAGCTGAATCTATAACAACAGACCATGCGTCACAATAACGTGGCTGTAGATATAATGATCTTGTCTCTCACAGGACTTGATTATCTAGTCTCTCACAGGACTTGATATCTCGTCTCTCACAGGACTTGATATCTCGTCTCTCTCACAGGACTTGCTGATCTCGTCTCACACAGGACTTGATTATCTAGTCTCTCACAGGACTTGATATCTCGTCTCTCTCACAGGACTTGCTGATCTCGTCTCACACAGGACTTGATCATGTTCCAAGGCGAACCATTCCTCCATCTAATGTGTGGTTTGGACACCATATATCCTCCCATTCTATGTATCTGTATATATATTTTCCCATACAGTATGCATACATATAATTCCATACCATGTCCCTCCTATACAGCTTGTATACATACATTCCAAAGCCTCAAGAAGTCGGTATCACAAACCCGAACCGACGGACGACACAAAACAGACAAATAAAACAAATATAGACCACAGAACCTTAAACAATTGATCAGCAGAGGAAAATAATCATCAATCTACATGTTTTCAGCGTTAAAAACATCAGGAAACGATGATGGAAACGTCGCAGATGTGACTAAGTTTCGACCGAGAACTTTCTGCCTTCCTCTACCATCACGAAGCGAGGTGTTGTGTTGATCCCGACCCATCACACGAACGTTCAGAGGAAACGCTTCAGAGAACGTTTGCATTGCATAAAAACACACGCACAAGAACATGATCTAAGCAAGAGGAAGTAAGGAGGCTTACTTTCGAACAGAAAGTAAATAAGTAAGAAAGTAAGGAGGCTTGCCACGTCGAATCATCATATTAATTCGACGTCGAATTAACATTACTCCCAAACACTGTCCCCCACTGGCAAAAATGCTATCGAATACCCGCATACATATGCCTGGAGAGTCCAGGAAGCACGCAAGTTCAATCCCAAAATACAACCCCCAGTATTTCCTCATTACAACCATCGTTGCGGTATGTCATACACGTAATATGATTACTGTGTGTAATTAATATTGGACATCAACGCTCTTCTACTGCTACCAAACAAACCAGGCTCCACTACAAGGACTGAGAGTCTTCGAGTATCACATTCGTGTATTGTGTTGTAATTAATGTTAATTTAGCCCTAAGCATGATTCTCCACTTGGAATGAGAGAATTCCAATTAGAAATTTGCAATGAAATTACTATCAACACGATATGCCATAACTATTAATTTCTCTCTTAAGTATTTAATTGTGGTATTTAACTAGCATACATCTGCGATTGACCAGTAATCACCAATACGATTAGCTCTTGTCCTCCTCTTTATATATATTAAAACTAGTAACCACACACAACTATGAACGCCTCTAGATTAGAGGCGTTCATGAGATATGTCTAGATTGATAGATTTCGACGCTTAGAAGAGCATAAATGATCTTCATTCTCAGTACACATCGCAGGAAAACAGATCCTAGTTTATTATCCATGAAAAGACCGTCAAGTGAGATATTTTTTTTCAATTAAATCTTTCGGTTTTAAGGAGTTCTGGACGGTAGAGCGACGGTCTCGCTTCATGCAGGTTAGCGTTCAATCCCCGACCGTCCACAAGTGGTTGGGCACCATTCCTTTCCACCCGTTCCATCCCAAATCCTTATCCTGACCCCTTCCCAGTGCTATATAGTCGTAATGGCTTGGCGCTTTTCCCCCTGATAATTCCCTCTTCATTAATCGTCTCTAGCGAGTACATATTAAGTTCTGAAATATGTATATGCTTATCCTCACTAGTATATATGGTTATATTATTCGAGTATACATCATCTAGGATGTCTTTTAGGCACCCTTAAGCAGT
>WNGS01000543.1:14765537-14775537 GCA_020271785.1 Procambarus virginalis | reverse complement strand
GAGTAGCTTAGGCTATTTTCTACCCCCCCCCCCTCGTATGTTCATGATAAGAGAAAGGCGCTTGAAATTAGACGTTTTGACCAAATCGCGAGAATGGACCTGAGTGACCGTAGGGGTCTAAATGCTAGAACACGGCTCTAACCGCAACGTCATTGGCTACTCTTTAAACAAACAAGTACAAAATCACTAAACAATAAGCAAGCCTAACTACACGAAAAACAGCAGACGGAGGAGTCCACAATAAACGTGGCTGAAACATGTGTGTGACCAAAACCACACACTAGAAACTGAAGGGAGGAACAGAACAACGTTCGGTCCGTCCTGGACCATTCTCAAGTCGGTTAGTGAAGAAATACACGAAAAAAACTATATGGTGGTGGGCTAAGGTATGTGAAGGCATTGTGACGCCATGATGGCACAGGTTTCAGACCCTCCAGAGCAGGGAGGCAATTTAGCTGGTCAGGCCTTTACTACCTCAGAGCAGCTATTAAGACTTTTTTTATTTCTCGGCCAAACTTCACTCGCTAAAATATTGAAGACTGTTGCAAAATCGGCCTTTACTGCGTGAAATGATCAACAACTCCCAAACAGAACATGCAAATTCCAAGAACAACGGATCAAAATATTTACAGGAATTACAAATTAATATGATCTTTCAGTCAAAATTAAGCTTTAAATACTCGGTAGAAAATGCTAATAAAAAAAATCTGAGGCGCGATAAAGCCAATCTTTAATTTTCATATTTCCTTTGAACTTTACTTCGTGATGAGGGAGGGAGGTGTAGAGGTAGATTACCCTCTACATCTACTCTACACTATCTACTCTCATCTGTGATGCATAGTAGTAGTAGTAGTAGGACTTCTGTTTCTGTTCAGAATTACATCATCTACATCACATGGAATTTACTCAATGAACTAAACACAATAAAAATCATCCCCTATCACATCGGGTGTTCCCTCACTCTGCCTCCTCCCTCTCTCTCACGTTCTCTCTTCCTCTCTCTCCATAGGTCGTCCTTGAGTTATTTAATCCTTAGTGGTTCTAAACAGTGAAGCAGCTGTTGGTTGCAAGATCCATGTCCTTGGGTGCTATATATCAGGGCTACTTTACATCCTAATGATAGTGGGGCGACCCAAGTCAGGGCCGGGATGGAGGGCTGGGATGGAGGACCTGTAGAGGGGAAGGAACATAATGTCTTAACATAAATCAGGCCAAGTGCTTAAGATTCTGATGAACCGCCCGTTGTCGCAGTGAAGGTGGAGGAGAGGTCGCAGTGTAGGTGGAGGCAAGGATTGTGTGGAGGGTTATAGAGGCTCTGCCCCGACGCCTCTACTGCTTGGAAGAGAGCTTCAGCTGCTTGTCTGAAGCACTCATGCAAAGTGTGTTTCCAACAAGTGATTTTGTATCATTCTTAAGAGGCCAAAAGAAACGCCCAATAAAACGTTAGAACAGGTTTTCATAATATATAATATTTTTGATATATGTATATCTTTTAAATATATATATATATATATCGTATAATTTATGACTGCATATAAAGCCAGTTTCAGGCATTCTGAATCTCTTGTGGTCTATGTAATGTATGCGATATCAGGTCCAGGGCTGATCAAAGTGCATCAACAAGAAAAAGTGTATTGTTCCAGAGTTCAACAACGAAAGTGCATTGTATATGCCTTTCTACCGTAAGGGCGGACTTTATACTTTTAAAGTTGTTCCTATACGATATAAGGGACTACCCTTGTATCGACAAAGGGCTGACCAGAGTCCATCAAACAAAGAAGTGCATGACCAGGAGTTTAAAAGACTCATAAACAATGTAAAATATCGTAAAGTTTGACACAGACTCCATAAACATTATATAAAATATATATAATATATATATATAATATATATATATATATTATATATATAATATATATAAGTATATATATATATATATGGACACTCAAGTCAGTCCTGAAACCTATAAGCAAGACCCCCCGGTGTAAATAGTAAAGGTGCATTTTCTTCCATATCGTGTCACTCCAGCTACGTTGTTATTTTACTGTGCAGATTTGGGGACCTGGCCCTCCAGAATTTTCCCACATGACAGCTCCCACATATTGTGCTCACTAAACATATCTTCCCACATGACAGCTCCCACATATTGTGCTCTGTAAACATATCTTCCCACATGACAGCTCCCACATATTATGCCCATTAAACATATCTTCCCACATGACAGCTCCCACATATTTGATATTGCTATTTATTATGTAGGGTGATTTGACTCCATTTTATATGAGGGTTCCGTTTTTACTATCTTCGTTTTTTGTACAATAGGCAACAGGATCGTATACTTATTATCATTATTAACCTATTATTACTCTGTGCGCCCGCGTGATAAGACGTTATTAACAACGAGTTGGAAGGATCACACAGATATACCGCAGTTACGTGATGTATCAGGGAGAGAGAATGTCTGGGCTGTTGAAGTCGACCCTAGCGCAGAAGTTCGAATCGTCATGACGGCTCCTGTGGATTATCTGAGAAGGGTTGTTGTGGTCTCTATATTATCCACTCTTATAAATCCCCAGCGCAGTTAGCAAATTATAGGTACAATGTCCTATTTTGGTGGTACTGGTTTTTGTGTGGTATGACTCCAGAGTCACACATTACACATGTAACGGGGTCTAATGTGTGTAATGGACCACCAGGGTCACATATTACACATGTACGGGTCTAATGTGTGTAATAACGCCAGGGTCACATATTACACATGTACGGGTCTAATGTGTTGTAGGCTACGTGTCCGGAGTGTGGTCACACATTACACATGTACGGGTCTAATGTGTGTAATAACGCCAGGGTCACACATTACACATGTACGGGTCTAAGTGTGTTATAACGCCAGGGTCACACAGTTACACATGTACGGGTCTAATGTGTGTTAATAACGCCAGGGTCACACATTACACATGTAGGGTCTAATGTGTGTGTAATAACGCCAGGGTCACACATTACACATGTACGATACCTGGTTGATACCTGGTGAATGGGGTTCTGGGAGTTCTTGCTTTACTCCCCAAGCCCGGCCCGAGGCCAGGCTTGACTTGGTGAGAGTTTGGTCCACCACTAGGCTGTTGCTTGGAGCGGCCCGCAGGCCCACATACCCACCACAGCGTGCCGGCTGGTCCGGAACTCTCCTTGGAGAAAATGATCTATGTTTCTCTTGAAGATGTCCACCGGTGTTCCGGCAATATTTGCTTATGCGTTGCTGGGAGGACGTTCAACCAATACCGCGGACCTCTGATGTTTATACAGTGTTCTCTGATTGTGCCTATGGCACCCCTGCTCTTCACTGGTTCCTATTCTGCATTTCCTTCCATATCGTTCACTCCAAGTACGTTGTTATTTTACTGTGTAGATTTGGGGACCTGGCCCTCCAGTATCTCCACGTGTAGTATTATTGGATATCTCTCTCGTCTTTCTTTCTCTAGTGGAGTACATTTGGAGACGCTTTGAGACGATCCCGAATAATTAGGTGCTTATCAGCGTCTATGCGTGCCGTATATGTTCTCTGTATTCCCTCCTCTATTTCAGCAATCTCCTGCTCTAAAGGGGGCAAGCTAGTACCGAGCAGTACTCAAGACGCGACGAGACAGCACAAGTGACTCGAAGAGGACAAGCATTGTGATGGGATGCCCTGGATTTGAAAGTTCTCGTACATCCATCCTATCATTTTTTCTTGCTGTCGTGCAATATTTGCTTGGTTATGCCTCACTAAAGGTTAGGTCGTCAGACTGGACATCATATTTCCCAAATCCTTTACATGTTGTCTTCCTACTATCGGCACATTTGACTGTGTTTGTTGTACCCTGTGATTTGTTTAATGTCCTCATTTTACCGTACCTGAGTACCTGGAATTTGTCACTGTTAACATCATATTATTTTCTGAGGCCCAGTAGAAAAATTTATTAATATCGGCTTGAAAGTTTTTCAATGTCTTCAGCCGAGGTACTTTCTTACTGCTTTTTGTGTCGTCTGCAAAGGATGTACGAAGCTGTGACTTGTATTTTTGTCTATATCTGATATGAGATAAGGAAAAGCAGCGGTGCAAGGACTGTACCCGGGGGGGGGGGGGGGGGGGTGAGGTACAGAGCTTTTAAATTAACTGCACTTGGACTAGATAGTATATGGTTGACCGTTTACTCGCTGAGTCCTGTTTGACAGAAAAAACATAGAGTATCCAGCGTCCTACTTTCACGGTTATACTTCCCTGTACTTCATTTTGTGTGCTATCAACCCACGGTCCCATTTTTCGAAAGCCTTTGCGAAGTCCGTGTATAGTCACATCAGCAATCTGTTTTTCTTCCAATGCCTCAGTGACTTTATCGTCGTGCTCAAGTAGCTGTGAGAGGCACGATCTTCCCGCTCGAAATCAATGTTGGCCTGGGTTGTGAATGTCATTGGTCTCCATAAAATGGGTGACCTGACTCCTAATCACTCTCTCAAATACTTTTATTATGTGCGATGTTAGTGCAACTGGTCTATAATGTCTTTGCCAATGCTTTGCTCTCTCCCCCTTGTGTAGAGGGGCTATGTCTGCTACTTTGAGTGCATCTGGTATCTCCCCCGTGTCCAAGCATTTCCTCCACACTATACTGAGTGCCTGAGCTACCGGCACTTTGCATTTCCTTTATAATATTGAATTCCATGAGTCTGGACCTGGGGACCGAGTGCATGGGCATGTTTTCAGTTGCTCTTTCAAAATTTAGTGCGCTCGTGTGTATATCAGTTATATTTACATGGGCTTGGATATCCCGCATAAAGAAATTGTTTGGATCTTCTACTTTCATGTTGTTTATGGAGTGCTCAACATGTCCTCATACTGCTTTTTTAGGATATCACTAATTTCTTTGTCATCCTCCGTATATGAACCTTCCCTTGTACGAATAGGTCCAAATACTGGCAGTGGCTTTTGCTTTTGATTTCGCTTTTGTGAAGAAGTATTTTGGATTTTCTTTATTTCCTGAATTGCTTCCTGTTCTAACTGCCTTTCTTCAGTTTCATATGAGTGTTTCAATTTCCGCGCGATTTCTTCAATCTCCCGATTTAAATTATTCCTTTCTGACGGGAAATTCGTGTCGGCATAAGCATTTCCGTTATTCTTTACCTGCGTTTATAGTGTCTTCTTCTGCGGTTCTCTTGTCTACGTTGAGATCTCTTCTTTCTGGCTTTCCTCACGGGTCTAATGTGTGGTACGGGTCTAATCGTGTGTAATAACGCCAGGGTCACACATACACATGCACGGGTCTAATGTGTGTACTAACGCCAAGGGTCCACACCTTACACATGTACGGGTCTAAGGGTAGTGTAATAACGCCAGGTCAACACATTACACATGTACGGGTCTAATGTGTGTAATAACGCCAGGGTCACACATTACACATGTACGGGTCTAATGTGTGTAATATCGCTCAGGTGTCACACCATTACACATGTACGGGTCTAATGTGTGTAATAACGCCAGGGTCACATATTACACATGTACGGGTCTAATGTTGTGTAATAACGCCAGGGTCACACATTACACCATGGCACGGGTCTAATGTGTGTAATAACGCCAGTAGGGGTCACACACTTATCACATGTACGGGTCCTAATGTGTGTTATAACGCCAGGGTCACACATTACACATGGACGGTCTAATGGTAGAATTCGTATTACAAGAGAGTTGTGCTTGTTGGCTGTTGAGTCCTTGTCATAATGGTGCAGCCGTTGAGGATCGAGCGCCATCTTCCCCTTGGCTGTCCTCTCTTATTCCTATCTCCTTCTCACTTGGTGGTTATAATAGGAGCTGCTTCGTATGGGGCCAATAGGCCTTCTGCAGCTCTTTATTATTATTACTATCCCCTCTACTACACCTTACTTTGCTCACTCAGCTCTCGCTTGCCTATTTATTTCCTGCATCTACTTCCTCATCACATCGACTTGAGAATGGTCCAGGACGGACCGCAACGTCGTCGTCTCCTTCACCTTCTAGTGTGTGGTCGGTCAACATCTTCCCCTTGTTATGTAGGGTTATATACAATGTCTGGTGACCAGACCACACACTCACAAAGAGTGAGACGAACGACGACGTTTCGGTCCGTCCTGACCATTGTCAAGTAGGTATGTGATGACATCACAGTGGACTTGATAGTCCAAAGGAACGGACCGAAACGTCGTCGTCGTCTCCTGCGTCTCTGATCGTTGTGGTCTGGTCATCATATTTTCAAGCCGCGTTATTGAGACTCATCGTCCTACACAGAGTTTGTGATCTTACTTCTTCGCATTCTTACAAATATTTGAATGATGTGCGATGCTACTGCTGTGGGTCTATATTTGTGTTGCCTCTGCTTCATTACCTTCTTCGTGGGAGTGGGTGCCGCTAGTCTGTTCTGGTTTATGTTGAGCATAATACCAGTATCTAGGCTTAAAGTCTCCAAAACACGTTTAGGGCTTGTAACAGTGGTTTCTTGCAAGTCTTGATTTGATTGGTCGTTGCCGCTCGGAGGGGGCTGTTTATTGTGCAACCCCTACTTATCCTGTGAGCGGTAGCGCAAAAGCATAGAGAGGGCACAAAAGGTCTTTTATCAGGACCTCAACGGAGATTATACATACAACATCTCATCTATCCTTCACACCTTAACAGTGTCCAGCTAGTTACATAGAATGTTCTATTTCAAGAGCTGTACTCATATGCGAAAGTCCTTATACATTAATGGTAGGCATAGTATCGCTAAAACATAATTGTTTGAGCAATGGAGATATTAGCTATAGGGGAGCTGCTGTTTATTAATAGTCTTCACAATACTGAGTTTTTTAATCTCATATGTCATTTATCTATTGGGAACGAAATATGGATACAGCGCAGGATTTCAGGTGTTTTATCCATGGTAATAAGAATGGTTGCCATATCATACACAGTGAGCTTAGATTTATCTCTAAATGGCTCCAATTTATACCTACAATCCAAGATATAGGGTTCGAGTGTGTGTCCCTATCTTTGTCCACACACTTATTACACTTTACTTCATCTAGATCCCTATACTAGCGAAACTGCCAGAGATACTTGTAGCCAAGTCTTATACGACTGTGACAACATCTGTAGTCTACTGACTTTGTTACTTCCACCATACACATGTTTTACTTCACACAGTTCATTGTGATGAACAATGGACCTGCTAGCTCCAGTTTGCACAGTTCTACGTTCTTCAAATTCATCCAGGAGTTATCGTCTAATGACAGTTTTAAGGGACCTATTTGATAACTCAAGATTTCCGTTCAATACTGTCTTTATTTACCTGCAGCCCTTAGCAGAGGCGTCAGACTACGAAGTTTCGGTCCGTCCCTTCACCTTCTAGTGTGGTGGTCTGTGTCAATCACGACTTTAGCCACGTTATTGTGACTCATCGCCTCTACTCACTTTGTAACTTGCCCCGTACACATGTTGTACTTCACACATTTCATTGTAGAAACAATGGACCTGCTAGTTCCAGTTTACACTGTTCTACTTCATGTAGGAGTTCTCATCTGCTTGATGAGGGTTCTACTCCCCAAGCCCAAGCCCGAGGCCAGGTCTTGACTTGTGAGAGTTTGGTCCACTAGCTGTTGCTTGGAGCGGCCCGCAGGCCACATACCCACAACAGCCCGGTTGGGTCCGGCACTCCTTGGCGGAACAGTCTAGTTTCCTCTTGATGTCCACGGGGAGTGTTCCGGCAATATTTCTGATGCTCCGCTGGGATGATGTTGAGCAACCGCGGACCGCTGATGTTCATACAGTGTTCTCTGATTTGGCCTATGGCACCTCTGCTCTTCACTGGTGTCTTATTGTCTGCATTTTCTTCCATATCGTTCACCTCCAGTTACAGTTGTTATTTTACTGTATAGATTAGGGACCTGGCCCTCCAGTATTTCCAGGTGTATATTATTTGGTATCTCTCTCTCGTCTCCTTCTAGTGAGTACATTTGGGGAGAGCTTTGAGACGATCCCAATAATTTAGGTGCTTTATCGCATCTATGCGTGCCGTATATGTCTCTGTATTCCCTCCTATTTCAGGAATTTCTCCTGCTCTGAAGGGGAAGTGAGTACTGAGCAGTACTTAAAACGGGACAACACAAGTGACTTGAAGAGTACAACCATTTGTGATGAGGATTCCTGAATTTGAAAGTTCTCGGAATCGATCCTATCATTTTCTGGCTGCCGCAATAATTTGCTGGTTATGCTCCCCTAACGTAGGAGGGTCGTCAGACATCTTAATTCCCAAATCCTTTACATGGCTGCTTTTCTACTATGGGCATATTTTGATGTGTTTTGTACCATGTATTATTTTTAAGTTCCTCATTTTTACCGTATCTGAGTACTTGGAATTTATCGCTGTTAAACATCATGTAATTGTCTGCTGCCCAGTCGAAAACTTTTATTAATATCTGCTTGTAGTTTTTCAATGTCCTTCAGCAGAGGTAATTTTCATTCTGATTTTGTGTCATCTGCAAAGGATGATACAAAGCTCCCGTGACTTATTTTTGTCTATTATCTGATATGTGAATAAGGAAAAGGAGTGGTGCAAGGGACTGTACCCTGAGGTACAGATCTTTTAACATCGCTTAGACTCGATTTTATATGGTTTGGACTGTTACTCGCTGAGGCCTGGTTGACAGAAAACTGAGTATCCAACGTCCCTACTTTACCAAGTTATCACCATTGATCTCATTTGGTGTGCTATCACTCCATGGTCACAGTTTATTCGGATGCCTTTGGGAAATCCGTGTATACCACATCTATATTCTGTTTTTCTTCTAATAGCCTCAGGTGATTTTCGTCGTAGTGGTCAAGTAGCTGTGAGTGGCATTATCTTCCTGCTCGAAATCCATGTTGGCCTGGTTGTAGAGGTTTTGGCTTCCATGAAACTAGTGGCCTGCTTCCTGATCACTCTCTCAAATACTTTCATCATGAGGGGACGTTAGTGCAAGTGATCTATAAATGCTTTGCCATGCTTTACTCCCTCCCTGGTGTAGAGGGGACTATGTCTGCTGATTTAAGTGAATCTGGTATCTCCCTTGTGTCAAAGCTCTTCCTCCACACTATACTGAGTGCCTGAACTACTGGCACTTTGCATTTCTTCATAAATTTTGAATTCCATGAGTCTGGACCGGGGCTGAGTGCATGGGCATATTTGGCAATTTCCTCGTTTCAAATCTGTCCCGGCTCGTGTTGATATCAGTTATATTTACAGGTGTTTGAGTATCATTCATAAAGAAGTGTCTGGATCTTCCACTTTCCTGCTGTTTATCGAAGTGCTAAACCTGTCCTCATACTGCTTTTTTAGGATTTCACTAATTTATGTCATCCTGTGTATGAATCTTCACTTGTACGAATAGGTCCAATACTGGCCGTGGTATTTTGCTTTTGATTAGCATATGTGATTGAAATATTTTTGGGTTTTTCTTTATTTCTTGAATTGTTTTTCCTGTTCTAGTTGCCTTTCTTCAGTCTGACAGGTATGCTTCAGTCTCTGTTCGATTGCTGCAATTTGCCTCTTTAAGTTATTCCTTCTTTATATGGAAAGTCGTGTCCACTTAAGCATTCTGTTATCTTTTTCTTCTTTGTAATGTCGTCTGCGTTCTTCCTCTTTCTACATTGACCCTCTTTCTCCGGCTTTCCTCAAAGGACATGTTTTCAGGACAGACTTCATATGCTTCAGAAGTCAGTTTTTCTATTCCTTGTGTAGGATTTTTATTTTTACTTAGAACAGTTTCCCATTGAATGTTGTAAGTTCCCAGTTTATTTTCTCCCAGCCTATACTTTTATTATTAAAATTGAATCTACTGAATAACCCTTTTCCATCTGGTTGTTTCTCTTGGGCCTACTACCGATATTAATGTTAGTTTGCACTTCAATGAGCTTGGAAGCGTCCTAATGGACACTTTTAAGGGACCTATTTGATAACTCTTTATTTACTGTCTTTCATTTACT
>WNGS01000543.1:14741261-14753657 GCA_020271785.1 Procambarus virginalis | reverse complement strand
ACTGGATCAGCTTATAGTGACTACTTAGTAGGTAAAGTGTTTCTATATGCAGGCAATGAGTCACAATAACGTGGCTAAAGTATGTTGACCAGAACACACACTAGAAGGTGAAGGGACGACGACGTTTCGGTCCGTCCTGAACCATTCTCAAGTCGACTTGAGAACGGTCCAGGACGGCCCGAAACGTCGTCGTCCCTTCACCTTCTATATACCTTCTATACCTTCTTACCTAGTTATACCTTCTAGTGTGTGGTCTGGTCAACAAAGTATTTCTATATTTTGTATAGCCAAAACAACAATTGGTTTTTCACCCTGTGTATGACACAACAGTAGTAGGCTTATTTATCTCCCAGGGAGAGATAAAAACAGGCCTACCATCCCCGAATGATAGGCCTACCTCATGTAGGCCTATCAACACCTGCAAGGTTGCCTCTAGAATGAATTCCACTCGGAGATCTTCCAGGTCAACACCTAATTGTTGACTTGCAACATCGAAAGCAATTTTAATAGCTTAAAACTGACGAAAAAAAGAATACAAGTCCTTATGATGAGCCGATTTATTTGACTTTGGGGATTTTTATATGACTGCTGACTTTTTATTTTACTTTTGACTTTTATTTTTAACTCTCATGACTTTATTTGACTTTTTTATGACTCTCCTAACTTTATTTGACTTTTATAAGACTCTGCTGACTTGCCTTTTATTTGACTTTTTTATGACTTTCCTAACTTTATTTGACTTTTATAAGACTCTGCTGAATTTACTTGACTTTTATTTAACTTTTCTGTATTTATTTATATTTTTGTTGACTCCCCATCCTTTAATTTACTTTATTTGAGTCTACTGATTTTTTACCACGCAAGAATCGATGGGCTTGTAATAGGCGTTTTATTTGTAATGTTCTCATAAGCGTTTTATTTGGAGAAGATGCTGTTGTATAAATTTTCAGCATTGTATTTAACTTTATCCATATAAAAGGTATTTATCCATATCTCAGCCTTGTTTACTCCTAGTTGAGGCTTTTGTCAAGTGTATGTTCTAAATATGTTTTTATTAACTATTCAATGTATTTTGTTAGGTATAGAAACTAGATTGATGCTGTATTTTCTAGGTTTTATCCTACGACTTGCGTTCAGTATTTCTAGTTATCATACGACCTGCGTTCAGTATTTCTAGGTGTTGCTCTTACGACCCACGTTCAGTATTTCTAGTTGTCAGCGCCAATAGACTAGTTGGCACTAATCTATCAGTATTAAGACCTATTCGTATGGTATTTTTGTTAGTAAATTGTTCAATAGATAATGTCTACTGGAAGGTCACATATAAATATCTATGGTCAATGATCCGAAGTCTGGATGATATTGTTCAAGTTCTCTGTGTTCTTCAGTGAACTAAGGTACGGAAAAAGTTGTTTTAGGTCATTGTCTATGATATTCCTTGATCAGAAGTCTGGATGCCATGGTTGTAGACCTCTGTGTTAATTAATGCTCTGAAATCTGAATGACGATCCCCGAGATGTTTATGTTCTTCAGTGTTCTTAAGTCTGAATGAAGTTCTTCTAGCTCTCTGTCTGTGTTACTCAGCGATTCAAAATCTGAATGTCGTTCTTCTTGCTCTCTGTACTAATCAATGTCCTTACGTTCACTAAACCACACACCAGAAGGTGAAGACGTTTCGGTCCGTCCTAGACGATTTTCAAGTCGATAATGGTTCAAAGACGGACCGAAACGTCGTCGTCGTCTCCTCGGGTGTGTTTTTAGGTCATCATGCCTTCAGCCCCGTTATTGCGACTCATCGTCAGCAATGGGCTTAAGTGTAGATGGCAGTGATTTAGCTCTATATATGTATTCAATGCTGTAAAGTCTAAATGGGGTTCGAACTCTCCTGTGTTATTCACTATTCTAAAGTCTAGCTTTTGATTATGTTTTTAATTGTCTAAAGTCTAAATGTAGTTGCTTTAGCTCTCTGTCTTTTATTCAATACTCTAAAATCTGGACTAATTTGTTGAAGCTTTGTGTTATTCAATGTTCTAAAGTCTGGACTACGTTCTTCAGGCTCTCTGGTGGTGTTATTCAATGTTTTAATGTTTGGACTAAGTTCTTCAGGCTTTCTGGTGGTGTTATTCAATGTTCTAAAGTCTGGACTAAGTTCTTCAGGCTTTCTACCTGTGTTATTCAATGTTCTAAAGTCTGGACTAAGTTCTTCAGGCTCTCTGCCTGTGTTATTCAATGTTCTAAAGTCTGGACTAAGATCTTCAGGCTTTCTGTCTGTGTTATTCAATGTTCTAAAGTCTGGACTAAGTTCTTCAGGCTCTCTGCCTGTGTTATTCAATGTTATAAAGTCTGGACTTAGCTCTTCAGGCTCTCTGCCTGTGTTATTCAATGCTCTATAGTCTAGACTATACTGTTATAGCTCTGTGTTATTCAATGCTCTAATGCATGAAGTGATTCTAGCTCTATGTAATTCAATTCTCTAAATTCTAGATGAAGCTGTGCTTTATTTTTCATTCAATGTCAGTTCTATTTCCTAGTTTCGTGTGGCCTGTCAATTCCAATCTTGCCTCAAATACATACCAAACACCTGCCTAAAGTATTTATATGTATTTTGAAAAACACTTTTTTGTGTTGATTTTTCCACATGATCCATTCCAGGTAATATTTATTTTCACTGATATTATTTGTCTCGTTGAAATGCTTCATAGAATTCATTAAACTGTGATGAAGAATGCAGGAGATTTCAATATTTTTTTGGCTGTATCTTAAATTTGAGATTCAGTTGTATTTGTGATCCAATTTTTTGGCTGTCATGTAGTCGTCTGTGATTCATTTGTGGTTCGACATTGTGATTCAGTTTTATTTGGGATACAGTTTTATCTGCGTTTCATCTTCATCTGTGAATCATTTGCAATTTTCCTTCGAGTATGTTTGTTATGCAGATTTGCTTGTAATTCATATTTATCAGTCTTCTACATTAAATACTTAATCGTCTGCTTTCTTCCTCCAATATAATGAACAGTTATTTATTAAGTCTACATAATGACTGATCATTATATAAGGAATGATGAGCTTTATCAGAGTCGACATTGTTATTTAAATTATTGATACTATGATTTCCATGACCTTTTTTATTGGATTGTTCTTCAATAACAGATAGACCATCAGAATAGTTCCTAGACATTTTTAATTGTCTATTACGATTCCATCAATCGTAATAGACAATTTTTCTGACATCGATCTTCGCTTGCCTAACAGACGAGGATTGAAGAAATGTCTGTATGATATCTGCCTTTTCAGTGGCTTCGACCTGTTGCCATTCTGTACTTAGTTCGAGTACTTACGTTCTACGGCGACTTGCTTACGTTTTACATTGTCACCGACGTCCCACTGTCCTTGTCGAAATTGTTGTGTACAAGCCCTACATACAAACATACATACAAAGTATACATACATTCATACATACAAACCACAAGCATGAACACGGCAGAAGCAATATTGCGTTTGTAAACTCCTGGTATACTAGACACCATAAGGTTGCAACATTGGGGTGTCCCTATTCTGGTACAGTATTTTCTGGTTTAGGGCTTCTAATCCCTCTAACTAGTGCTCTTGCATCAGGATTTAGTTGGAAGAGAAGTTCTCCAAAAGTCGTGTTCGTTTTCGAGGTGAATAAAAAGAAATAAATGTAGAATGTATTACACTTATTATAAAATTGCACAACGTTTCGAACCTACATGGTTCATTCTCAAGTGATGTTACAGTACAGGACGTTATATTTATATTAATAGTGGGTCAGGTGAATACAAATGGATCGAACAATGGAGTCAGTTGAAAACAATGGGTATACATAAGGGTAAAGAGTAAGGAATAAAGGAGAAAAAGAGTAGAATAAGGCTAAATAGGGCATAAAACACAAAGATTAATCAGGTGTATTGGGCGTTGTTTGTTGAGCAGTGTCTTCTCTGTTGGCGTCTTCATGTTCAGGTCTTGTTCTTACTCTCATGGTGGGTAGTGAATAGTTCCGTAATTTGAGTATTTATGGTAGGTTGTATTCTTATGTGGATTGCTTCAAGAATTTGTAATCTTCTTACATCTTGAGTTTTGTCTATTATACAAGTGTTTTTATTCAACATTTCTCTTGTTAGGGTGATATCATGGGCTTGTCTCATGTGATTCCTAGGGGTACCGGATTGAAGATGAAAGGTCAAACGCCTTGTCAGCTTGGTCAATGTCATACCTATGTACTTAGATTGGAGGTTACATCCTTCGTGGGGGGCAAGTGTACATGTATACAACGCTTGACTGCTGTAGAGGGTTCTCCGTCGGCTTCGGGCTGTTTATGATAAGGAGGACGGTAATCTTCTTTGTTTATAGAATATGATCAGGTCTATGTTTTGGTTAGTAGTAATGCTTTTTGAAGAGAATGAACCATGCAGGTTCGAAACGTCGTGCGATTTTATAATAAGTGTAATACATTCTTCAGTTATTCAATTCTTTTCTTCACTTTGAAAACAACATGACTTTTGGTGAACTCTTCTTCCAGCTGAACCCTGATGCAAGAGCATTAGTAAGAGGGATAGAAGCCCTAAATCAGAAAATATTAAATACGTAATATGCTGTCATATTCAATGAGACACACATAAAGAAAACTTGCTGCCAGTATACACCAATATATATATATATATATATATATATATATATATATATATATATATATATATATATATATATATATATATCAGCAGGCCATTGCGGGTAGGGGCCACCTTCTCCCTGAAGGCGTGAAGAGCCCCCACAAAAGAGAAACAGAAGCGACAATATACTACATATTTCCACCCCTTCCATCATCTGTGAATATGCTACGGGGGACCTCTCCCACCTTCCTCTCTCTCTCTCTCTCTCTCTCTCTCTCTCTCTCTCTCTCTCTCTCTCTCTCTCTCTCTCTCTCTCTCTCTCTCTCTCTCTCTCTCTCTCTGCTCTCCCCCTTCACCTGTTGCTCAGCTCCTCTCTCTCTCTCTCTCTCTCCTCACCCCTTGAAGACATCCCCTCAATGACTTGCTCTCGTGGTATGCAATGCTCCTCTCTTTTTTTATCCCCCTCTTTTGCCTCGTCTCTTCATCCAGGGCTCTCTACTCCTCTATTTTATTTTTTTTGGGGGGAGCTGTTGCTGGAAGTGTGGTGCAGATTTTGTTGGCGAATGATTCTTATTTTTAGTTTTTTCTCGCACGTTTGTATGTGTTTTTGTGTGTTTACTAGTTACACGCACACACACACACACACACACACACACACACACACACACACACACACACACACACACACACACACACACACACACACACAGACACACACACAGACACACACACACACACAGATTTAAACTAGCTAAACACAGATGCCGAAGAAACGTAAGAAAATTCACCTTCGCAAATAGAGTGGTAGACGGTTGGAACAAGTTAAGTGAGAAGGTGGTGGAGGCCAAAACCGTCAGTAGTTTCAAAGCGTTATATGACAAAGAGTGCTGGGAAGACGGGACACCACGAGCGTAGCCCTCATCCTGTAACTACACTTAGGTAATTACACTTAGGTAATTACACAGACACACACATATATATATATATATATATATATATATATATATATATATATATATATATATATATATATATATATATATATATATATATATACTCATACACACGTGTGTGTGAGTTGCATTAAAAGAAATCAGCTAATTTTTTTAACATTTCAGAAGATTATTATCCCTCCCCTTAGGATCATTGACTAGAGTCAAACTAAGAGCGAAGCATTAGATCAAGGTACCATTCATCTGGGCTCTAGAAGACCCCCTTAACTTGTTTAGAGCGAAGCGATGGGCATCTTAAGAGTCGTGTAGAGCACCAGAAGATGATGGATAGAGCAACTGATCTTTGGAGCCAGTTCCCTTATAAGAAATGGGCTATATAGAACAAAAAAAATTGAGAGATATAGCAGGAGAAAGTCAGATAGAAAATGAGGAGATAGGAACAACAGGAGGTGAAGTTAGGAGGCATAGCAGGGTAAAGTTAGAAGGTATAGCATTTAAATGTGTGTGAGTTAAGGTTATCTGAGAAAGTCTAGGGGTATACCTGAAGATAGTGAAGAGTATATAGCTTTAGATATAGTATAGTGAAGAGTATAGCTGGAGATAGTGCAGGAAAGTGTTAAGGGGATATAACTAGAAAACGTGTAGTAGTATATCTGGAGAAAGTGAAGATGCAGAGCTAGAGAAAGCATGAGAGTATTGTTAGATAATATGGAGGGTTTTATCTTCAGAAAGTGAAGTTATAGATCTGGAGAAAGCTGGCATTGGTATAATAAGAGAAAGGCATGGAAATATGACGTTACTTTCACTGATAGAGAGAGAGAGATATATATATATCTTAGAGGCTTCCATCCTACTCAAAGATAATACAAGCAGTATATGCTTGTATTTTCAACATTTTATTTTTATTTTTATTTTATTTTATGTTGTATAGATGTTTCCTGCTGCATGTTGCATGGATGTGCATGTTTGCTACATGAACAATATTTATTTTTTTTATATAAAATGAACATATATAATCCGACGAGAAAGCTGTGTTATTGACCAATGGAGAATGAGAAGAGAGGGGGAGGAGGCGCTTTGGGATCAGAAAGAGAGGGAGAGAGAGAGAGAGAGAGAGAGAGAGAGAGAGAGAGAGAGAGAGAGAGAGAGAGAGAGAGAGAGACGACAGGAGAGGGTTTGAAGGGAGACCTTTTCATAATAAATAATTAATTTCTTCAATAATTTTCGCTAATCCACGGGCAAACGCAATTATTAGCTAATTTCCATATCGCAGCAGGGAAATAACACAACAGGCATTATAATATCCAACACTGTGCCAACCCCCTCCCCCACCACTCTCCCACCCCCCGGCTGCTGCTGCCTCCAACACCCCCCATCCCCCCTCCCCAACTCCCACCCCACCCTCACCCCTTATCACATTAAAATATATATATATATAAAAAGACCACTACCATTATTTCTGGGAGGCAATTGTGACTCATTTAATAAACATATTTACGAGAGTGTAGAAAAACAGTACAATATGCAAAAAAAAACTGAAAAAAGGTAATTTTAGATACAGGTGTTAATATCAACTTGTGCTTTTCAACAAGCTGCAACGATGCAAGTTGCAAGGACGCAAGACTCGGTGGGAGGTGACCGTGGGTGCTCAGAGCTGCTGTAATAACCGTGCCAGATGCGCCAACAACGTGACAAAAAAAATTAAAAATTTTCAAATATAAAAAGTTTTTAATGACTCGGCATCAGGAGCGCTATTGCATCAGGACGAACAGGTGATAATTCGGAATAATTCGGCGATGTTGATAGAGATGATGATTATGATGATGTAATTGATGATGATGATGATGATGATGATGATGATGATGATGATGACAAGTATTGAGAAACTCATCATTCATATCTTTTTGAAATGCCGGTATATAATCAATTATATTTTTCCTTTACATTATCTAATATTTTCATTCACAAAATCAAAATGGCCGATATGTATTGAGGGAAAAAAATGTAATTTCTATTACATATATTTTATTTTTATTTTTTTGGCTCAACAAAATAAGAGTTAAGCATTGTTTTAATTCCTTTTGTATTAAAAATCATAACTGGCCTTTGAAACGAAAGGTAAATGCCTATTTTGCGCCGTTTAGGAAGTTTTGAAATTAATGTAAGGATTACGCTTTCATTCGGTGGAAAATTTACGCTCTGTACGCACTTTACTCACCAAAAATGACGGTGAATGTACGATTCATGAACTGCAAGTTTTTATCTGTAATGCCTGGAACGTTTATATGAATTTCTCAAGGGTATTTTTATTACGCAAACCATATATCATTATCCAAAGGTTTTTTTATTATCCAAGCTATGTTATTATCCAAGATGGGTTACTACTCAAGGCATTTTATTATCCACGGGATTTTATTACGCAGGACATTTTATTGTAAATGCCATTTTATTACCCAAGGCATTTTATTATTCAAGGTATTTTAGTATCCAAGGCTTTTTTTATTTGAAGGCATTTTATTATCCAAGGCATTTTATTATCCAAGGCATTTTATTATTCAAGGTGTTTAAAATCCAAGGCATTTTTTTATTCCATGACATTTATTTTATTATCCAAGGCATTTGTTTTATTATCCAAGGCATTTATTTTATTATCCAACGCATTTATTTTCCAACGCATTTATTTTATTATCCAAGGCATTTATTGTATTATCCAAGGCATTTATTTTTCTTATCCAGGGCATTGTACTATCCAAGGCATTATTTGGATTATAGAAGAAAAGGAAGATTTAGACGTTTTCCTTCAAGATTTAAATAACCACTATGATACAGTCACTAAAATAATTTGATACAGAATATCAACAATGCTCATTGGTCATTTTTCCCCCAAGCTCTTTGGCCAAAAATGTCGGACTTTCCACAAGTTCCTTAGCAAAGTGTTTTATCTGTAGCGCTTACGAAATTCTGTTCGTTTTTTTCGCAAGTTCTTACTGAAAACTGTCAGTTTTTCCATAGTGCCTAATCCAATTCTGTCCATTTTTTCTCCCTTGCATTTAAGAAATTATTTTTTTTTCCTAGCTATTGGGCAATTCTGTTTTTCTCCTTGTTTTTATGTACTTCTGTCAGTTTTTTCTTTGCTTCTTAGACAATTCTCTATTTTTTTTCCTAGCCCATAGGCAACATTGCCGGTTTTTCCAAAGCTTTTGGTTCTTAGGCAATGCAGAATAAAAAGTTTTTTTTAGCTTTTTTTAGCAAAACTGACAGAATACTTCCTTAGTTCTTAAACAAAAAATTATGAAGTATTTTCTCTGAATAAGTTTTGAATTAAGTGTTCATTAGAAATTAGACATATTTTCCCTCTTCTCCAGTAATGCTATATATAATATTATTAATAATAATAATAATAATAATAATAATAATAATAAATATTAATAATAATAAATATTAATAACAAATGGCTATTAACAGAAAATGTCCGTCAGCAATAAACAATTAAATAGAAAGTCATATTTTTTTATTATTATTACTATTATTAATAAATATTACTAATGCTAGCATTAATTATCATATTATCTTCCAATATAACAAGTATTATTTAAATAAACATAATGGTTTATTGCTGTGTAATAATTCTTGTTCTACTGTGAATGTAAGACAGTTAATGGGCAGGTTTGAACAAAAAAACAGGTAAGGCAGTTTTGAACAAGGACATAGCTTAGACAAGTCTTAACAAGGACAGTATTAAGTAATGACAACGTCTTATCACAGATATAATAAGAGGATAAAAATCCCACAGACTTATGTATTTGTCTATTTTAAGTAAAGATTTTAAATAGAAAGACTTAATTAAATAAGTCTTTCGTGCTCTCTTCAGTGCATTATCAAAGTCTGAGTATAGGGACTTTCATCTCAATTATTATAATTATTATTATTATTATTATTATTATTATTATTATTATTATTATTATTATTATTATTATTATTATTATTATTGGTTCCTCTGGTCACCAGACAGACACGCCAACATTAAGATTAAATCTGTCAGAGAGGCTGTTGCCTCACCCTCCACCTGACGCTTAAGATGAGGGAGACTGAGAGGAACTAATCAACACCCTATAGCAGAACAATTGTGATGGTATGGTGACAGGTGGTAATTAAAGCCAGGCTGAAAATCTTGCATCTCAGGTACTGAACAGACACTAAAAAAATACCTGTCTTCTCAAACGTTTAAAAATATTGGCGAATTACTTAAGTCCTGAACTAAATTCACGATTAAAGTCAACTCTCAGTTGATATTCACTGAGTAGTTGATATATATATATATATATATATATATATATATATATATATATATATATATATATATATATATATATATATATATATATATATATATATATATATTGCTAACAATTCAAGGTATGAATCTCAGCATACAATGTTCTTTATGACCTCCATTCAGCCTCTCTAATACAAGAAAAATGCAGCTGATTTAGGTTCTTTAGTCGGTCCCAATAGTTTAGCTGTTTTACTGAGTGGATTCTAGCAGTAAAGGATCTCTGCACGCTCTCCAGGTCAGCAATGTCCTCAGCTTTGGAAGGCTCTGTCATTGTGCAGCAGTATTCCACTCTAGAGAGCACTAGCGTCTTGAAGAGACGCTAATGGTATCACTGGTATAGCATCTCAAATTTGAAAGGTTCTTGGTAGCCATCCTGTCATTTTTTTCTTGCAGTTGTGAAGGCTACTTTATTCTGTTCTTTAAATCGAAGGTCTTCCGACATGAGTACACCCAAATCCTTTACATTCCTTTTTTTATCTATGTTATGATTTTACTAGCATTAGTAAAATTATTATTTTACTAATGCTCTTATTATTTTACTAATTAGTAAAATTATTATTTTACTAATACTAATAGTCATATCCGGACTATTTAAATAGTCCTGATATGTACTTTTACAAGATGTACATGACCTCTGGTTTTATGTTTAAATTTTTTTTCCATAGCGCAAGAGTTGGAACTTATCTTCATTAAATTCCATATTATTTTCTGTAGCCCATTGAAAGACCAGATTTACATCTGATTGAAGGTTTGCTGTGTTCTCTATGTTGTCTACTCTCATAAAATCCTAGTGTCATGTGCAAAGATATATAGTACTATAGACTATGTCCTTGTTTATGTCTGACATGAGGATGAGAACAAGTTCTCGAGCAAGCACAGAACCCTGAGGGAATGAGCTCTTCACAGTTGATGGTCATGGTTTAATTTGTTGACTATTATACATTGGGTTCTGTTAGTTAAGAAATTGTACATCCATATGCCTATTTTTCCGGTAATTCCTTTTGCAAGTATTTTGTGTGCAATAACACCATGGTCACATTTGTCGAAGGCTTTTGCGAAATCTGTGTAAATTACATCAGCGTTTTGCTTGTCTTCCATGGCATCTAATGCCATGTCATAGTGGTCCAGCAACTGAGACAGGCAAGAGCGCCCTGTTCTGAAACCATGTTGTCCAGGGTTATGGAGATGCTGTGATTCCATGTATTTTGTGATCTTACTTCTTAGCACTCTTTCTAAGAGTTTTATGATGTGTGATTATAGTGCTATCGGTCTGTAATTTTTTGCCTCAGCCTTGTTTCCTCCTTCATAGAATGGTGCTATCTCTGCTGTTTTTAGTATGTCAAGGATAACACCAGTATCTAGGCTTTGTCTCTAAAGAATGTCAAGAGCCGCAAGAGTGTTTTTTTTACAGTTCTTGATAAATATGGAGTTCCAAGAGTCATGGCCTAGTGCAGAGGGCATAGGCATACTATTTATGCCTATGCATAATGACTTGAGAAGGATTCGAACCAGCGCTCACTTTGGTACTCTCAATATATATATATATATATATATATATATATATATATATATATATATATATATATATATATATATATATATATATATATATACATAGAGAGAGAGAGAAATACCATTCAATACATCGGATTAAGTATTGATATATACATATACTTAATCCGATGTATTGAATGTTAAACTGAAGTTGCAATTCATTATTCGACTAAGTATTGCAAATCTGTGCATTGTTTTGGACTTTGCAAATCTGACACTGCTGTACAAACATTCCCACGAGAATTAACATAAACAATCATTTTGTTGTAATCATTCCTTAGATTGTTTGTTGCATTATTGTTCATGCAATAACGTCATTAACTGACGATACAGAATAAATGATACAATTATAAAAATAAATATAATACATTTCTGCAAGAAAACTGCAGTGAAATGGGAACAAATTGTCCCATTTCACTGTAGGTTTTTTCCTTGTTTTTTGAGGGTCACGTGTTCCCTGACCTTTTATGTGTATATAATATATATTTTCAAAGCCAACGAAAATATACATCAGTCGTAGTGTATACTAAATCAATTCATCTCTCGTGGTTCAAAAACAATTGTTAAAATGTAAGAGATTGATAGATTCTTTGATGACGAAGGAACAGGGACGCAAGATTGACAGGAAACATCAGAGTTGAGCAATAAGATAAGGTTTACACGTGTCTTTATCGGCTTTCCGGCCGGCCAACAAGTGAAACATATGTCGGGAGCTGAGAGGTGTTGATAACAACCTCTCAGGGTATTAATAATACCCTCTCTGCTTTCAGCATACAGCATTCTTTCAGCATCTTCCCTCGGCTCTATGCTAGTTCTTGTCCTTGTCCTCCTATCCCAGCTCCTTGTCCTCATATTCCATCTCCTCGTCCTATATCCCAGCCCCTTGTCCTTATATTCCAGCTCATTGTCCTCATATCCAGTT
>WNGS01000543.1:14721957-14733450 GCA_020271785.1 Procambarus virginalis | reverse complement strand
TTCTTACTGGTAGGTTGTTCTGGTGTCAGCCGGTGGATGAGGCTGTAAGTGTCAGCTGACTTCGCGCATTTCACCAAATCGGTCTCTTCCTTGTCTGCAAAGTATAGGCAGACAGGAGGAGGTACACGCCTCAAGAATTCTTCAACCAGCATGAGGTTGACAAGCTCTGGAAAAGTAGAGACATGTGCTGCCTCCAGCCATTTCATGAAATATCTCCGTTGGTGTTAGCAAATTCTAAGAAGGTGGTGGTACTTGCCTTGACGTAGTCACGGAACTTTCGTCGGTAGCTTTCGGTGGAGAGAAGGTAGGCGTCCAACACAGCTTGCTTCAGGGTGGTGTAGTCGTTTTCCGAAGCCAAAGTGCTGAGTGTGACTGCTGCTCTACCTGTTAGATGTACTCGGAGAAGGGTAGCCCATTGGTCGTCAGGCCAACTAAGTTGATTAGCAAGGGTCTCAAAAGTAGTGAAAAAAACATCAACCTCCGTTTCGACGAACGGGGGCATTAACTTACTTGCATGGGAGACATTGAAACTTGGAGGAAGACTAGCTGCAGCTTGTTGAAGTTGGGCTTGGTGTGTAGCGTCCAACGTGAGTTCTCGGCCATGACATTCTAGAGCTGTTTCTGCCTGCCGTTTGTCGTGTTCGCGTTGCATCTCTAGTTGTTGTCGTCTTGTTTCAAGTTGTACTTTTTCACGCTCTTTGAATAAGGCCAACTCACGTTCTTGCTGTCCTTTGAGGAGGAGGACCTCTCTTTCACTCTCTTCTTTCCTCAGTGCTGTAACATTGGCTATGACTACTGCCAACATTGTAACCTTGGGTACGATAACCAAATGTAAAACCGGGTAAAATACTAAACTAATAAAAGTACACATTTCTTATCCTGAGTACCACTTCCTATCAGTTGCACTTGATAACACTGTTATTGAACACTAACACTGTAAAATAAGCTGACATATGATGGTTACACCGGGACCAAAGGTACACTGTCAACCAGGAAATGCTACACAGGATTAAATACGCTGCCACCATCCTGCCTTTGACCACTGAGACTAATCAAGCAATGAGGCAAGAAACATTGCTTGGCTTGGAGAGTACTTTATATAACTGTCATTAATTAGGGGACGGTTGTCAGCCACGATAATCAAAAGATTCTAAGAGGATTCAACAATTGACACAGACGGGAAATTAACATGAGTTTATTGAGATACCAAATTATACTAAACACCACTATAATTCCTACTCTAACACTGGCAACAAGTTAAGAAATTTAGACATGGAACAAAATTACAGAGATCACACACATTACCTTAATTAAGACCTCTGTCTCTCCGTCCGGTGGACACTGTCTCTCCCGGCCTGTGGATGATCATCACAGAACCGGCCTCGATCCCGGAGCACCGTACTCTGTCCCTAAGTCACTACGGACCCTCTATATACACCTCACAACAGGGGGGGGGGAAGATTTATTACACCAAGACGAGGTCGGCCACACGGGCACCAGCACTCAAGAATTCTCAAATTACGTGAATTATTTACTGATTATATAATTATATTTTAATTATTTAGCAATTATATTCTAATTATTTACTAATTATATTGTTATATTTTAATTATTTGCTAATTATATATAATTATATATATAACTATTTCATTTTTTATTTAGTATATACTAAGAAAATAATCATATTATAATTACATAGATGTAATTAAAATAATAATAATAATTGCCATATCCTGTAAATCAAAATATTTGTTTCATTTTGCTGTCTTGAAATTTCATACGATGTTTTGAATGTAATTTTCTCGTCTTTTGGGAATAATTATAGTAATCTACAAAAAAATGAAGATATGTATATTTATTTATATTTTTTAATGGTTAATATTTTATTTTCTAATTAAAATAGAAAATTCCGATTGTACAGCAGATAGTTTACAATTGTTTGGTTTATTGAATACTTCAGATTTCATCCGCCTGCTTATGTTATCTTGAGGTTATCTTGAGGTTATCTTGAGATGATTTCAGGGCTAAGCGTCCCGCGGCCCGGTCCTCGACCAGGCCTCCTTTTTGTTACACACCCCCAAGAAGTAGCCGTAGCAGCTGTCTAACTCCCCAGGTACCTATTTACTGCTAGGTAACAGGGTAGCAAGGTGAAAAAAAAAACATTTTGCCCATTTGTCTCCGCCTCCACTGGGGAGGCTTTATAAGTGTGTGCTTATATATGTGTATATAATACACATATATATATAAGACACTAATATATGCGCCTTATATATTAGTGCAGTCAAATTATGAAAAATAAATTAAGTAATTGGAAGCTAAAATTTGAATAAGTTTTCATTAAGACTTGAGAAACTGTATATATTAAGTTCCCATCATTTTGACCTGAGCTTCAGCCACCATTTTGGATAAGTGCCCAAATTATTGTTACATTTATTTTATTATTATTATTGTTTAATTGATAGTACATTAACACCAACCCAAAATACACCAGTTTGTGTATGAATTGTTGATATAATTAAATGAGAAGTAACATACCTTTCCATGTGTGGCTTTTGCACTTTCCTCAATGAAATCAAGGAAGGTTACCTTGAGATGATTTCGGGGCTTAGTGTCCCCTCGGCCTGGTCATCGACCAGGGCCTCCTTGCTCTACATAGGAAGGTATACGTAGCAAGAATAACTAAAGAATAAAGTTCTCTGATCCTTTCTTCAAGAATCCTTCATGTAATGTCAAATTATTTCTTAGTATATGTCTAATTTAATTACAGGTGTTGTAGTTTTACCTCTTCCTCATTACTATATCTTCATTATATCAGATTTTCTTAGTATATAATATAAATTATTTATATAATGTGAAATGAAAAAGGGGAAACTTATTAGTCCTCTTGAATCGATGTTGAGTTTAATTGCTATATCAACCTCTGGAGGGTTATTAAGAACACAATTAAGTGCTAATTAACCAACCAACAGGTATTTATCCAGGACTGAAGTCAGCTCTAAGAAAACCCTGATACATATATCTGAGAGAGGGGGGGACATATCTTGTCTCCTTCCGTCCTGGGCTCTATCCGTATAATTCATTGTGTATCATATGTATTTTCCTACACACACATTTCATACATATATTTTGGAATATCTGTTTCTGGCAGGTTACTGTCAATTATTCTCTGTATTAGTATGACGTGTTCTGTACAGTGATAAGAAACAGTTAATGCTCATTTTTTGTACATATTTTTGTTCATATATTCTTAACAAAACATTTCATCTAGTATATATATTCAACAAGTCTTTCATCTAATATATATATTTTAAATGTGTTGCATGTTTCTTATATTCATTTATACACAAGCAATTCCAGACAAATAATCTATCTTCAGTCTCAAGTAAGAACAAAAATGTTAAATTAAGCTCCATAATCTTCAGCAACTTCGTTTTCTCCACGGTTCATTAATGGACTTAATTTCCCCTCACTTACAATAGGGGGAACTTAGTGCAACATGATATTTTGCAACACCTGCAATCACACAGTGAAAACCAATTACCATTGAGCAACACAGAGTAATGTGTTTCGTGGCATCTTGCTTCTTCTGCAATAAAACTCAAATATTGAATACCAATTACTATATCTACATTTTCACTTATACAATTGTGCTTATTCATCACTTTAATATATCTTGCACCTACTGAAAGATATCTTTTTTTTTGCAATTTCAGGTCAACACATTTTGAAGCTACAACACATTTCTTCACAGAATTGTTTTTCTTGATTCAACTGTAGTTCATGATAACTTTTTTCCTGCTTTTGGGCCTGTACTATTTAAGCTGCAGCTAGAATACTGTTTTGTCTTGTACAGACTTTTTTTTAGTGCATTTGAGTGCACTTTTTGAGAGATTGAGTGCAATTTGCACAGTCCCTTTCTCTACATTTTGTTTGCCCAATATTTAGTAAACGATTAATATTAACCTGAAATGATATAATCAAAAATAATTCTCACCAGCAAGTGAGGATGGTTATGTGTTAGCCTTAAGGCCTATCAGTGGCACGAGGGTTATTAAGTCTTAATGACCTTGTGAGATTAATTGTTTTCAGGAAATTGAAAGACAAAAAGGTGCAATTTGGAGGCCATTTTTAAAAAATTTCAAAGATCTAAGCTCAGGGAGGATTGGGAAGAAGAGCTTTAAACACGTTATTTTTGAGGCTTCAAGGACTTGAAGTGTATTAAGTGTGAGAACAGGTTGCAAAATGCAGTTAGCCTGGCATCCCCCTGCGTAATAGGCAAATGCCAAAGAATGAATGAATATTGCTATAATACTCCCGTGGTCTTGTGAACATGACTGAGCAAATTTGTCTCTGATATGTCCAATTTCATGAAAAAAGTCTTATCAATGCAAGGTATAGCTAACAAGGCATACTTAAAATAAGTATATGCTATTTTGCTTATTTCACGACTTTACACACACACACACACTTAAGAGATTATGTTGTAGCTGGCGTTATTATAAGTCGTAAAGAACTTTGAAGTCTCTAGATAGAGCTGGTATTCTCATCAGACATAAGAAACTGTGAGTTCTGTGGACGGCCTTTTGCTCCAACTGCGTGCCTTTTCCCCTAGCATGATATCCATAACTCTGGGGGCCTTTCGAATGTACGCAATACCCGCGATGCTGTGTGGGTATATATCCACTGGTGGGTGGATAGATAGCCCAAGAGGAATATATTGAAGCCATATATTTTCACTCCCTCTCCCGCTCTTCGCGTTGTATTTAGTGTCTTTTTGTATTTATTTATTATTATTTATATATTTGCTTCTATTTTCGTATAAATCTTTAGTACATGATTTGTTTCAGGGTTGTATTTCTTCTTTATTGATAGGTTTTCGAATATTAGTTTTCTTTCACATGTTCTGTCAGATATTTGTGCTTTATTTTTTATTATTTTTTGTTTATTTAGTGATTTACTTATGTAGTCGTTAGTTTGTAGATATGTGGGTCTTCCTAACACATGGGATAATATTTTGAGGTGGTATTAATAGACATTTTGTTTACCTTTGTTGCAGGTTTGCTGGTTGTCACTCTTGGTAGTCAAGTGCTACATTCCTCAAAGGAGTCTACCTGTAATTGTCTCCGTATACTGTAGGAGTCTACCTCCTGTTGCCTCTGTATCTCACACGAATCGGTCTCCATTACACGATGAATACCTTACACGAGTCATCCCTCCAATGTCTCCCACGAATCGATCTTGATTTACCTCTGTACCTTTGGAGAGTCAACCATCCACACACACACCGCTACAACTGGATCATCCACACACCCGCTACAGCTGGATCATCCACACACCTGCCTGACAATTCCCCCACCAGCTGTACAGGTAAATATTTGAAATCTTGTTATTTTCATATTAACAAACACACACTTCCAAACGCATGACTCTTTGTAGGTATTTTGCGTTGACGCATTAGTCATGTTCACTCATGACATCAATGCATGTTCCGTTATAGTCACCTTAGTTTATTACACACACAAAGGCCATTTTAAATCTTAATTCGACTTCGAATGCATCACATTTCTTTTTTTTAGCCTTAGAAATAAAATATAGTATTTATAGTAATTTTGATATATATTATATATATATATATATATATATATATATATATATATATATATATGTCGTACCTAGTAGCCAGAACGCACTTCTCAGCCTACTATGCAAGGCCCGATTTGCCTAATAAGCCAAGTTTTCATGAATTAATTGTTTTTTCGACGACCTAACCTACCTAACCTAACCTAACCTAACTTTTTCGGCTACCTAACCTAACCTAACTTATAAAGATAGGTTAGGTTAGGTTAGGTAGGGTTGGTTAGGTTCGGTCATATTACTACGTTAATTTTATCTCCAATAAAAACAAATTGACCTCATACATAATGAAATGGTTAGCTTTATCATTTCATAAGAAAAAAATTAGAGAAAATATATTAATTCATAAAAACTTGGCTTATTAGGCAAATCGGGCCTTGCATAGTAGGCTGAGAAGTGCGTTCTGGCTACTAGGTACGACATATACATACATATATATATATATATATATATATATATATATATATATATATATATATATATATATATATATCTAAGGGACGCCTTAATCCGCTTGACCATCACGACCGGACATAAGGAAGTGATAGCCGAAGCTATTTGAACCACTTCCCCGCCGGCACTCGGATGGTAATCTTGGGCATAGCATTTTATCAAATCACTCATTTTTGGGGCAACACATGAGGAACACAAATGCGAACAAGCCTGAATGGTCCCCAGGACTATATGCAACTTCAGTTGCATATAGCTTCGGCTATCACTTCCTTATGTCCGGTCGTGATGGTCAAGCGGATTAAGGCGTCCCTGTACATACCAGTTGCGTTGCTCCTTGCAGTATGGGTTCGAGTCACTTCTGGGGTGTGAGTTTTCAGTTGCATATAGTCCTGGGGACCATTCAGGCTTGTTCGCATATATATATATATATATATATATATATATATATATATATATACATGTTGTGTACGTACTAACAGCTACATATTCGTGTACCACTTGGCATCTGACAACAATTAATATGGCCCCATGGTAATTACTGATCATTACCCAATTTGTGATGACAATCATTGATCATTCTCTTTGAGGTGTGTGGCCAATAGGCTACGCTGGTCTCGTCGAGATGATTGGTGACGGTCTTCGTCAATCAGTAGTTGACGTCAGCAATCATAATAATTGATGTCAACAATTATTAATTGATGTCAGCCATCAATTTTGTATATCATCAAATAATTACTGATTTCGCTCTTGTAATAATCACCTTCATTATGGCCATTATCGTTCATTATTCCTGGTCATTTATATATATATATATATATATATATATATATATATATATATATATATATATATATATATATATATATATATATATATTAACAGGCGGGCAGGACACAGTACAAAATATTCACTGATAGACAGCCGTCAACAAATATAAAATTGAAAAAGGCACGTGATAATGATCTCAATATTTCTAAATTATCATTATGAATTTAATTGAACTTTTAATTAGTTTCATTATTAATATTTCCGGTATATTTATTCTATCATTCGATTTTCAACATCAGAATGGCATTAATTATTTTGTACCTCTGTATATGTTTAAATAATTGCTGTCCATGTTGCCATTCCTTTTTGTTATATTTCATAAACTAATTCGAATTATTTAATTTGCTGATGTAATCTCTTTTTTTAGGAAGCCTTTTATATTTATAGTATATATATATATATATATATATATATATATATATATATATATATATATATATATATAATCTATTACAAGTTATTTGTTATATTTGTAAATAAAAAAACAAATCAACAAATATATAAGCGCACACACACACACACACACACACACACACACACACACACACACACACACACACACACACCACACACACACACTTACACACACATATATATATATATATATGACTCATATTTGACTAATATGAAGAATGTCACACAGACCCATCATCTTCTCTCGATTTGCCACAACGTTGAAAATGCAACTGTTTGGCCTGGCCAGAAACGTTCGTACCCAAACAACCCACCTATCGAGGCGTATGTATGACAAACGTAAACATTAAGGTGCTGCAATGTGTTCCTAATGCGTCGCATTTTTAACGGATTATCGTCGATTGCGTAAGATTGTAGCGTGTTAGGTTAGAGGGTAAGAGTTTGGGTCCTTCTGAGGGGAAATGAAGTATTATACTAAGAAATCTTCCCGAGGGGAAATGATTGTCATGTATAAAATCTATTTGGATCCATTTGAGGGAGGGGGAAACTACTATTTTTTTTTTATACGGAGAATTTACATTTTCCTTTGCTTCACACTACTTTCCTCAAGTCTACACTATTCCCCTCAAGTCTACACTATTCCCCTCAAGTCTACACTATTCCCCTCAAGTCTACACTATTCCCCTCAAGTCTACACTATTCCCCTCAAGTCTACACTATTCCCCTCAAGTCTACACTATTCCCCTCAAGTCTACACTATTCCCCTCAAGTCTACACTATTCCCCTCAAGTCTACACTATTCCCCTCAAGTCTACACTATTCCCCTCAAGTCTACACTATTCCCCTCATCGTCACACTATTTCTGTTAGCTAAACACTACCTTCAAGATCCACACTACTACCCTCAGCTCGACCTCACTTCCCCTCTTCCCGCCCCTCAGAACTGGTTGTTAGGGGCAGGGAAAGGAGGGGAAGATAGTAGATGGGGGGGAGAAGGGGGTGGTGGTTAAACCACCAGGTGTAAAAGGTCATTGCAATTGCAACAGTGAATAACGCACCAGTGTGTTTGCACAGTAAGAGATATATTATTTAAAAGACACTTTCATGCACGGTAATTGTAGAGCATATTGCAGAAGCATTTGCAGAGCAATTAAATTTTATTCAATTATTGCATGCATAACTTTCCCGAAACGGCGCTGAACGAGAGGGCGGGCGGTCATATATGCGTTCATTATGTGGCGACTATGACAGAGAAATGTCGAAATGCTCGTCTAGTCTGATGGAGCCATAAAGACCATAAATAACCCCAAAAGGCTCTGCCCCTCCCCCACAAAAAAAAGGCTGAAAAATAACTGCCCCTCAACCATCCGTTGCCGAGAATGATTTTTCCTGCCTACTACATCATCAATATTCAGCGATCGGCGTTATATCTTTCTAAACAGCCGCTGGAGTTAGGATGAATGGGTTTCGTTTAGTGTGTAGTCTGATACCACCAGTGTGATAGAGAGAGGGGGTGTTAGGGGGGGGTTCAGGGTTCACATTACCCACATACTCATAGCTTGAACCCCTACCCCACCCCCTTTCTCAACCAACCCCCCCTCCTCCTCCACATTATCATCATGTACATTCGTGGATTGCTATGTGAAACTCAACAAATTCTTCAACGTTAATTATTAACTCATTCGTCATTCGTCGTGTATGATTGTATGAATGGGTTGGGCATTATCTTGAAGATTCAGCCAAAAAAGGGGGGCTTTTGGCTGAATCTTTTCTGTATTCCTGATGTTCTTATTTTCTTGAGAAGAAAGTTGGAAAATTCAACTCTCCAAAGTTCACTTGACGGTTTTATTGTGGCCTGACGCTAAAGATACGTGTCCCTGACTCTTGTCAACATTTTCAATTGCATAAGTTGACATAAATTGTAACCAAGAAGAGTCAGGTGAGGTCAGGTGCATCGTCTCCCTCCATAGGTTTTCTTGCAGTTCCTTAATTCTATGAACTTATGTTGGTTTGGGTAAATACTGAATATTCTACATCGGTTTTCAGGAGGTATGTGATGGGATATACCCGAATGTGAGGCCTGAGATCAGTCAGGAGAGTTCTTCGTGAACAAATTGGCGTTGTTAAGAACATAAGAACATAAGATTGAAGGTAACTACAGAAGGCCTATTGACCCAATTGCAGATCCTATTTATAACCACCCTATATATGTCAAATCTACGCTTGAAACAATAAAGTGATCCCACTTCTATTTTGAGTTCTTGCTCTTGGAGGGTAAAAAAAATCTTATTTGCATTTTTATGTTCACGTTTGTGCCAATAAGAGGCTTTTAAACGACTATTTCACCTCGTGAGCCGTGAGAAAGGAGTTCCTATTAGTATACTTTAATATGTCGGACATATACTAAAGTGTTGAATATGTCGGACATATGCTAGAGTGTTGAATATCTTGCGTTGTGCCTCACGGGCTATTCACTCTGGTGAAGTCAAGACTCTTCGATTGACGCCAAGATCTTATGTTGAAGTCAGAAGATGTCACCTGATGACATGAGGAAACCTTTAGATAAATTCAAGAACCTATACTGATGAAGTCAAGAAACTTCTGATGGTGTCAAGAAACTTCTGATGGTGTCAAGAACCTTTCGGTAAAGTCAAGATATTCTGATGAAGTCTCATGGTCCTTCTGATGAAGTCAACACTCTTCCGACGTCACGAACCTGGTGGTGGTGTTCTGAAGTGTCACCCAGTTGGTGCTGTGCTTGGGAGACCCAGACACTGCTCCCATAACCTACAATCACTGCTATATATATATACACTGGCTCTCCCTGCTCCCCTACCTCCTGTTACTCTTTTATTTTTATCTCTCTCTCTCTCCCTCCCTATGTCTCCTCTCTCTTCTTCCCCCTCCTCTCTCTCTTTTCCCACTCTTCTCCTCCTCCTCCTCTCCTTTAACACGCCTGTTTCTCCTTTTTCCTCTTAGTTTTAGAACAGTCTCATTTATTAATTCATTTATTTGAATATTTTTCATTCTTTGAATATTTATATACATGTATACATATTACCTCACCCACACTACATACATACATAACATACAACTATCATATACATCATCAACATAATCATACCTACATACTACCATACATTACAATAATAATTTACTAATTATTTATTTAATAACACATATTAGAGGGCATTGTATTAACAAACTTATTACACAGTAGGTATCAACCATAGCTTCTATGTAGATAGGTTACCATCTAAAGCGATGGTTATGTGTGCAGTGTGTATAGCGAGGTTCTCCTCATGAGGCGATTGGTGCCGTCTCTATGCACGGAAGGGCGAGTGCCTCATGAGGACCTGCCGAGGGTCCCTCATGCCTGACGTATAGACCCATGAGGCGAGGGTCTCTCTTCCTCATGACTTACCCGTCATGTTACAGGCCACGGGAACTCGTCTTGCCAACCCTCCCTACCATGCAACAATAGCCTGATGGAACCAGTCACGCGCATATAACCCCATCTCGTTTACCCGGATCACCATAAAGTACCAACAACCGGTGTGTTGCTCCAAGCAAGACCGTCCATGCAGCAGCTGTGGGTGGGTCGGTTAACCTTAGTAAAAGCCTACCAGCAGACAGTCCACTACCACTAACACTACCACGACCACCACATACCACACTATCCCACTACCAATAGTCCTGCTCACCAGCCAAATGAAGAAAGGAAGCATGCCTCAGCAGGTTGGTCTATCGGTGCGGAAGTACATGAGCTATATTATTATATATATATATATATATATATATATTATATATATTAATGATATAATGTGGTGTGTGTGTGTGTGTGTGTGTGTGTGTTGTGGTGTGTGTGTGTGGTTGGTGGGGTGGGTGTTTGTGCTGGTTGTGTGTGTGTCTATCAGATGACTTCAGATAAGTGTCGGTTAGCTGATTTGCCGGTAAGTGTCTAACATTCAGCTGTCCTATCTGTCCTGTTCTGTCTTCTCGTCTGTCTGCAGCTCCATGAGATGAACCTACCTAGCTGACTCGCCTCTACCAAAAAGGCACTTGGATGAAAGCACAAATGTCTTTCTACAAGCACTTGGTTACAGGTACAGCTTGTTCCTTTTCTTGAACAAGTCATGCAAGTTCAAGCCACATAAATAATTCG
>WNGS01000543.1:14681212-14688712 GCA_020271785.1 Procambarus virginalis | reverse complement strand
ACAGCTTCAAGTGTAGATATGATAGAGCCCAGTAGGCTCAGGTACCTGTACACCAGTTGATCGACGGGTTGAGGGGCGGGACCAAAGAGCCAGAGCTCAACCCCCGCAAGCACAACTAGGTGAGTAGAACTAGGTGAGAATAAGGCAGCGTCTGGGATGCTCTCGGACGTAGGTTCGAATCCTCGTCACGGTCCTTGTGGATTTGTTCATGATCAAATAGCATTCACAAGGTGGACATATGGGACTCAGTGCCACTGACCGTCTTACAATCATCTCACATTCCTAATTAAGGTCATTATGAGGATAAAGCTCTAAGCACCAGTATTACGATGGTTTCTTGAGGTTATCTTGAGATTATTTCAGGGCTTAGTGTCCCCGCGGCCCGGTCCTCGACCTTTTTGTTACACCCCTTCCAGGAAGCAGCACGTAGCAGCTGTCTAACTCCCCGGTACCTATTTACTGCTAGGTAACAGGGCATCAAGGTGAAAAAAACTCTGCCCATTTGTTTCCACCTCCACCGGGGATCGAATCCCGGAATCTCAGGACTACGAATCCGAATCGTTGCCCACCCAGCTGTCAGGCCCCTCCTGGTTAATTGGCACTAAAAACAAGTAGTTTTGACCCTTTGATCTCCGTTAAAAATTTCCACGAATTAGACAAGAGAACAAGGCTGTTAAACTCAACCCAAATACAACGTTCTGTGATCCGCTGGATACAAAAACAACCTTACACACCTGTGACATCTCTTTCAATGACATATAGACCGGCGGTCAAAAGCCTTAAACTTCGCTATGTGCCCTGACCACGATATATAAAATACAAACCTTTACCCCCCCCTGCTGTCGCCCGGGCCATGGTTGTACCTCAATGCTTTTGTCTGTGGTTGAGAGAATAATTGCTCACTCGCTTCTATACATGGCATTTTTTCATCCCTCTCTCTCTCTTTGACTTTCTAGTGTGTATTTATTGTGGTGAAGTTTCATGACTAAAGTTTTTGGAAGTGGATTTTTCGATCTTTCTACCTGCAAGGAGGCCTTTCAAATCCCCTCCCCCCCCCCCCTTAGTTCGGTGTGTAGGCAGCTCACATAAGGGGTCCTTTCCGGGTCAAACGTTCGAGGTGAATATAGGGAGTGTAAAGTGACAGGAATGAACAAGCCAGTGGATTTGACTGCTGTTGGAGGTTGTTCACTCATTGGATGAGTGACGCTGACAATACTGCCACTATGTTAGTTTGTTCACTCACAGGATGAGTGACGCTGCCAAATACTGCCACTATGTCAGTTTGTTCACTCACAGGATGAGTGACGCTGCCCAATACTGCCACTATGTTAGTTTGTTCACTCACAGGATGAGTGACGCTGCCCAATACTGTCACTATGCTAGTTTGTTCACTCACAGGATGAGTGACGCTGCCCAATGAACAAAACCTCCGGGGCCAAAATATTAAATTAACCTCCCTCTTGCTTAACCCAAAGCGTACGAACCTCGCCGGATCAACCAACCTGTTGAAGCCGATGTTGTCTTGGGCCGAGGAAGGGTTAATTCGGCAGTGTTTTAAAAAAATCACAAAAGTTTCTACAAATTTCCTGACCCTGTTGTTGATACCGTCAAAGTTTGGCTTTACATTAAGGTGTGAAGACAGGGTATAGATACGAGAGGTCTCAGCAACCTATCTTCTCACCCAATAGGATTCGACCAATGCGTTAAAAATACGATCTATAAGTGAAAATTAAACCAAAGTGTTATTGACGCTTTTTGCGGGGGGTCAATATTATTTTTGTTCACATAGCAGTAAAGGAAAGTTTAGATGGACTACTTTAGGAGAATTGGTCGTTTAAAACGAAGAGGGTGATTTAAGGTGAATGGGGTGATTTATGATTAAGAGATAGTTTAACTATTTTCTACCATCCCCGAAGTATATTTTGCTACGAACTCACATTTCCAAAAATTTAAGGTAGAAACCACAATTCCGAAGCCTTGATCACCAATTAGAGAGAAGAAGCATCGTTTCAAAAACTCTCCAAAAATAGATGATAGCTCATTGAAAATCCTGGTTTACCCTGTCACATGATAGAAGTGAAGATAGAAAAAGTGAAGATAGAAACCTTAATAACGTAGTCTCTGTTGACGTGATATATCGCATAACCTGTTAAGTTGCACCTTGACAACGGAACCCCCTTGTTAACCTGCTGTATTAAGCAATCAGAACAAAAATAATAGAACCTGGGGTGACTAACGAGGCATAAACGGCATATAGCCTTGACGTCAAATGCCTCCCTGATGGCCATTCGGGTGCCTGCTCTAATGGAACTCTATACATCAGCTTGCATGGGCTCTATACCTTATACTACTCTACAGGTGAATGTAATATGAATTATACCGCGCTAACCCAGCTCTCTATGTCCAATATGATGACATTTATGATCATTTGCATTCACGTGGATGTGATTGTATTCGAACGGCTTCAAACATTTACTAAGCGATTGGAAGTCTTGGTAAAGTGTCTCTGGGTTAGAAAAAATATATATTTTGCATTATTCTGATAATACCTCCAATTAGCAGAATTTTTTTCATAATAATGAAATATGTATAATAATAATAACACAATAATATTCGGCTAATTATTCTCCTAAAATATTACCAATATTTTAGGAGAAGCAAAATTAGTTATATTTTGTGTTATATTTGTATGTTATAGATTTGTCAGAGAGTAATTATGTAATGTCTTTACAGTTAAGATAATTTATCTCAAGGAGAGAGAGATAAGGTTTTGTTATTCGTTGGTGTGAATTCTAATCATGGATTTGATGATTAGGTGATGGGCTACTCCTTGATTAACTGATCGATTGGTTGATTTGCAGGTGTGTGTGTGTGTGTGTGTGTGTGTGTGTGTGTGTGTGTGTGTGTGTGTGTGTGTGTGTGTGTGTGTGTGTGTCTGAATCTCTGTCTATCCCACACAGTGTTTCGAGCTGTGATCCGTTTGCGTGACTTTATTGACAAAAATAATTTACAATTTTGCCTACTCTGAGCAATGCAATTCAAGTAGGCCTTAATACAGTGAGATCCTGCTCGTATTCACTGTCCTACAAAGGGCAGATCATACACAAGACAATAGGTCTAAATTGTATATATATATATATATATATATATATATATATATATATATATATATATATATATATATATATATATTTCATGAGGTTACAATCTAATACATCACACATTATACATATTTCAATTAACGATTTTTAAATACAACTTTCTTTTTTTCACTGCCCCACACAAGGCAGAGAAGGATTAATTAGCGATACAGCTTAAAAAAATACTAAACAAATAAAATATTCGTTCTTCATTCTTTAAAATGAACAAGCAAATTTAGCATTAGTTGGTAGGATGTCTTCCAATGCACCAGATGCAATGAAATAATGACATTAGTTGATTGCACAATAGGCCAGGAGGTCCAAAATCTTTTACAGTTTCACATTCAATAATGTCGAGTTCAAGTAAATGATTGAATGTTTTTGTCACAAAGCATATAGGCTGAATATTCTGGTAGTGGCTCAGCCTCACTAACTTGTCAGATGTGCCCATAGCCAAGACGAATTGGCACAATGACCATATCACAATGGTTAGAACACTGAGCATCAAAACTATCTGTATCAGAACGTAGAGATAATGACATCCACACATCCGTGGATATAAACAGTCCATTCATCTATATTTTGCCCGTTCACCTGGGTAAAATATTTATTTTTTAAGATAATGAATGCTGTAAGTACGTTATTCAATATTCAGGGCATATTGAACACCAATTAATATTGTCTTATATCAACGAGTATCTTGACAAAGGCAAGTTTCCATGTTCAGAGAAAGATCTAAGATCTAAGATCTATGATCTAAGAAAGATCTAAGATCTATGATCTAAGAAAGATCTAAGATCTAAGAAAGATCTAAGATCTAAGAAAGATCTAAGATCTAAGAAAGATCTAAGATCTAAGAAAGATCTAAGATCTAAGAAAGATCTAAGATCTAAGAAAGATCTAAGATCTAAGATCTAAGATCTAAGATCTAAGATCTAAGATCTAAGATCTAAGAAAGATCTAAGATCTAAGATCTAAGATTTAAGATCTAAGATCTAAGATCTAAGAAAGATCTAAGATCTAAGATCTAAGAAAGAGCTAAGATCTAAGATCTAAGAAAGATCTAAGATCTAAGAAAGATCTAAGATCTAAGATCTAAGATCTAAGAAAGATCTAAGATCTAAGATCCAAACAAGATCTAAGATCTAAGATCTAAGATCTAAGATCTAAGAAAGATCTAAGATCGATCTAAGAAAGATCTAAGATCTAAGAAAGATCTAAGATCAAAGAAAGATCTAAGATCAAAGAAAGATCTAAGATCAAAGAAAGATCTAAGATCTAAGAAAGATCTAAGAAAAATCTAATGAAGATCTAAGAAAAATCTAATAAAGATCTAAGAAAGATCTAACCTAAGGCGACAGATAGATTATAAACGACTGTACTGGACGATTAGAGCCCATCATATTAGACTCAAGAAAGGGCCAGAAACAATCGTCTGCTGAGCTTATGTCTTTGAACACCAAACTGCTAAACTACTAGTTCCGTTCCCTTGGGTTCTAGGAGACTCGAACTGTGGATCCCAAGTGTGTGAGGCCGATGCTTTATCGACCGAGCTATTGAGTGACATTAATAAGGAAATTTATTAAAAAAAATTATTAGTTATTTTTTAATTAGTTATGTTTTAAACTAATTGTGTTCCAGAACTGTAAACAAAAAACATTTTAATTATCACAATGCCATTTTAAAAATGGGTGAGAGGGAAAAAACGTGAAAATGTAAAAATATATAATTCGCGAGACGCCTTCCACGATACAAGATATAGTAATATATTTTATCTCAACGTCGAGATCTCAGTCCAACGCCATTCAACAAGCGGTTGGAAAATAAGTCTCAATTACGTAGCTGAAATGCTAGACAGCCAGGCTTGCACACCTCTAAAAATATAGGCAGTGTCGACGTTTCGGTCAGTCGTGGACCATTATCAAGTCGTCCTGGATCATTCTCAAGTCGACACAATCGACTTGAGAATGGTCCAGGACGGACCGAAACGTTGTCGTCGTCCCTTCACTTTCTAGTGTGTGGTTTGGTCAATATATTTCAGCCACGTTATTGTGACTCCTCGTCTGCACCAAGGGACGACGTTTCGGTCCGTTTTGGACCAATATCAAGTGATGTAAGAAATAAAGGTTCAGGCCAAACCAAAAAGTTCTCAATTCCCTTATTTTCAAGTTCGTTGGAAAAGCTTACGGGGATAAAGTTACTCCACACACAGAAAACATACAGTCAATAAAATGTAATAAGTGAATAAAAAGCACAAAAATAGAGCCGCTGCTTTACTTTTGTAGCATAGAAGTACCAAATTACTTAGAAAAAATATAAGATTTGCTATTTAACTCTGAATTCGCCCATTTTTTTTTCCAGGGGAATAACAGATTCTCTGAATGCGTCTCCAGAACAATTTTTAAATCTAGCCAATATTCTGATTTTCAGTTTAACTATATACCAATTAATACATTAACTACACGATGTTATATAGCTTTATAATTAGCAGTTACATATATCAAAAGAAAGTACTTACAGCACTAAATACTCAAGGAATTAGTTTTTAAAATGTTTTATTCCTAGAAACTCATAGAAACTATGAGTTTCAATGTAAATAAAGAATAAGATATTTACCTCTTTTTATCGTTTCTGATTGTGGGTTCTTCTTGAGATGTTGAGAACTTCTGGCTGTCAATCATGTTATTCTCCTTGTCTTCTCCCTCCGCCTTCCTCTCTCTCCTAGCCTTGAGCAAGATAGCTAGGACTCTCCTAGCACGCATGCACTCTCCTTGCACGCATGCACTATCCCCTGCATGTCTGGTGACTGTTTGTATGGCCAGTTCGACCTCCCCCCCTCCTCTATCTCCCCCTAGCGCCCGCAGCTGCAAGCACCAACCAGTGGTGCAACTTCTCACCTAGATTGCAAGCACAACCAGTGGTGCAACTTCTCACCTCTGCATGTTGCCCAACCTGTGTTGTTTCTATGACCACCAATGCAGCATATGAGTTACATTAGGAAGATGTTAATGCAGATGTTAACCATCTTAATCATCTTAATCATTCTCACTACCTCATAGTTTCTCATTAATTTTAGGGAGGTTTAGAGCACGATTTAAAGGATATGTTTCACTGTACAAGACTTTAGAAAATGATATACTGTAAGGTGGAGTATTTAGTAAAAAGTTATTCTCGATGTATATATATAAATATATATATATGTCTGTTCAAGGATGGGAGACATACATACGCTTGAGGGCTACTATTGTCATACAAGGTACTAAGCCAATTTCACTAGCCAAACACTATAAAAGGAAAATGTATTCATATTCACCCGATTTTGATCAAAAAGTAGAAAATACTCCTTGTGCTCCGAGAGGCCCCTGATGGCTTCAGAATTTCAATCATCACGTTCTTGCTGCACACACACACACACACAACACCACACCACACACACACACACACACACACACACACACACACACACACAACACACACAACACACACACGCACACACACACAGGAATAGGCTCAGGAATCTGTACACCAGTTGATTGACAGTTGAGAGGCGGGGCCAAAGAGCCAAAGCTCAACCCCGCAAGCACAATTAGGTGAGTACAATTAGGTGAGTATACACACACACACACACACACACATTATCTTGTTGTCTCCGCTATTGGGAGAGCGTTTCAATCACTCTCTAACGGGCTTGCTTGCCCCCTAAGCAAGCCTGTCGATGTCTTGTTTGACAGGTTCCCCCCCCCCCCTCCCACTCCTTCCTCCCCTTCCTGTCCTCCCCCCCCCCTAACCGGCTGTAAGTTTACAGCCGGTTGTGTAAAGCGTCACCTCTTTCTTACAGAATCACCAATCCCTTAAAAATTCAATGTGTTAGCATAAAATCAATGTAATATTAATGTTTTTTTTTCTATCCATTGGCCTTGATGGGTTAGGAGGGTTGTATGGGTTTGTCCGTTTCTCATTAGGCAAAACAATTGCAATTTTTACGGAGTGACAAATCGATAGAACGTGCTATTTTCGACCTATCATGCTGGGCAAGTGCCCAACATACACAATGTGAAACGTATGTGATAATAATAATTATGATGATAATAATCATCATTATTAACCATGTTTCTCACTTCCATGTGATTGAAAAATATCTGCTAGTTAGTTATGATTAAGATGCTTAATGTAAATCATTAATCATTAATGCATTTCATTAATGTGTGTGGAATTTAAAATGTTGGAATTCAATGGAATTCATTACTTATATATTCCAATATTGAGCTCTAAATATTTTCTATGACTATAACACTCATTTATTCATTCTATATTCAGTCTCATTCTATACGTATGGGTCTCCAGTGTACAAATTACAAAG
>WNGS01000543.1:14673712-14676212 GCA_020271785.1 Procambarus virginalis | reverse complement strand
ACATTGAGAGAAATGAATCTATACCCTCCGGGAGATCATGTGAGAGGCTGTAGGAGATATCAGAAGCTGTAGAAGATGTCAGAAGCTGCAGGAGATATCAGAAGCTGCAGGAGATATCAAAAGCTGCAGGAGATATCAGAAGCTGCAGGAGATATCAGACGCTGTAGGAGATATCAAAAGCTGCAGGAGATATCAGAAGCTGCAGGAGATATCAGACGCTGCAGGAGATATCAGACGCTCCAGGAGATGTCAGAAGCTGCAGGTGATATCAGACGCTGCAGGAGATATCAGAAGCTGCGGGAGATATCAGACGCTGCAGGAGATATCAGAAACGAAAAGACATTTCCTCAATATTTTCACAAAAACACAGTAAGAACAAATATGCGCACCAATAAGACATAATTTTGAGCCACCGAGGAATCTTGCTAAGCTGTGTCACAACTGGTCTCCTCTCTGGTTTATTATTTACCCCCACAAGTAAACAATCCAATCTTCTCTACAGAATAAATGACAGAATACAAATCGTTGCTCCTCTCACTGTTACCACGATGAGTTCTAATTCTTTCTTACTGAAATAAAGAACAACAAAAGAACATAATACATACATAGGATCACTGGAATTGTTTGAAAGTTAGGCATATAAATGATTGAGTTTCGGTGGATATATATATATATATATATATATATATATATATATATATATATATATATATATATATATATATATATATATATATATATATCTCACTCTCCGACACTTCAAACATTTACTCTAGGGAGAACTACCACCATCAACCCCACACACACACACACACACACACACACACACACACACACACACACACACACACACACACACACACACACACACAAACACACACACAAACACACACACACACACACACACACACACACACAAGCTTTCAAAAATCTTAATCTGCTTCGTGAACTTGGCGGTGCAGCTCATTCAGCATTCTCCCCCTTGACGCAACGTTCACGACAAGCCATTATCTCTGGGTTAAATATACAAACCTGTGACCCCCTCTTCCTCCCTGAGCATTCGTTAAAATCTGTGTGTCTGTGTGTGTGTGCTTGGGGCACCCCTTTACTTCCTGTGGCAGACCTTTTTCCAACATTCAAAAATTCCAAGAGAAATATCTAAATCCTAAAATTCTAGATTTTCTAGATTCTAAATCCAAGAGAAATAGCACCTCTGAAAAGTCAGGGATGCTAATGGGTGAGATATTAGACTTGGACGTTCATTTATTTTTATTTGATTATTGTATTGGTTTTTATTTGTTTATAATGTGTATATTTTGTTGGGGCTTAATTTAATTTACTGGAGTTCAGTTTTATTTATTCGTCGCTTGCTACCTGGGCAAGGAGTTCATTTTTCTTTAATATTCTTGTTTACACATTTTAATTATTGACTTTTATGCAGAGTTTTGAAAAAAATAAAAATAAAAACAGTATTAGACCACGAAGGAAGGATTAAGACAGGAATTTCCGTAAGTACTTTCGTATTTAATAATAAATTTCAGAAGGATGGATTTTTTATCAGTAGATTGGATATATAGGCAGGAAAGAGGTGAGGTGAGATGAGGAACAATATCTTTAATGAGATGAGTGGATAGTAATATCCCTTTACTTTAGTAAAGACATTGATATGATTTACATCAATGGATTCAGGGGAGGCAATCTCAGATCAAAATTACTACACACACACCAGGTGTTGACTAGACCACACACTAGAAGGTGAAGGCGACAATCGACTTGAGAATGGTCCAGGACGGACCGAAACGTCGTCGTCCCTTCACCTTCTAGTGTGTGGTCTGGTCAACATACTTTAGCCACGTTATTGTGACTCATCGCCTGCACACACCAGCTCATAGACATGACTTCAGTAGAAGTCAAAATATTGTATGTAATCCATCTCTTTGTGAAAGTACTTCTTTCATAATTCCAAATATCCAGCTAGCAATCATCCTGCTACCTCTACTGACCAGTCTTATTTAATCACGAAGACTTGCTATGGCATTATATACATCACTAATTCTTAAGTTGTATTTCCAAATAATCGCCTTTACATGATTGGAAAAGAAGGAGTGGCCAGAGATAAGTGAATAACTAAAAGATAAGACTTTATAAGTATAATTAATGGGGGATTTCTTTCAAGCAAAATTACATCATTCGCTTGTGAATTATTTCTTTAAGAGCGGTGTGGACATCAGGCCAGGTAGAAGATTGCAATGATTGCAAGGACGGACAACCAAGGTAGGTCTGCAACATTTCCTACTTTACAATTAAGCTCATCGAGGTCAACAGTTTGAAGGTTCCATGGCTCATATCTATATAAACTTAGACACTGACTATTAAATAACTTTTACTTTCGACCAGGTCTAAGATGATCAAATTCTCTCATGCTGACATGTGTTTCTGTTCTTCAGGTCTCGAATAGCCTCAGAAAAATGGACAAATGGGCCCCTTTGAGGATGTAATA
>WNGS01000543.1:14630336-14645435 GCA_020271785.1 Procambarus virginalis | reverse complement strand
TACTTTAGATCGGCTTACTCGGTGGATTGGAGTTTGTTCTTATTTTTTGGAGGGTTGGAGGGGTTGGTAGGAGAGGGGCGGGTGTAAATACCTAGTGGGTTGGTGTGTAGTGTGTAGGGGAGTAGGGTGTATGGCTCATAGGGTGTAGGGTTATGTGGTGAGGAGAGAGAGTGTTGTGAGGGGTAGGTGTTGTGTGGCAACACTCGGCTTGATTATAGGTCTCTTTGAGAGTCTCTCTTTCCCTCTCTCTCTCTCTCTCTCTCTCTCTCTCTCTCTTCTGTCTCTGTCTCTGTCTCTCTCTCTCTGATTCTGCTCTATCTCTGTCTCTCTTCTTCTAATGCTACTCTCTCCTGACTGTCTCTGTTCTCTGTCTGATTCTCTCTCTCTCTCTCTCTCATCGTTACGTGCACATGTTTACCTGTGCGTGTGAGAGAGAGGCCTCGACTCCACCTTACATTTTCCCTTTTTGATGTTGATTGAGTTTGCTTCCCTCCCTTCTTCCCCTCTCCTTCCTACAAACTTCCCCTACCTTCATGGTAAATAAGATTTTCCCTTGAGGTTTGAGTGAGCATTTCCAACATCCTTGAAGGCTTGAGTGAATATTTTTCAACACCTGTGTGGCTTGAGTATTTTTCAACATCCTTTAAGACTTGAGTATTTTTCAATATCCTTTAAGGCTTGAGTAAGTATTTCTCAACATCTTTGTGGTTTGAGTGAGTATTTCTCAACATCCTTTAGACTTGAATTTCTAAATCTTTAAGCTTGAGTGAATATTTTTCAACATCTTTGTAGCTTGAGTGAATATTTCTCAACATCCTTTAAGGCTTGAGTGAATATTTCTCAACATCCTTTAAGGCTTGAGTGAATATTTCTCAACATCCTTGTACCTAGAATGAGTAGTTCTCAACACCCTTGTGGCTTGAGGGAGCATTTTTCAACACCTCTGTGACACGCTAGTTTCCACTTCAATCTAACAAACTGTCATTATCCTCAGTCCTTTATCCTCATTATCCTTTATCCTTCCTCTCAAGATGTATACGTAATGATCTCTGCTGGTTCCCTTTTGTATATGTTATTAAATTTAAGTCTACAGATGTTAATATATATATATATATATCATATAATATATATATATATATATATATATATATATATATATATATATATATATATGCGAACAAGTCTGAATGGTCCCCAGGACTATATGCAACTGAAAACTCACACCCCAGAAGTGACTCGAACCCATACTGCCAGGAGCAACGCAACTGGTATGGATTAAGGGGTCCCTGTGCATACCAGTTGCGTTGCTCTGGGTTGGGTCGAGTCATTTCTGGGGTGTGAGTTTTCAGTTATATATATATATATATATATATATATATATATATATATATATATATATATATATCATACCAAAAGCTTTATTCATATATGATTATATACTTATAACTTGAAAGATTGCATCAAAACACAGTACATTAATTACATTAGAGAGAATCACAATGGAATTTATCATTATCACAATCACAATCAGAAATAATAATAATAATAATAATTTATTCTATAATAATTTATTGCAAGAAGTACAATGGGTTGGAGAGATTACATAAGATTGGTATTTCTACATTCATGCAAAGCCACTAACACGCATAGCGTTTCGGGCAGAGGTATAATAGGTTAATTTAATAATTATAAGTAATTATATTAAATAAATTTAGTAATTAATAATTAAAATCATTACAATAGTGGCTGGACTAAACAGGTGTAAACAGGTGTAAACAGGATGTAATCTAAATCAAAAGTTACATTTTTGACATAAAGTAAGCGACAAGTAGCTTATACTTATAAAGGTGTTATAAATTAAAAATAAAATTTGATTTACCATTTGCATCGGTGAGGCAGAATTGGCACAAATTCTATCACAAAATTAAAATGGATAAGATAACTAGAGGCATAACTAACCTAAACTAATCATACCTTGAAATTATCTAAATCTGTACATCCTCTCAGCATTCTACAGCAACAGATTCCGTTGACTATTCCGGTTCAAAATATTTCAAACACATACGCTCAGGAAATCGCAACAGTTGGCAATGATATGCACCTCTTTTTGCGCCTAATTTTCTAGCATGTGCAACAAAATGGCTTCCCTTTCCCGGAGCAGAGAGAGAGAGCGCTGACCAGGCTGTTGTTGATATATATATATATATATATAATATATATATATATATATATATATATATAATTATATAGATATATATATAATATATATATATATATATTGTCTTCACTTGCCTCCCTCTTGATTCTTAAATTTAGTCAGTAATGTGATTTGGAGAAAATAGTAATTCAAATTGGTTGATAATAAGATGTATTTTTTTCTCTCTTCTCTCGAGCAAGAACACACATTCATATGGAAGTCCCTATGTATTCTAGATAATAGGAGATATCGTTCAGAATATGAGTAACCACTTACGAGTATCGAAACCATGAGTAACTAGCCGTGAGTTTTAAATGAGTCAAGAACATGAGTAATCTGTCATGGGTATAACAATTTAAAGGTAGGTACAAACAACAGGGCTCCATCAAGGAGCATATAATCTCCTCACACAACCAGACCATCACCAGAGAAATCTTAACAAGCAACACAGAAATTATCGACAGATACAGCGACAGCAGGAGGCTCGACATCTGCGAGGCACTACACATCAAAAAGTCAACACTTGCAATCAACGGCCAATTAACACATAACTACATTCTACCCACTTCAAGACCCCGAATAAGCACAGAAGCAAGCAGGTAAAATGTACACCCATGGTATTTACCCATTGTTTCCTGTTCTGTCTTTTCCCATTGATTTGTTTCCTGTCACCTCACTTAAAAACTAATATAAGCACAAAACAGAGTACATAAAATTTGTCTTTGAAAACGTGAGAAGTCTTACGAAACGCTTCTAGGCGTCAGACCATAAATAAAATGTGAAAATGAACTTTGGAGAGATGATTTTTAATTACCCTCGACAGTGAAGAAAACGTAAGAAATATTGAGAAGATTCGTGTTAGAATCATTAACCTTACCCTTTCTGTCATGTTCAACACACACACACACACCACAATATATTCTATACTGATAGATGAACAGAGGAATTAGGTGAAAAGAGATGTGCCCAACCATTTCTGTCCCTCCCGGGATTCCCGATTGTGAATCGAGAACTTAGCCTACTACACTACCAAGAATAGGTATATATTATTGTTTTGATATACGTTTTTTGTTTGACTTAAGATGTTGATTTAGAAGAGTTAAGGGGTCTGCACTCTCTTATATAATTAAAGAAAGAGTTAACTCAGTCTCTTCTGAACAAATCTTTTCAGAAAGTTAACAAAGAAATTTATTTCGGTTTGATAAAGTAGTCAAAAAAGACTTCTGCGAGACATGTGAAAGAACTCAAAGGATTATGCAATATTAAGATTTGTCAACATTGAAGATGCACAAATTATTCATGCATGGTGTCCACACACTCAGGATGGGGTTCAGATTGCCAAGTCTGATTTGCCAGAGGGATCAGAGAGCTACGATTAGTAAGAAATACTACTGGTTGGAAATCCTACACAATATAAGGACTTCCGACCAAGCTTCAATGATAGGAAGCGTGTTGGAAATCGTAGGGAAAATGAATTCTCAAACCAAATAGATGTTGAAGCGTGAGAGGAATTAAACTAGTAGAGACAAAAACCCAGAGGCCAGATTCACGAAGCAGTAACAGAAGCACTTACGAACCTGTAGATCTTTTCTCAATCTTTGTCGGCTTTGTTTACAATTATTAAACAGTTACTGAGCTCCGAAGCACCTGGAGGCTGTTTATAACAATAACAACAGTTGTTTGCCAAGTTTTCATGCTTATAAACAGTTTAATAAATGAAACCAAAGCCGTCAAACATTGAGGAAAGATGTACACGTTCGTAAGTACTTGTGAAACTGCTTCGTGAATCTAGCCCCTGATCAGCCAAACTGTTACTAGTAAATCCTAGAGACCTTCCTGGGGTTAGGTCAATCGTTTCATTGCCACAGTAATAACTTCCAGCTCTGTTTCCCCCAGAAGGAGGAAGAGGCTGGAGCGACGTATCTGCTTAATAAGCTATTACTTCCATGTTAATGAGATGCTTCGTTACAGTACCAAGACGCACCTGTTGGGTTTCGACAGCTGAGGAGAGTGTCAAGGAGCAGGTCAGTCTTCGATGAGGAGTTAGGGTAACTGAGCTCACTCTTAAGGACCAGGGAGCCAGATTCACGAAAGCACTTACGCAAGCACTTACGAACGTGTACATTTTTCCTCAATCTTTGACGGCTTTGGTTACATTTATTAAACAGTCCACAAGCATGAAAACCTCCCATTCAACTTTTGTTATTGTTATAAACAGCCTCCTGGTGCTTCGGAGCTCATTAACTGTTTAGTAATTGGAAACAAAGCCGCCAAAGATTGAGAAAAGATGTACAGGTTCGTAAGTGCTTGCGTAAGTGCTTTCGTAAATCTGGCCCCAGAATTTCTGAATATCAAACCACCTCCACATTACACTATCAACTCAATAACATTTTCTGCTTCTTGGTAGAAAATGGTTCTTTCCCTCCACGCTATCGCAGCTCCTTGACCTTGTATTTCTTATCTTCAACTTCTTAAATAATAGAGAAAACCTTTCACTGTAAATCATTTTATGCTTCAAGTCTTCATAGGTAATCACTCTGCAGATTCCCCCTCTCTCTTAATTATACACTTTTCTCAGATCCATGTAGACCTTAATTGCATTCTCCGTTCGTCAGGTGAATCCAAATTTCCTGTCCAATATAAGTCTCCAACGAGGAATCCAACTTAATCATCACTGGCCTGTTTCTAAATGTTTATTTTATTCTGTGATTTTCTAATAACTCTCGTTTCTCTTTCATTTTTAAATCGTATTTTATCCTCATAGAATTTAGTTTATCGTCAGCAGCTGAAAAATCTCAACACACACTAACTAGTGATTTTTCTCTACTATATTTGAAAAAGTAAATAAATTTTGTTTCCATTTATCTCATCTACTAATGCAACATTTCCCCACATTTCTGCTTCTGTTGTGATGCACTTTATCCATCCTTTGATGCATTTCCTGGTCTTCTCTATCTTGTTCCCCCTCTTCTCTCGTCAGCTAAACCAAACACATTCACATTTACTCTTCTTTCATCAATGTCTACCATCAATGTCTGCCATCAATTTCACTCATCAATGTCTCACATCAATGCCTCAATCATCAGTGCCTTCCATCAGACTTTCAAAGTACTCTCTACCCCCCTATTTCTAATATCGTCTTGAGCAATAAACATTCTCCTGTGTTTATATATTTGATATTCCTTCAGTTGGTTCGCCCAATTGCTATCATGTAGGGTTTTTACCAGTAAATATTCACCCATATTTATATTGAATATGGTGATGCTTCCTCCAGTTATCTTTCCTGTAGATCTTCACTACTTTAAACCAAAAAAAAAAATTCATGTTTCCTGAAAAAAAATATATTTCTTCTTAGTCTCTAATATATTAATTTCTCTTAAACTTATCTATACAAGTATTTTTCATTGTAATCAAACTTCCATTTTCATATATTTTTCTCTTCTATTTAGTCTTTATTTTCGTATTAACGATTTGTCTTTGCGTGTTTTCCCTTCCACAACGAGCAACACAAAACCTTTGAATATGCAACACAACTCACCTACTTTTGCAACGTAAGGTGTATTGTACAGCTTCGTGCAGAACAACACAGCCGAGAGTGCAAACCATCAACTTGAACAGCAGAATGCATCAACTTGTGCAATACAGTACACCTGTTTGTATACTACAATATACAGACTAATTTTTTAATCAATAGATAAAACTTTTAATCACTGAACCAACGAGGAAATCTTCTCTACCTCTCTAATTGTCCTCAATATTTTGCAGGTGCAGAAAACTGAACAAAAACCAAAATTAAAAAAAAAAAAACAATATTTCGAAAATGTTATTCTCGTGTTAACTATAACTCAGTTATACGACACAACACTCAGAGTTAGCAAAATTATTATAGGCATCGACTCTCTAGTCTCTATAATTTTCCGTTCGATTGGGTCTCAAATCCATATAGAACTCGCCAACAATTCCCCACCCCTCCATCCTAGAAAGAAATATTCCCTGGAATTGTCATCTTTGTGGTCTAAAAACTTCTCCTGAAATTTTCATCAGAGTATATACTAAACTTCTCTGAAATTTTCACTACTACACACATCTTTGAACGTTGTTGTTGTTGTTTCAGATTTAGCTATTCAGAACGAAGTGTCCATGTAGCACGGGCTATGGTGAGCCCGTAAACGGTATAATTCTCCTTTTACTATGAGGCGTGGGTGGGAGGGAAGGGAGAGAGGGGGTGAAGTGAGGGCAGGTGTGTGGGGGGGGGGACGTTTGTCGTGATTGGAAGCAGGTATGGAGGTTAAGAGGTGTGTAGACTCTTGTGGGTTACAGGTGTGCAGTTTAGTAGTTCTACGGGCTCACCATAGCCGGTGCTACATGCACACTTCGCTCTGAGTAGCTAAATCTAAAACAATAACAACAGGTGTGCAGTTTAGCATCTGTTTTCACAGCAATTCATGACGTCTTTATAAAAATAATTCTTATTGGTCAAAAATTTGCTCGACCTGCTGAAACAAATTTGCTTTATTGTTTACGAAATTCCCACGAATTTTGCTCAGGGCACGACGGAGACGTACGTAAAGAACACGACGTTGATAACGGTCACGGAGGGAGAGGGGGGAGGTTGCCCCCTTTCACTGATAACGGTCAGGGGAGGTGAGCGCCCCCTTTCGCTGATAACGCAGTGGGGGGGGGGGATATCCCTTTGATGTGTGGTTTTGTGATAGCAGTTCTGGCCTATCGTAAACATGTATTCTTGAGTTGCTTGAAGCAACGCAGCCTGTTGGGCTATGCTATCAAGCCAGGCCATAGGACGGGCTGGCCAAATGAAGAGGAGCAATAGAAAAATATCCACAAGGGCCGTGATGAGGATTCGAACTTACGCCCGGGATGATCCCAAACGCTGCCTTAGTCGACTAGGCCACGACATGATCAAGAATTTGCTTGACCTGCTATACTAAGGCAACATCTGGGGGGTCATCCCAGGAGTAAGTTCGAACCTCCATCACTACCCTTGTGGTTTTGTTCATTTGATACATCACGCTATTGGGATTTCTGTGTGAATAGGAACACTAGAACTCCCGGATTGTATGCGTTGTATACATTGTTGTTGATTGTATGAAGGTTGTATGCGATAGGTTGTAGTGAAGCCATTATACACGAGGTTGATGGAATTGCCGGAGAATCGTGCTCAAAATAAAATAGTTCGAATCCCGCCTCACAATGACACAATGATCATTTCAATTTTCCAACAGAAACTGACGGAGAAGACTTCTAGATAAATTATCCTCCACTCCAAGATCCACCAAGTGTGTGTCCACATTCCACCAAGATCAATTATCCTTCACACTTCTGTGTAAATATATGCAGGTCGGAGTTCAATCCCCGACCGTCCACCAAGTGGTTGGGCACCAGTCCTTCCCCCCATCCTCCGTCAAATCCCAAATCCTTATCCTGACCCCTTCCCAGTGCTATATAGTCGCAATGGCGTGATGCTTTCTCCTCATAGTTCCCTTCCCTTCACCTGGGGCTCGAGGAGACTCGAACCTGTGGGAAACTCTTCTAATTAAGATCACTCCATAGTGCAGTCGATAGAGTTTATGCCTCACATACATGGGGGGAATTTTCACGCGTTCGAGTCTCCTAGTGCCCAAGTGAATGAAAAAACATCCCATGGTCTATCACTTGTGTCAAAAAGTATATATATATATATATATATATATATATATATATATATATATATATATATATATATATATATATATATATATATATATATATGTGTGTGTGTGTGTGTATATCACGAAATTAAACACGTGATTTAAAACGTGACAATGTCAGACCACGGAGGAAAAATGAAACAGGAATTTCTCACTCCTTCTGAAGATGTATTAATATACGAAAGTACTTAAGGAAATTCCTGTTTCATTTTTCCTCCGTGGTCTGACATTGTCATATATATATATATATATATATATATATATATATATATATATCTATATATATATATATATATATATATATATATATAACCTCCTATTGTCCTAGTGGTGAAATGACAGGAAGAATTTGCTTAGTATTGTCCTAGGTAGAGGCAACGGAAGGTGAATATATTATTGCAGGATATGTTGCAAAACATGATGTAGGGGCTACCCCAAGAGTACTGTACACAGGATCATTGCCAAACAGGTTCTGAACATCGAAGGGGTCGCGGGCCCAACCTGAAGGCTGGTGGGAAGTGCACAGTGAGTACTAAAGAACTTGTCGGCGGATATCAGGGACACGTTTAGCAGGTTTAAAGGGTCAGTAAGGGTCGTTCAGCTGTTTGACAAGTTGGTAGTTAGGTGTTGGGACCTGATGCAACATATAATGTTATATATATATATATATATATATATATATAATATATATATATATATATATATATATATATATATATATATATATATATAACTGAAAACTCACACCCCAGAAGTGACTCGAACCCATACCCCAGGAGCAACGCAACTGGTATGTACAGGGACGCCTTAAACCACTTGACCATCACGACCGGACAAAAGGAAGTGATAGCCGAGGCTATATGAACCACTTCCCGCCGGCACTCGGATGGTAATCTTGGGCATAGCATTTATATCAAATCACCTCATTTTTGGGGGCAACACGTGAGGAACACAAATGCAAACAAGCCTGAATGGTCCCAGGACTAGATACAACTGAAACTCACACCCCAGAAGTGACTCGAACCCATACTCCAGGAGCAACGCAACTGTATGTACGGGACGCCTTAAACCCACTTGACCATCACGACCGGACAAAAAGAAGTGATAGCCGAGGCTATATGAACCACTTTCCCCGCGGCACTCGGATGTAATCTTGGGCATAGCATTTTTATCAAATCACCTCATTTTGGGGCAACACGTGAGGACNTGCCTAGAGGAAGGTAGACTTTAGCAGTCCATTCTATAAGAGAGTAGACTCAAATATTAGATACCTACCTGAGAGTAGAGTTCAATAGTTGAAGTTAATAAATTAGTAGACTACATTAGTAGATGCCTAGAGGAGAAACATCTAAAATAGCAGATGACAATTTAGCTATTAGATCTTTATCAAATCTTTTTACAAATCAAATCAATTTTATCAAATCAAATTTACAATACACAGTGTTAGCCCCCAATTTTTTTTTTATAATCACAATCTCTAAGAATCTGTGTAAGATTTGATGTAATGTTAACAGGTTAAACAAACGTTTAAACTGTTTGTTAAAAACGTTTGTTTAAACGTTTGTGTTAAATATTATCATTATCTGTTATTTATCACTCCAGTGGTGTGAAGACTATTATAAGCGTCTAAGGAATCTTTAGATTGTTTAATTAGTATATTTAGTCAATGGTAATTGGTCTAGATTTTAAATAGCAAGATAATTATCAACTGTAGCTACTTCTAATTAATCAATATATATTTTTATATGGAAACTTAATTATCGTCTTTAAACTTTGAGAGATTCTTATAGTTTCTAACTCAAACTATCTCCTATAATATCTGCCAGTCTTCGATTCTCATTTGTGCCATCGTGATGGAGGTTATCTTGAGATGATTTCGGGGCTTTAGTGTCCCCGTGGCCCGGTCCTCGACCAGGCCTCCACCCCCAAGAAGCAGCCCGTGACAGCGGACTAACACCCAGGTACCTATTTTACTGCTAGGTAACAGGGTAACAGGGTGAAAGAAACTCTGCCCATTGTTTCTCGCCGGCGCCCGGGATCGATCCCGGGATCACAGGATCACAAGTCCACCGTGCTGTCCGCTCGCCCACGACCGGCTCGTGGATAGCTAATTCTATGCACGAAAAAAACATTATAGCTATCCCACCCCCCCAAAAAAAAGGAACAGATCAGCAATTGTCAATAGCTCTTCCAGTTACAACTCAACTTCTATGTACAGAACCATCCCCACACCAGGGCTGGTTGACTCTGTACACAGTGATAAAGAAGCTATATGTCTGATAAGATCAGTTGATTTCCCATTTAAGCTTTGAGTCACTGAACAAATGGTTTTAAAAATTTGCATGAATTTGGCAAGTTGTGTTCCATATCTTCTCTTAATTTTTTAATGTTCACATGTTTTAAACTCGTGTATATATGTGTGTTTCTCCTCCAGCGTTAAGTTCTTTTAAATGACGAAGGAAGCAGAATGTCTATTTAAACAACTAATTTAGGAACGAGATCGAAAATAAGTCAATTATTATGGTGAACAGAAATGTTTACCAAATCAAACCTACAGCATAACATGTATTAAGTGAGAGGGAGATATTAATTAAGAGACAAATATTCTTAATAAAATAAACAGAGATGAAAAACCTCAGGAAACCTGACAAATCAAGAACAGGTTAAGTTATCTATATATATACTTAAAGAAGCTGCAAACATTCTTTGTAAACCACTTATTCTTTTGTTTTTTTTTTAATGAAACTACACATGCAATTCTGCATGTGTGTTAAAGAAGCAGTAGACATTATGTGTAAACTAATTTATTGCATGAAATCTGAAAGAAACACTGCTGACATTCTATGTAAACCACTCACTCACTCACTCTATTGCATGCATACTTAAACAGCAGATAATCTTTGTAAACCATTCACTTTACAATACAGTGTCACTCTACACACATGAACGCTGACACTCCACTGGAAACTAACACGTATAATACCAGTATTTAGAGAAGTGTACAAACAACACTCACAACTCCACACCTGTACTACACCTGTACTACACCTGTAGTACACTTTTCCCTGCCAGAAACTAGACAAAATAATACAATCTTTTTTTATTCACTTGGAGTGAATAAGCTTTAAAACAACACACACAAAAATAAACATAATTTTGTGCTGAAATTCAAAATTTCATAAATTTGATGAATTATTCGCCAAAGTGAATACAAAATATTGCAAACGGAGCAGAAAGAATTTGAAGTACTCTAGGACGGAGTACTTCGGAGTACCTAGAGTACATGTTCGAATCCTCTTGAAGGCTCAAACTGATTTTCACACTGAAACCTCACATTACTGTGTTTTCAATGATTCATAGAGAAGGCTGTGTGTGTGTGTGTGTGTGTGTGTGTGTGTGTGTGTGTGTGTGTGTGTGTGTGTGTGCGTGTGTGTGTGTGTGTGTGTGTGTGTGTGTGTGTGTGTGTATGTGTGTGTGAGTTGTCCGTGTATTAGTGGACTACGAAATCGATTTAGTTCCTCACACAAGATTTTTCGTTACTTAATAGATATCACAATAGATAACCGAACCACACGACAGAAGATGGAGAATCGACGACGTTTCGGTCCGTTTTAGACCATTATCAAGCCGTATAATGATCCTTTATATAATGGTCGATAACTGACCGAAACGTCGTCGTCTAATCATCTTCAAGAATGTGGTTCGGTCATTATATCTTCAGCCCCGTTATTGTAACTCATCGTTTGCATAATAGATAATAGGATAATAGGATAATAGGATGTGTATTAAATAGGATAATCGAGAACACGGAGTTCCCTTTTTCGAGTAATTTACAGATAATAGCATCAAGGGAAGATGATTATCAGGAGAAAGCACCAATCCATTACGACTATGTAGCCCTCGCAAGGGATATGAAGATAGGAAACTAGGATAGGACAGAGAAAAGGAATAGTGCCCAACCACTTGGACGGTTGAAGGTTGGTTGAACAAGCGACGTCCCACAGAGATCAGTTATTAACTACAGGTTACCGAGATTAGTCTCAAAATGATTTTAGCAGCATGGTTAGACAAAGAGTGTCTTGTTCCCCTCCTCAAACTATAGTTAGATCATTATAGGCATTGACAGTCTGTATTGGTAAAGTGTTTGAACGCATTGGCCGTAACAGAATCATCTTTGTGCAGGCAATGAGTCACAATAACGTGGTTGAAGTATGTTGACCAGACCACACACTAGAAGGTGAAGGGACGACGACGTTTCGGTCCGTCCTGGACCATTCTCAAATCGACTTGAGAATAGTCCAGGACGGACGGAAACGTCGTCATCCCTTCACCTTCTAGTGTGTGGTCTGGTCAAGAATCATCTTTTCCTAGAAGGAAAAATGTTAACTAGCTTTTTTTGGGTGTAAGTCCAACACTTGGACTTAAGCCTGGTCTTGGTAAGCAACACTGTATTGCTGTTCTTTGCGTATATGGAAACATCACCCCCAATCATTTCTCATTGATCACGCTTCAGCCAATTACACAGCAAACAGGGACATCATATTAGAACAGCTTGCTGAGCGACGTATGAAAGGTGAATTATTAAAATTAATTAGGGGTGGGGGTTATTTGACTAATCAAACAACACATGCATTGTTAAAATGTTGTTAGAAGCACAAAAAAGGGACCGAGGCGTTCTCTTCCTTTGAATGCATTCAATGTGCATAAAACTGATTAACAGATCTCAGTATCATTGATGAAAGCGACCATTTTCTACCTGCCAATGTTTGTTTACAAGATGATATCTATCCAAGAGTACCAAGGATCTTACAAGAGGTCTGTGGAATGTGGACCTAATGTCTCTGGACAACAGGTCTCTGGACAATAGGTCTTTGGACAATAGGACCGATAACTCATGCTCTCTTTCCATGTGTGTGTGTTATACACAATTCCCATGTCATATATACGAAGGGGGCGGGGGGTGAAGGGAGCCACCAGGAGAAAGTAGCAACGAATCACGACGTCAATATAACACTGGAAAAGGAACAGGATAAGGATTAATGATAGGGGAAAACGATTGGGTCACATAGACGAGCGAACACTGAACAACATAAGAACATAACGTTATCTGCAGAAGGCCTACTGGCCTATACGATGCAGCTCCTATTCATAACCACCCAATTATAAGAATAAGTTCCTATTAAGAATAGGTGCATCTATTAAGGGCTCAAGATACCTAGAATTTTCTCAAGACGAGGCTCAGGAACAGATATAATATTAGGTGTCCACGTTATTGTCAATCATGGCATTGACCTGAGACTTCTTAGGATGATCCACGTTCCATTTATCGGCTCTGTGATTAATTATAATGCCATTTATCTGCTCTGTGATTAATTATAATGCCATTTATCGTCTCTATGATTAATTATAATGATATTTATCGGCTCTGGGATTAATTATATTGACATTTATCGGCTGTGGGATTAATTATATTGCCATTTATCGGCTCTGTGATTAATTATAATGCCATTTATCGGCTCTGTGATTAATTATAATGACATTTATCGGCTTTGTTATTAATTATATTGGCATTTATCGGCTCTGTGATTAATTATAAAGCCATTTATCGTCTCTGTGATTCTTTATAAGGCCATTTATCGGCTCTGTGATTAATTATAATGCCATATATCTCCAGTTGAATACAGATAAAGAGATGAAATTCCTAGAAACTATGACAAATGAGGCTATGTGAGTGATCTTTTGGGCAACAAAGTCTAAGAGAATGAACAGTATGAAAGCAGAGTTGAAATTGCTGACAATAAAGGGGAGGAATTCTGTCCATCAGCACAGTTCATGGTATGCAAGCATTGAGAAGGTCTCAATACAGTATAGAATTTCAAACGAAACTGTCTCTTATGTTTGATAAGATTTTCATAAGATTTTTCATAAGAGTTTCATATTATTTTACCACATGTGTGGCAAAATCGAACGAAAATAAAATTGTATTATGCATCTGGGTTTTCTAATCATACCAAGTTCATCGGAATGTTGATTATATATCCGATTTAATGAATGATCAATCAATTGATTAACCCAAAGAACCTAATCTTATCAAAATAATTCGTAAATGTACCTAAGAACATTTATCCTCCAAAGGATACCTGATCAACCAGGCTGTGACTCATACGTCAGGCTGCGAGCAGCCGCGTCCAACAGCCTGGTTGATCAGTCCAGCAACCAGGAGGCCTGGTCGATGACCGGGCCGCGGGGACGATAAGCCTCGGAAGCACCTCAAGGTATCCTCAAGGTAAGAAATCTTATGTACCCAATACGTCATTATATCAGTTGACAATGAAAAAAACATCAAGGCGATTGCACATGTTATTCAAAACGATGTGAATCAATGGTATATTGATGACTCTGTAGAAGTATAGGTGAAAGATTTTGTTGTCTCGCTCATACAGCATTCAAGAGTGTCACTTACTGAGGTAATACGACTCAAACCCAACATAGAGGTATATATCTTGCCACTATAGGCAATCGAATTATAAGCTACGACCCAAAGAATGTTCTCCTGGCATTTATGGCACATAACAGCAATGCTAAGAATATTGTCAGTGATCAAAAGTTGTATCTGCTGATCAAAATTGCTATGAGAATAAATTGCTTTGGATTTTATAATGCGTTGGATTCTCTGAGCATGATACGCTTGGCATGCTTGCAAAAGCTACTACTTGCAGCATTCCGGGAGGGGAAGGGAACAATGAGGGGGGGAAAGCGCCAAGCCATTATGACTATATAGCACGTGGAATAGGGGTCAGGATAAGGATATGGGATGGGACGAGGAGGAAGGAATGGTGCCCAAACACTTGGACGGTAACAAAACTTAATGTCAGTGTTTCATTAGCGAGACAAGAGAATCCTGGAACGAATGTCCAATGAAAATTTACTCATCGAAGCAAATATACAAAAGACCCACAAAGTGCAATATTAAACACAGGTTAATACCTAGAGGAGGACTCACCCTGTCCAAGTATATATAACAAATAAAAGAGTTAATATCGTAGTTAAAACTGTAACTTAACTCCAGTTAAACAAAAATAATAACTCAATCACACTTTGCGGTTTTATGCTCATTACGTTAATATGTTCTGAAAACGTAGATATTCAATTCTTTTGAGGATTTCAACCTGTTCTCACACAGCTTGAGGCCAA
>WNGS01000543.1:14615394-14629336 GCA_020271785.1 Procambarus virginalis | reverse complement strand
TTTGCATTATATACGGGGGATATATATACACCGAAATGTATATATATATATATATATATATATATATATATATATATATATATATATATATAATATATATATATATATATATATATTATGCTTCTCGGTATATATAAACACTGATCGTTTACACTAGTTCTGTTTCTCAGGACTAAAATGCAGTTACTGGTTGTTCAGTAACTATTATGGTGGTCTTTATAACTCTCCAGAAGTTGGTTGGTCTTACAAATCCTCTCGAGGCTGATAGACCTTAAAGCAAAACACTGAACTAAACCGTTCTATCAACGGAGTTATAAGATGTTGATTTGTTGAAATTTAAGACTTGACTCTCAGCATGTTGTGAAAACGAGAAACTATATAGATCGGGAATTAAGACGTTATATTAACGAGGCTGAAACAATACCGAACCCACCAACACCACATATGAATAATAATGACAAGGATGAATTTGATATTGGTCCAGGACGAACCCAACGTCTTCACACTTGAATTCATTTTCATGTTACTTAGTTACACTAAGTACATGAAATTTTAACATAAGTTACCTAAGTAGTTATACTAAGTTACTTATTATATTACATACTTCTAATGATTTCGGTTGATAGGAACGTAAATTATGCTGCGGTCATGTAGAGTGAATGTTTACCTAGTTCATTCTCGAGAGAGGAGTTATAATATAGCTAAGAGAAGGGTATGAATTGTGAGGAGTTTGCTAGAAAACACAGAAAAGTTATTACAACCAATCTGGTGGATTTTAACCTGGATTTAATATACTGAGTTTGAAATCACTAAATTTTCTACTTACTAGAGAAATTTTCCCCGTCTTGGATTTAATCTAACAACGTTAGATCAGACTTTTTTCCCCCATTAATCTAAAAAAAAAAAGTAAATAATTCGCGGCAGGTACTCCATGAGAGATCTAGTTTGTGATATCTTGACCTATAATCCCCATTGCAATTAAGATATGCTCGTCCTCCCCTGCAAAGTCGAGCATATTTCCCCCGCTCATTTTATTGTAATTTATTTTGTTGCAACCTTGCAATAGAATCTTATCAATAACTTCACGTTTGTTATCACTTCACCGTGCCTAGCCAGTGATATGAATGGTATATATGTCTCCTATGCCGTCGTGTGATAACCATCGTTTGAATTGTTATAGGAGGGTAAACGTAATTCGTAAACGTCTTTTCCAAGGTTATATATGGTTTTCAAAGACTTTAATACTGTTATTTACGTTATCTTGCATGTTGAAAGAATCATAAGTATCAGTTACAAGCATACAAGCCTCAGATATCAGTTTGTGTTTATCCTCTTGGTCATTGTATAGTTTCTGCTTCCTGTTTCTAAATGTTGTACATGATATGTATATTTTGTTTTATTATCAATGTTTATTATTATTATATTATTATTATTAATAGTATCTTATTATAATGATTATACCTAATAGTTTCCTAATCACTCTAACATTATCTTAATCATTATTTAAACAGTAAGGAATATTATCATAAAGGCCATTATAAGGTCGCATATATCTTTTATAAAGCTCCTAATATATTGTTTTATAGGTCCTTATGTATATTTTTATAGGTCCTTATATAAAAAATTTTAAAGTTTCTTATAATATCTTTTTAAAGCTCCTTATTATCTTTTAAAAATGTTCCTATATATATCTTTTTAAAAGTCCTCATATATCTTCCATTAGTCCATAATCAATAAGATAATCTGACACATTGCAAGCATTCATTTTTTTGCGTGTGTTGCGTGTGCAATATTTGTTGAATTAACGAGTTTAATGATTGACCCGTCTGTCTTAGCATCAATCCCACATGTTCAATTGAACGATACATGTCTTCTCAAAGGTCAATTCATTTTCATCGACGCTTTTTCAGCGTCAATCGCCAGCGATATTTTGTCCATTTATCATGGGTCACCTTTCTAATCTGACACATTCACGAACACTTGTATCGAGGAATATTCAGTGGAAATTAAATTTTTGGTGGGAAATATATGCTTTTCTCTTTCTTAATATAGCATACTGAAAGGGAACGGATAATTATATATATATATATATAGATATATATAATATATATATATATATATATATATATATATATATATATATAATATATATATATATATATATATATATAGGGGGTACCACCTGTGGTGCAATTATAGGGACCCACAGCCTCAAAGAAGGGAACACAGAGCATTCAGAGAAAAACTTGCCATTTAACTCTGAATACGTATGAGTGTTCGCTTCTCCTACCACCCCCTTTTTTTACTTGGCCTATTATGCAAGGTCCAATTTGCCTAATAAGCCAAGTTTTCCTGAATTTATTTATTTTTAATTATTTCCTTATGAAATGATAATCTGTCCATTTCATTATGTATAAGTTAATTTTTTGAAATTTGAGTTAAAGCAAACGAAGATATATGACCGAACCTAACCAACCCTACCTAACCTAACCTAACACAACTAAGTCAATAAATTATGGTTTTAATATAATATAATAATAACAATTCAAATCACCGTGGTGCAGTGGTAAGACACTCGCCTGGCGTTCCGCGAGCGCTTTGTCATGGGTTCGTATCCTGGCCGGGGAGGATTGACTGGGCGCAAATCCTTAATTGTAGCCTCTGTTTAACTCAACAGTAAAATGTGTACTTGGTTGTAACAACGATTCTTCGCGGCGGGGATCGTTTTCCAGGGACCTGCCCGAAACGCTACGCGTACTAGTGGCTGTACAATAATGTAACAACTCTTGTATATATCTCAAAAAAAAATAAAAAAAAATAATTGGAAACAATTTATTGAAAATAAAATCACTCGGCCAATTAGGCAAATCGGGCCCTGCATAGTAGGCCGAGAAGTGGGTTCTGGCTACTAGGAACGACATTATATATATATATATATATATATATATATATATATATATATATATATATATATATATCAATTGCAATTGCCACATTATATATGAATTAAAATGAAAAGTATTGAACGGAAATGTTCAGCACCATTATCAATGCCACAAATTTCTTAATGTCTAGTGTGGACCGAAACGTCGTCGTCACTCCAGGAGGGTCCGAAACCTCGATACACTTTCATTAGCGTCATGTATAAATGTGTTGGGTAGCGTGGTAGTTTCGTCAGCCACGGTATTGGGTCTTATTCTCTTTCCTTATATAATTATTAGAAACAGGTGATACACACATTACAACTGAAGTATAGAGTAGAACCATTGAGGAGCAATGAAGAATACGAAACAAGTTAATCCAAATTGGGTACTCGAAGACAACACCTGGCTTGCAAGAAGAGGTTAATTAACACTAATTAACTCAAGAAGCTTCGTCGTTTTTACAGTCATGCGTAATCAACAATAAATAACATGACAAATATAACTTAAGAGTTATTAGCAATTCCGCCTATTTTTGAGAACAATAAAATTTGATTCATCTCAAGAAATCGAAATTATTGATCTCAAGAGGTTACAGATGTCAAAGTTAAAAGTATAAAATAATTAATGAAATATCAGTTATGGGAAAATTAAGAATGACTTATTTACTGTAAATGAAGGTTCACGGCCCCCTTCTTCTCTTCTATGCCTTCCCCTTCTCTCCTCGTTCCTCTTCCGCTTTCTCTTCCTGTCGCCCCCTCTCACTTTCTCCTCCCTATCATCTTCTCTCCCCTTGGCTCCCTGAGGTAAATAAACTAACCACTGGAATTTTGTATGTAGAAATTAGCTCTGGGTGAATACTTCCAGGTGTGTTTGTGTGTGTGTGTGTGTGTGTGTGTGTGTGTGTGTGTGTGTGTGTGTGTGTGTGTGTGTGTGTGTGTGTGTGTATACTAACCTAGTTCTCACCTAGTTGTGCTTGCGGGGGTTGAGCTTTGGCTCTTTGATCCCGCCTCTCAATCTTCAATCAACTGATGTTCAGATTCCTGAGCTTCTCGAGTTCTATCATATCTACATTTGAAACTGTGTATGGAGTCAGCCTCCACCACATCACTACCTAGAGCATTTCATTTACTAACTACTCTGACACTGAAAAAGTTCTTTCTAATGTCTCTGTGGTTCATTTGGGTACTCAATTTCCACCTGTGTCCCCTTGTGTGTACCACTTGTGTTAAATAATCCATCCTTGCCTTCCCAGTCAATTCCCCCTGAGAATTTTGTATATGGTGATTATGTCTCCCCGGGCTCTTCTGTCTTCTAGCGACGTGAGGTGCAGTTCCCTCAGCCTTTCCTCGTAACTCATGTCTCTTAGTTCAGGGACTAGCCTAGTAGCATACCTCTGAACTTTTTCCAGCTTCGTCTTGTGCTTGATGTGTACTCACCTAGTTCTCACCTAATTGTACTTGCGGGGGTTGAGCTCTGGCTCTTTGGTCCCGCCTCTCAACCGTCAATCAACTGGTGTACAGGTTCCTGAGCCTACTGGGCTCTATCATATCTACATTTGAAACTGTGTATGGAGTCAGACTCCACCACATCACTTCCTAGTGCATTCTATTTATTAACTACTCTGACACTGAAAAAATACTTCTAACGTCTCTGTGGCTCATCTGGGTACTAAGTTTCCACCTGTGTCCCCTTGTTCGTGTCCCACCCGTGCTGAAGAGTTTGTCCACCCTGTCAATTTCCCTGAGAATGTGCACTTATATATAAGTGTGTGTGTGTGAGTGCTTATGTATGTGTCAATGCCCTAATGAGTACATAGGTGTGTGTGTACTTATGAGTATGTGTGCAGGTGATTATGAGTGAGTGTGCATGCGAGTGATCTCGAGTGTAAACACAACAGCGCCAACATCAGGGGAAAAACACCCAGCTTAGCGTGGCTCTGAACCTGCAAATATCATCACCAGAGAAGCGAACCATTTTAGACAAAGAATTAACTCTCTGTTATGTTAAAAATTAATTAAAAAATAAAGGATTATAATATTTGTCGCTCTTTGTTGAAGGCCCGTGCATATTATCATAAGCACTGCATATATATATATATATATATATATATATATATATATATATATATATATATATATATATATATATATATATGATTGATGGATGCCTACTACTACTACATATGTCGTACCTAATAGCCAGAATAAGGCACTACTCGGCCTACTATGCAAGGCCCGATTGGCCTAATAGGCAGAGTGATTTTCGGTATTTTCAACAAATTGTTTCCAATTGACTTATTTGAATTAATATTATCATATTATATTAAGAACATGAATTACTGACTTAGTTATGTTAGTTTAGGTTAGATTAGGTAGAGTAGGTTAGGTTTGGTCACATTTCTACGTTAGTTCGAACTCAAATTAAGAAATATTAACTCATATATAATGTAATGGAAAGCGAATTATAAGAATTAGTAATTAGGAAATAAGGAAATAGGAATAATAGGAAATAAGAATTTTTTTAATATATAACTTCAGGAAAACTTGGCTTATTAGGCAAATAAGGGTTTTGCTGTAACGTCTCCATTGTAACGTATCGGAAATTGGGGAAATAAATAAAGAGGGATCTCATTGAGTGAGGGAGGGAGACAGGCGAAGGAAGGGAGGAGTGAGGAAGATTGGTGAGGAGAAAGGAAAAGTTTAGAATGAGAGAACATGGGAATGGAAGGAAAGGGCTGAAGGAAAGAGTTAGAAAGGAGGAAAAAGAAAGAGTTAGAAAGGAGGAAAGAGTTAGAAAGCGCTGCCACCAGCCATTCAAGAGTTACATGTAAGACAAGGAATGGAACTTATCTGTACCACAATATCATCAGAAGTTATCACGTAACCACTGTAACCATGTAAATCATACAGTCAAGGATCTTTACGTCATAATCAGAAGTACAGAAGTACAGAAGTACAGTATATTAGTAGAAGTACAGAAGAAAATATACATCAGCAAGTACTCTTCAGAATGCTCCATTCTAGCTTTCACTAGTCAAGATCTAGGGAGCAGAATTAAAGACCATTTAAAAAGTAAGTTAATCAATAATATATTATTATATATTCACATTTATAGGTATCATAAATCAACCATTTCACTTCGTATTCAAATGTCAACATTAATGTAGAATTTGAGTCACCACACAAGAAACTGAGAGCAAATAAGGCTGATTGCCTCTGAAAATAATACAATACTTAAGTTGAAAAACATTAAATATACGAGAATCTTACAATCTCACTGACCAAAGTCCCTAATTATAAGATGGTTAGCAAGGAGAGAGAGCTCCTCAGCTCTCTCTTGCCTATTTATTGCCTGTCTCTACTTTCTCATCACAATAGACTTGAGAATGGTCCAGGACGGACCGAAACGTCGTCGTCTCTTCACCTTCTAGTGTGTGGTCTGGTCAACAAGGAGGGCGATATGTCTGATGACTAACTGAGTCCCCACCGACCTGGGACACTAGCGACTCTCCTCTCTCTCCCTATATGTATCTATGTATATCTAATATACAGTATCTATGTATATCTAATATACAACTCCGCCTACTAGGAGATAGCCTCTGGCTATCCTGAGATAGCCTCAGGTTAGCACAGAGAAAGGTCACGTGATGCGACCTGACCTCTACTCAAAATGTGAACGGTTGACACTTGAAAGCTGTGACTTTATTAATGCTCAGGGCCGACAGCCTGGCGCTGAGAGTATTCTGTATTTAACTCTGTCACTCTCGTTATATGTGAAATATTAAATACAAAATTTTATGTTACATCCAAGTACTTCGTTCTGGCTATTAGGTACAATACACACACACACACACACACACACACACATATATATATATATATATATATATATATATATATATATATATATATATATATATATATATATATATATCATTATGATGATTCAGAGGGAAAATATTTACTTGCAAACGAGGAGTCACAATAACGTGGCTGAAATATGTTGACCAGACCACACACTAGAAAGTGAAGGAACGACGACGTTTCGGTCCGTCATGGACCATTCACAATCAACTTGAGAATGGTCCGGGAAGGACCGAAACGTCGTCGTCCCATCACTTTCTAGTGTGTGGTTTGGTCAACAAATATATACGTCATCCTCTATTTCTACCAGGTATCATAGGGAAGACTTAGGGGAAAGATTCCCAATAAACAGCTTTCATGAAACATGAAACTTATTGATATTTCCATTTTATGACTTTTCAATTTTGTAACCAATAAATTTTGAAGAATAAAGACATTCACTTAACTGTAGATACAAAAATAACACCGAAAATTGGTCAGCATTCGACACCTTAGACAATGAGCTATTAGAAAGACAGGGACAATGAGAGCGGGGGTCCAAGAGCTAAGAGCTCGATCCTGCAGGCACCAGTAGGTGAATACACACACACACACATGGGTTGTAAATACCCCCTCACCGAGCAGCAATCATTGTGGCAGAATCTACCTTTTTGAAAACAGCATTTGTAAGCATTTTGGCGCCGACTAATGCCGTGTATTAGGTTACGCTTTGTCAAGCTAATTAACTTCAGCAGTTCAAAAACTTTCCCGCATTAATACAGTATACTGTATCGCCCATCTGGCAGGCTTGCAAGATACGTCATTTTTGCGCTGCTCGCTCACCATATATTACGTTATTCAACGTTATTCTACGTTATGTTTCGTAGGATATATGTACCGAAGAACTTACCATAGAAATATTGCATTATAGATTTTCAAGGAAATGCTAAGAATGTTTTTTAAAGAATACTGGATTTTTACATTTTCATGGGAATTGTAAGAATATTTTCAGAGAATACTGAATTTTTACGTTTTCATGGGGAATATTAAGAATATTTTCAGAGAATACTGGATTATACATTTTCGGGTGAATACTAAGAATGTTTCAAGAGAACATCGTTTACTAAGGCAAGAGATGAGACAGAAGATTGTGAGCGAAATAAGAAAATAGACTTAGTCTCCAAAATAGACTTAGATATCAGCCTCCACCACATCACTGCATTAGGCAGTGATGTGGTGGAGGCTGACCCCATACACAGATTCAAATGTAGATATGACAGAGCCCAGTAGGCTCAGGAATCTGTACACCAGTTGATTGACAGTTGAGAGGCGGGACCAAAGAGCCAACGCTCAACCCCCGCAAGCACAAATAGGTGAGTACAGCTGGCAATCATGTACACACATCTTGTGTGCTTGTGTACTTAATATATGTAAACGATCTGCCGGAGGGTATAGACTCGTCCCTATCAATGTTTGCTGATGATGCAAAATTATGAGAAGAATCAAGACGGATGAAGATAGACAGAGACTACAGGATGACCTGGATAAACTGGAGGAATGGTCTAGAAAATGGCTGCTAAAGTTCAACTCAGGAAAGTGTAAGGTGATGAAATTAGGCGAAGGGAGCAGGAGGCTGAACACAAGGTACCATCTGGGAGGTGAAATCCTGCAAGAGTCAAATAGAGAGATAGATCTGGGGGTTGATATCACACCGAACCTGTCTCCAGAGGCCCACGTCAAAAGGATATCATCAGCGGCAAATGCTAGGTTTGCCAACATAAGAACTGCGTTTAGAAACTTGTGTAAGGAAACGTTCAGGACCCTGTATACCACTTATGTCAGACCAATCCTGGAATATGCAGCTCCAGCCTGGAGTCCATACCTAGTTAAACACAGGACAAAGTTAGAGAAGATTCAGCGGTATGCCACCAGACTTGTCCCGGAACTAAGAGGTATGAGCTACGAGGAAAGGCTAAAGAAGTTGATCCTCACGTCCCTGGAAAACAGAAGAGTAAGGGGAGACATGATAACCACCTACAAAATTCTCAGGGGAATTGACAGGGTGGACAAAGACAAACTCTTCAGCACGGGTGGGACACGAACAAGGGGACACAGGTAGAAACTTAGTACCCAGATGAGCCACAGAGACGTTAGAAAAAAAATCAGTGTCAGAGTAGTTAATAAATGGAATGCACTAGGAAGTGATGTGGTGGAGGCTGACTCCATACACAGTTTCAAATGTAGATATGATAGAGCCCAGTAGGCTCAGGAATCTGTACACCAGTTGATTGACGGTTGAGAGGCGGGACCGACCAAAGAGACAAAGCTCAAACCCCGCAAGCACAACTAGGTGAGTACACACACACACACACACACACACACAACACACACACACACACACACACACACACACACACACACACACACACACACACACACACAAACACACACACACCACACACACACACACAACACACACACACACACACACACACACACGATGAGGTCAAATGTGATAATATTGGGATATTAGAACCATGACAAAATAGATTTGGCAAACGACCCACTTACCTTGAAGTTACCTAGAGGTGTTTTCGGGGCTTAGCGTCCCCGCGGCCCGGTCGTCGACCAGGCCTTCACTTATTGGAAAAAACAGAGCGAGTACACACATAAATATTCACTAAACATATCATAGACAAATAAAATAAAGAGAATAAGATAGCTTAATGCAACACTGACTAACACATTTCTCTATGGACTATAAGAGATAATTGGAAATACTGGTATGTGAGGACACAGATGCCCTACAACACCTGAACCAGAGGCCTTGAGGAGAGAGAGAGAATAGAGAAGAAGGTATTCCAAGATGGCGGCGATGGCCAGGTATAGGGAAACTCCTGACAAATGTACAATTAGAGAATAACTTCAGAGGATGATTAGTGTAAAACAATGTGTGCAGGTAGAGGGGACACCTGTGTGTGTGTGTACAGGTGTAGGGGATATCATTTCGGTATAGATAACAGTTAGTATGATCGTAGTTTGACTACACTGCGTCGGTGTTGATATCAGAAGGAACAAATATTACATCTCTACTACAGCTGCAAATTCAAGCACTGACAACAACAGTAAGCTGTGAAACAAGTGTCATGATACGTGCCATGATACACCATGAGATATAACATGATACATACACATACCATCATCAAATCTGCAGTGGACACACACACAGGTCTGCAGTCAAGTGGGAAGCGAAAAATATATATATTGAGATCTTACATGAATTCCATAAACGGTCAGAAATCTGGCAAATGCCCTTCAATGTTGCAAAAATACAAGATCGTGCATGTAAGGCACAGCAATGCACATCACAACCACACCTCACCCCACATATGTGGTGGAGGTGTGGTCCCTTCATTGTTTCAAGCGAGGGTTGGACATGTATATGAGTTGGATTGGGTAGTTATAAATAGGAGCTGCCTGGTATGGGCCAATAGGATTTCTGCAGTTACCGTTGTTCTTATGTTTTTATGTTCATATGTACTTCTACCATATCAACACCCCTATCATTCAGGCGACTGATAAAGAAAGTACCGAGGAATTAGAATCCACACCAATCATTGAAAGTTGCCCAGCAAGGAGGAACTGCAATTAAAAAAAAATTAAAAATCAAACGAATTTTTGACTTCGAGGTAAAAGGAAACGATAATATAGCTGAACAAATCTCAAGTCTGCCTCATCTGGCCTATTGATGCAATTACATTTTGATATATTGATATACAATTACATTTCCTAGTTTTTCCTAATTACATAACTAGGAAAAGTTGAATTTAGAGCGACAAAACTTGTGCCACAACTAAGTCAACTCTCACACGAGGAAGCATTGAGAATCCAAAGAACTAACAACACGACAAGGCTCATGAGGGAGAGAATCAGTAATAGCGAGAATCCGTCTTGGACACGAATATCCATGGATATATGGAATGGAAACAATAGTTGATCAGCGAAGTTGCAGAATCTGTGGTGAGAGTGATGGACACCGCCTTGACCACTATCTACGTGAATGTGAACACCTGAGAGAAATCAGAAGTATGTGTAGAATAATAAACCCCACATTTTTTGAGTTAGGAAAACACAGTTTGTCAAATATTGATACTGTTCTTAAAAGATTCCCCCATTTTGCACCCGCAAGATAACGTAAGCTTTTAAGGGTTGATAGATGTTAATCTTCTTGTTTGAGGAGCTGTTCACTTGAGACAGTTAAGCAAGTCCCAGCTGTGTCTGGGTACAAGTGACAGGATGAACAACCCAGCGGGTTTTCTTCCTATTGGGGAGTGTTGTACATGCTGCTATGGCGGTATGTCCACTCACAAGATGAGTGGCGCTGCCCAATAAACTCGCCCCTCCGGGCAAAATTTAAATTAAAAGAAAAAACATTAAACACCGACAAAACTAGAATGGGTTAATCCAACCCAACTCCTTCACAAAGTCCAATGTAATGCACACAAGGGGCAACAACAACAGCTTCAAGAAGTTGGACAGTAAATAGGGGAGGTGATGTTCTTGACCCATAGGAATATAACTCATGGAACCACCTACCCGCCGAAGACATAAGTGCCAAGACACTTCACTAATTCAAAATCCCACCGAAGATAATCTTCCAAAATGATTGGGAGACTCGTTTGGGCAGCCGCTGACTTCCTATTCCTGTCGAGGCCACTAGAAATGTTGGCCCTCAGGTAAATTCAGGTAAATGTTAAACTATTAAATACCAGTATACATTATGAACATAGGTACTAACCTTAAGATTCTCCATTGTCCAGAGTGATGACTTCTAGCCCGCGTTCAGTGGTAAACAATTCAATGTAGAACAATGTAGAACATTGTAAAACAATGTTCATATGTAGCACTTAGCACCATAGTAGTTCTTATATGTAGCACTTAGCACTATAGAACTTTGTATATGTAGCACTGAGCACTTTAGGACCCTTTATACGTAGCATTTAGCACTTTAGGACTTTATATATGAAGAACTTAGCACTTTAGGACATTTTATATGTAGCATTGAGCACTTTAGAACTTTATATATGAAGAACTTAGCACTATAGAACTTTTTATATGTATCACTGAGCAAACTAAAACTTATATTTAACACTTGGCACTATAGGATTTTCATATGTAGCACTTAGCAAATATAGAACTTATATTTAACAATTAGCACTGGTACTTTATATATGTAACACTGCACTATAGTACTTATATGCAACACTTAGCACTATAGTATTTCTAATATATATCACTTAGTACTATAATACTTCTTATATTAAACACTTAGCACTATAGTACTTCATATATGTAACAATTAGTACTATAGTGCTTATATGTAACACTTAGCGCTATAATACTTCGTATATTAAACACTTAGCACTATAGTACTTCTTATATGTAATACTTAGCACTATATAATTTCTCATATGTAACACCTAGTACTATAATACTTCTTATATGTAACACTTAACACTATAGTATCCCTTATATGCAGCACTTGGTACTATAATAGCACTTACATATAACACCTTTCACTATTATACCTCTAATATGAAGCAAATATCATTATAGTACTACGTATATGTAACACTTTTTACTATTTAAATATTTATATGTAACACTTTGCGTTATAATTCATCCTGTTCTGTTTTCATCATTTAAAGTAAGTTCTTTTTACTTTATACCTGACAGCACTTTGGACTTCAGCATTTATCAGGCACCAGATAACACTTTGCAGCACCTATAACACTTACTAAGATACAGCGTAACACTTAGCACTATAGTGGTATATGAGTTAACACAAACATCGTAGAAAATGTAGATGTTTATCTCTCAGGATGTTTGGTAATATGTTTATTGTTTGTGGTGTGTGTCTATGTATGTATTAACACGATGTACTGAACGGGGTGAGAATAGCTTGAGCTACCTCATCCTTTTGTGTGTATTTTACCTCAATAAACTTATTTCAATTTCAATTTCAAACATCGTAACATTTTTGCTGCGTTAGTACGTGGTACTAAACCCAAGATGCTGTTAACATGTTAATTTAAACAGTATATATCACGTTCGTTGTTCACACACACGTAAATAATGACTCCGTCTAGCCCTTAACGACCGAGGAAGGAGGCGTTCTCAGTCGGGGGCGGATTCAAGGTGGGTTAGCGTCTCGAATGAGTCGTGAAACAATCGAACCACCACCACCACCACCACCACCCACAAAAGCGATCATTTGAAACTACCTTTCACAGTGCCTGAGGGGGGAATAAATACTCCCATGTCTTTAGTAATTTGAAATTTGTATGCAATACGTGCAACAGATTCATCAATGTGTAGTTGATAATGGTTTGAAGAGGGTGAGGTGAGGGCGGGGTTCGAGACACGTAGTATGCGAGTCCCAGGGGTGAGAGAGACTTGGAGCTGTGGCAGGTGCAAATGCTCTCACACGTTTGTTTTAAAATTGATTTTAAAATCAATTTTAAAATACAAGGTGACGAAAAAAAAGCCATGTGTGTGTGTGTGTGTGTGTGTGTGTTTTATCACATCTTACTTAATTAACATTTTAAATGAACATGATATTACATTTAAACATTTCAATTTGTCGACTTTAGTTTTTGGAGAGAATTTTTATCAGTATACGGTGAAATTTGTTCACTTCACTGTGAGAAAATGTGTAAGTTACAGTTTTTACTGTTACATATAAGAAGTACTATAGTGCTAAGTCTTACATATATGAAGTGCTAAATCGCCACGTGCTTAGTACTATTGAACTAAGTGTTTCAATCGTCAGTGAAACTTTATATAGATCTTTATATAGAAGCTCTTTATATAGCTTACTTGAGAAATCCATATTCTGTCCCGAACTGGGCGGAAATGGTTGGCCGTATTTCCTTTCACCTAATGTCTCTGTTCACCTAGCAGTAAAATAAGTGCCCCAGGCGTTACAGTCAGCTTGTTGTTGTTGGGGGGTTGCATCCTGGGCCGGGGTCAGTAATTCGACCCTAGGGGGAGTGGGGGGGTGGGAAATGGCTCTCGAGATAAGCCTAATATGTATATTTACACGGCCTGTCCCCCCGACACAATGTTGTTAAGTCTACAGTGTAATAATATGGCATTCAGTCCTGATAAACAATG
>WNGS01000543.1:14592974-14614506 GCA_020271785.1 Procambarus virginalis | reverse complement strand
GCCAAACGTTCGGTATTCCTGGGCCATTTAACCCACTGAATGTGAAGGAAAATCACGCGAATCTCCATTTGTGTTTTTCTTGCCCGTGGCCTTGGGCCAGTTGACCAGACCACACACTAGAAGGTGAAGGGACGACGACGTTTCGGTCCGTCCTGGACCATTCTCACAATCGACTTGAGAATGGTCCAGGACGGACCGAAACGACGTCGTCGTCCCTTCACCTTCTAGTGTGTGGTCTGGTCAACATACTTTAGCCACGTTATTGTGACTCATCGCCCGCCTTGGGGCCAGGTTCACGAAGCAGTTACGTAAGCATTACGAACCTGTACATTTTTCCTCAATTTTGACCGCTTTGCTTACATTTATTAAACAGTTTATAAGCATGAAAACTTGCCAATCAACTGTTGTTATTGTTATAAACAGCCTCTGGTGCTTCGGAGCTCATTAACTGTTTAATAATTGTAACAAACCCGCCAAGATTGAGAAAGATGTACAGGTCGTAAGCTGCTTGCGTAACTGCTTCGTGAATCTGGCCCCTTCACCTATATCTTGTGACGTCACACTCCTTAATTGCCTTACACACGTCTTCAAATACAATAACAACAAGGCCAAAACGCCTAAGCTACACTAGACCTAAGGAGGGGGGCGCAGACGTAAATCTGTGTATCTGTTATTTAGTCTGTAGGTTAGATTAGCATTTTAAAAGCACTACATCACCTTCTGTGTTGATTTTCCGTAACATCACTGAACTATATGTTTAACAAGATCTCTAACCCTGTCATGGAGGACAGAAGAAAATGTATATATGTTGGTTAGCATTGTAAATGTGTGGCCACGTCTGTGGTTGAAAATAATACAAAAAAAATAATATAAAAATTAAAAAACTAGACCTAGTTTTAAATCATGCCTTAATAAATCATAATAATAAATCAAATTTGAGAAAAAACTCAGTTTTTCAATCACCATTTTAAGATGAATTGACGAAAAAAAAGCTACGTGTCTGAGGGCCGCTTGCACCTGCCACAGCCCCATGTCTCTCTCACACCTCAGCAATCGGGTCTCGAACCCCGCCACGAAGCCGCCCTAAATCCCACCCTCTTTACCCCATTATCAACTTCACATTTAAGCAAACTGATACACGCATACCACAACCACATAAAATTTCCCAAGACTCCCCATGCAGCACTTTTACTTTTAGGCACTCAGAGAACGGTAATTGTAAAACCACAAAACATCGCGTTTGAGGCTGTTGATTCACTTGATTCGAGACGAACCAAACGATTGATTCGAGACACTGAGCCTGCCCGCCCAATCTTGGCGTCACCTCGGACCAAGACAGTCTCCTTCCCGGTCGTTAAGGGAACACGGAGTCATTGTTAAGTGTGAGGAGGAGCGAGCCAGTTACACGGGTCTGAACATTAATAATATTAGCATGTTAAAAGTGTCGTGATGTTTAACACTGGCTTCTGACGATGCTATATATGTTATGGTGTTTGAATTAACTAATAACCACTATTGGGCTAAATGGTTCATATAAGAAGTACTATAGTGCTGGTTATATATAAAAAGTACTATATGCTAGGTGTATATAAGAAGTAATATAGTGCTAAGCGTTACATATAAGTACTATGTGATATGGTATAAGATAAATAGTGTAACCGTTACATATAAGATAGTGCTAAGTGCTACATATAAGATAGTGCTAAGTGTTACATGGAAGATAGTGCTAAGTGTTACATATACGAAATAATATAGTGCTGTTACATATATGAAATAAAATAGGGCTGAATTATGCATATATATTAATTAATATAGTGCTAAGTGTTACATATAAGAAGTAACAGAGTGTTAAGTGTTACATATAATAAGTAATACAGTGTTAAGTGTTAAGTATAAGAAGTACTATAGTGCTAAGTGTTACATATAAGAACTATAATGCTAAGTGTTACATATAAGAACTATAATGCTAAGTGTTACATATAAGGACTATAGTGCTAAGTGTTACATATAAGGACTATAGTGCTAAGTGTTACATATAAGGACTATTGCGCTAAGTGTTACATATAAGGACTATAGTGCTAAGTGTTACATATAAGGATTATAGTCCTAAGTGTTACAAATAAACCTTACTAAGTGTTACATTGTTACATTGCTAAGTGTTACATATAAGGACTATGGTGCTAAGTGTTACATATAATTACTATAGTGCTAAGTGTTACATATAAGGACTATAGTGCTAAGTGTTACATATAAGGATTATAGTGCTAAGTGTAATAAACGACCATCATTATTTCGTAATTAGCCAATCACCGCCAGGCGGGAATCATCATTCTGCAGAATCTCAAGGTTAGTCATTATACTTAAGACTTATACAGATATTAAATAATTAACTTTTCCCTGCGTAAACCAGAGGGCCAATATCCCTTAGTATATACATTTATATGTGTGTAATGACGAAATAAACACGTGATGAAAAATGTGACAGTTTCAGACCACGGAGGAAAATTGAAACAGGAATTTCCTTAAGTACTTTCGTATTTAACAAATGACATCCTTCTGAAGATGTATTATAATACGAAAGTACTTAAGGAAATTCCTGTTTCAATTTTCCTCCGTGGTCTGACACTGTCATATACATTTATATATGAAATCAAATTTTGTGTATATACCTATATGCATTGCTTTTTATAATTTCTGGAGCTTCCCTACATAAAAATCCTCAATTGGCACACTCATGAACCCATTGCATTCAGTCTATATATTCTATATTTCTATAGTTCGCTTATTGGTTCATTTGCTAATTTTTGTTTCACGTATAATTTTTTGGGTGGAAGATTATTTCGCTGTAGAGAGGACAGCTATGCAGAACAGTCAGCAATGTCAGTTCTCTATAACCGAGAGTATTGGGTCGTTAGTGAACCCACGGGAGCTGTTGTGTGGGATCGGACGCAGGAAATGGGTAAAAATTGTTGTTGTGGACGCTGCCTACATGCACGCGCGTGCGCAATGATGATAAAGTTATCATGTTCGGAAATCTAAGCAGATGAATGTTTGCCTCAGGAAAATAAAACAATAATAACCTTTAGGTTAGAAGTTAAGTTATAATAATAATGTTAATTATTACATAATAATTATTAATTAATAATCAACAGCAATATTAATAATCATGTTGATTAATAATAAATAATATATATAAATAAAATATTAATGATACATATGTTTCAAATATGTTTCAACATGCATTGCAAAGTCATGAAAGCGTTTCCTGCTCTCTCGGGATAGTAGGAGGGAAGGAATTGTCAGGGGTGGGAAAACGCCAAGCCATTACACTTATATACACTTGGAAGGGGTCAGTTTAAGGATTTGGGATGGGACGGAGGGAAAGGAATGGTAGAAGTCATCAGCAATCAATGTTGATGTCTAAATTTAGTGATTTTGCTTAAGTAGTTGAGCGAGTCATAACTTGCAACTCCCACTGTAGAAGAACTTTATTACATTGCCCACAGAAATCACAATAGTTTGATGCATCAATGAACAAATAAAGAGCGAAGAGGTAAAACAGGCCTATTGAAATAGCTCGAGTGCATGGGGGAGTTGTGAAAAAACCTCCTGGTTTGTGTCTCGGAGAGGATCCAAGTAAGTTAGGTACAACTTCTGGGTTTCGACTCTTTTGACCATGTCGTAGCTCAGTCGATTGAGGAAGCGTCTGGGATGATCTCGGATGTAGGTTCGAATCCTCGTCACGGCCCTTGTGGATTTGTTCTTTCAACTTTATAAGTTTCATGGAACTTAATACCCCAAACGAGTGCATTTTATACGATGAAACTATCCAATCCAATCTCGGCTAACTATTATCTTAATCTAACATTCCCATCCACAGCCTAATCTGGCAATTAATTTTGTATTATATATATATATATATATATAGATATATATATATATATATATACTATATATATATATATATATATATGAAGATCATCTTCATTCTACTTTGCTCTGATGAAGGCGAATTAGCCGAAAACGCGTTAAGCATTCTCTATTTTTCACATGTGGGTTATTCTGCATACTTGGATCACTGTTTTTGTGATCATTGTTGCATATATATATATATATAATATATAGTTCCATATATATATATATATATATATATATATATATATATATATATATTATATATATATATATATATTATATATACATTATATGTTGCATCAGGTCCCAACACCTAACTACCACTTGTCAGTTATTTTTGTGCTTCAATTGTTCTTAGATTCAATCTTAGATTTAGAGTCTTAGATCACTATTAGATTTAGAATCTATTCTGAAATCTAAAGATTTCCTAGAAGGACATCATCTCGATCCTCTAAATATTTTGATGTTGTCCAAACCCTGGTAAAATATATGTGCTTAATTCTTCATTATTCTTCTAAGGATCCTTTAAGACACGTAAGTTTTTTAGACAAAAGATTGACTTTCAACTTGATGCCAAGCATTCTGTCCACACCTAATGGATCTCTAATTCGCTGAATTTATATTTTATAGAACTTGCTTCTAGTCTAAAGTTTGGGATAGTGTATTTGTAAACAATTAATGCTCTGAATGAGCAGAAATAGTGACAGCAGAGAAAGTAGCAGTGAAAACTACTTTCACTGCCGTTAGAAAGCTAACTGCTAGGAATAATAGTTTATTTTTATTAGCAGTAGTAGTATCTGTAGTAGTAGAAGTAGTAATGATAACCAAGTAGTTGGTAACAGTTACTTTCAACAAGTTGCTTCAAGGATTATTTGCAACGAATCAATCGGTTCAAATAACCTGTTGAAAGCTGGGAACACCGACAATAACAAAAGCTTAGAGATCTTGAGAGCGTTACTTGTTTGGTACTCGCAAAGTAAGGTAATTATGAGGAGAAAGCTTTAGCCCTGTGTGAGTTTGGTACCTCACCAACATTTCTTAATTGCAGGATCTCTCATTTATATCACACGAATGGAATATATTGCCTCACCTCTTATTACTTCATATGAAGCTTTCTTTGCTGTACAATTTTTCATTTGTCTCACATGAAATCCTCATAGTTTCAGGAATTCTCATTTAACTCACATGAAATCCTCATAGTTTCAGAAATTCTTATTTACCTCACATACAAATTCTAGTAGTTTCAGGGTTTCTCATTTGTCTCACGTGAAATTCTCGTAAATGCAGGCTTCCTAATTGGCTAGCAATGTGGCCTAGATTATAAAATTGCAACATTTTTTTTTTAATTTGTAAACACGAAGACCACTTTAGTGGCTTAACACTAAAAGAAGACACACTCAAAGATTCACTCTTGACCCTCCCTTTCGAGTCAAAACATTCCACTCTAACGTTGAACAGAAGTGTTTCTTATTTTTAGCCCTCGGGATAAATCGCCTCGTCTATGAATCAATTCAAGTTCAAGTAAGTTTATTGAGACAAAAAAAAAATACATCTCAAAGGGATAGAGTAGCTTAGGCTATTTCTACCCCCCTTAGCCCTATGATTCAAGCTGTAACGAATTTAGCTGAAGTGTAAGCTTTACGTTACTTTGGTCACGTATCGGAGAGAAGTGAAGATTGACAACGAATGAAACTCTCCTTAACGTCAAAGATGTTAAATGTTATCTTGGAAGGATGCTGCACACGTACAATGTTATCTTACAGGGTGTTACAAAGGTATAATTTATCTTGGGAGGATGCTGAACACGTACAATGTTATCTTACAGGTTGCTACGAAGGTATAATGTTATCTTGGGAGGATGCTGAACACGAACAATGTGATCTTACAGGTTGCTACAAACGTATGTTATCTTGGATGAGGATGCATACGTACAATGTTATCTTAGAGGTTGCTTCGAACGTTTGTTATCTTGGAGGATGCAATATTATCTTAGAGGTTGCTTCAAACGTATAAAGTTATCATAATTGGAGAATATTCCTCACGTACAATTAATAAAGACGTTCTTTTACATACGAGCAATAAAGCCCTTTTAATACATAGAGAGTTGATCATAAGAAGTGATGTAACTGGCAAAGAATTAATAAAATTTATGTGTCATTACTGATACGATGATCTCCAAGACTATTTAGCATCTTTACTAATAATGTCAACGCCTTCCACGGCCCCCAAGGCAGTTATCAGGGCACCCCATTACTTGTTTAAGAATAAGGAACAGCCAATGAGGAGCAACAACTATTGTTGCAACTATATTCTAGATTTCTGTCTTGGAGAATGAAAGATATCTAAGGGTCAATACTGTATGTTATCATATTGATCATTCCCGCTGGCAAACCATGCTCAGGAAACGTTCAAACTAACGTAATATCAACGTAATCAACGTTTATTGCGTTGTTATTTCAACGTTGTTTGGTGATCTTTGCCCAGGGAGGGAGAGAGGAAGGGGTTTCAAGTGTATAATATTTTGCAAGTTATTTGTAATTTCAACTTGATCTGAAATTTAATGATCAACTTGATCATTAAATTATTAATGTAATTTCAACTTGATTTAAATTTAACTTGATATAATAATTTAATGAAATTTAATTTAATGTGTTGATAATGTGATGCTTTGTGGGTGATGAGTTAATGTGTTGATGGCATTGATGATATATGCTGCAGGGGCATATCTTTTGACGTTGATATCCATAGAGATAATGTTTACAATGGTGATAGTGGTGTTCGGAGAATATATATTTTCATCTGAGGCCTAAATGAACCTTTGATTGCCCCCACCCCCTCCCTCTGTGTTACCTTGGTCATCTTAGTGTTGTATGAATTTATTATATGATGAAGATCTTGCCGGTTGTATTTTATACAACTGCTTGTGGGTTTTGTGTATGCTAACGTGCTGTCTGGTGTGTTGTGTGTGTGTGGAGTGTGTGTGTGTGTGTGTGTGTGTGTGTGTGTGTGTGTGTGTGTGTGTGTGTGTGTGTGTGTGTTGCAGCAGTCTTTGAATTAGTCTTTGAATTAGTCTTTGAAATAGAAGTGTTCGAATGACGTTTTTCACTACACTGATACTGGTGATATGATTAAGTGTGGGTGGTGAACTTGAGATGCTGTGTTGATGACACCATAAAGTCCTGTCATGTTGATATAGTTACGTCATTCTGAGATTGATGATAATGTGTTGATGTTGAGCTCTGCAACATACAAGTGAATCAACATTTCTGGTCTTGACGCCATATTGAGCTTCACAAGGTAAGGGGTCAGGGGTCAAATGGGGGGTCAAAGGGAGGGGTCCAACAACACCCTTAAGCGAGGTCACAACATTTGGGCTCGCCCATATTCTAACCACTAGACTACCCGGCAGGGACTGGCATAGGGAATCGAACACCCCCCCCCCCCCAAAGCAAGAATACAGTTGTATTGGAGCTCTGTTTTTCGTATAATGGTGACATTTAATAGTGAAACCGAGAACAACTGATATCGTCGATTGGATCCGGACAAGGTGTTATTACCAACGCTATTCAGTACGCTCTAGGGGGGTAAGGTAGTAGGTAGGTAGGTAGTAGGTAGGTAGGTAGGTAGGGAATAGGCAGGCCAGAAACAGTTATGGAAATGCCGCAGTTAGCGATACGCCGCCTGTAATCAACATTACTCATTGCAACCACTGACAAATGCTCAATAAATCCGGTTAGAAAACATAATAAAATTGATAACGTACACACAGTATCAAACACAATCATGCTACGACAGATGATGAACGCGAATAACGCTTTTCGCGGCCCCAGACCTAAAAAAAAAAGTGCTCAAAGTCTGAACGCTCAAAGTTGAGCCATAAAAAGGTCGGGCTCAGGTACCCCCCCCCCNACACACACATATGTGTATTGACACAAAAATGGGTTACGTTTAAAATACAACACCCAAAAAAATACACGTTTGGCTCGGACAAAATACAACAAAGAAGAACATGCATGAACATTAAGGGGACGAACCAGCCCTGTTCTTACCGTTTTGAAGAACAGTCATAACATAAGATAAAAGCATCGTCTTCAAGATCACATTGAACGTAGATATCAAGACCATAATGCTTGAACGTCTATAAACTTATATATATATATATATATATATATATATATATATATATATATATATATATATATATATATATATATATATATATATATATATATATCAGTATTTATACTAGTAACAATCCATGTCTATAGCAAAAGAAAAATATAACAAATTTGGGGGTTCAATAAACCCAACATACCCTGGTTTTTTTTTCCCAATGTTCATTTTCCGGTCCTTCATTTTGTTTTCCCTCCCCAACCTGTTCTAACTCTAACTTGCACCGTGAGCTGGAGGGAAAGTCCAACGGCTCTACTGATCTCCTCTGATCTCACTTGTGGAGATAGGATTGGTGGCTGTGTGTCAGGGGTGAAAGTTATGTAGTTTTTATTATTTCCCAGTAGATAACCCTTTGGTTAGATCGACAGGTCTTGTGTTAATGGTCTTCTTAGATAGACTTCTAGATAGGGTCTTAGATAGCCTCTTAGACCCTTAGATAGAACGAAGGTCTTGTGTCATGAATGATTAGCTGTGCAGTTTTTTTTTTATTTTCAGTAGATAACCCTTCGTATAGATCGACAGGTCTTGTGTTAATGGTCTTCTTAGATAGATAGATAGACATTTAGACATTTCACCGAAGAGTCTTGAGATTCTCATCCTCCCTCTCATCCTCTTACGGTCTTGTGTAAGTTGTTACGAATAAAGTTTCTAATATCTGTTGACCAGACCACACACTAGAAGGTGAAGGGACGACGACGTTTCGGTCCGTCCTGGACCATTCTCAAGTCGATTGATATGACAAGTTGATTTCTAATATCTATTTTCTAAACATTTTGAATTTGAATGCATGTTGCGAAGCGCAATGTATTTTACCCTAACGATATTGAATTACGATATAATATCACAGCGATATAAAATCACAGCGATAAGACGCTGTGATTTTACATGTTTGTATATTATCTGAAACACTGTGCTTCATATGTCTGAATATTATCTGAAATACTGTGCTTTGTATATTACCTGAAACACTGTGCTTCAGTTTAGGCCCTGTACTTGCCCGTGTACATCACCTACGTTCATTTAATGCCCTAACATGGTACCTAAATGCCCTAAACTGCCATGTTTAGGAAGAACATTCATCTAATAAAGAAGAACAATCCACATTGTCCAGAAGAACATTTACCACGTGTCAAACAAAATATGACAAGTACAGCAAAACATCCTCTCTTAAAAACCCTATTTTTTTGAAGGAACAGAACATCCACTTTGTTCAGCAAAATCCACCATATTCAGAAAACATCCAACATATACAAATATCCACAATATAGAGGACAACAAGTAATTGGTACAGTTCAACATCCACCGTGTACATTGTGGGCATCTGATATTTACAGAACCACATTCACCATGCATAGAATACAAAACATATACAGGACCACATCTAATGTACAGTTCGACATTTACCACGTACAAGCAAAATCCACTATTTAGAGGACAACATTTACCGTGTACAAGCAAAATCCACTATTAAGAGGACAACATTTACCGTGTACAAGCAAAAATCCACCATTTAGAGGATAACATTTACCGTGTACAAGCAAAATCCGCCATTTAGAGAACAACATTTACCGTGTACAGGAACAACAGCCATCACGTACACAACATGAGGCCTTTTACAGGACTCCTATGCACCATTATGCAGATTAATATGCATCATATACAGACCAATCTTCACCATGCACAGAACAACATACACAAGATGCAATTCAACATCTGCTAAATGCAGAATAATATCAACACACAAGCATAATTCCTTCAAGTGTTTCTACCGGAGGCTGTATCTCTCCTCTCCCGTTTATCAACTTGTTTTGTTGATAATCTTAACTGGGACACAATAAGAAAATAGTATGTATGTCTTTAGACTTGGACTTCAAGATGTGTGGTTCAAATTGGCTTCCTGAATCCAGAGTTTGGATTCTGCAATTTCTTTTCTTCGCCTGATTTTCAGACGAAGAAAATAAGCGTTACTACTGCGGAGAAATTCTGACAAACCGCTTGAATATTTACTGAAGAAAGATGATGGAAAAAATGTTTGATAAACTTCATCTGGATATTGAAATTCCTGAGCCTATAAACTTTACATTTGAAACTGTGTATGGAATCTGCCTCCACCGCTTCACTGCTTAATGCATTCCAATTATTAACTGCTCTGAACCTGAAAAAATATTCTTTCTAACATCCCTGTGGCTCATTTGGGTACTAAGTTTCCACCTGTGTCCCCTTGTTCGTGTTCCACCCGTGCTAAAGAGTTTGTCTTTGTCCACTCTGTCAATTCTGCATCTGTACCTTGAGAGACAAGAGACTTGGGGACACGAGATTGTGTTGCACTGGGTACAACACACACTGGCATCTGCCGTGGATTGTATTGCACTGGACAGAAAGAACGCTGGCAATCTGAATAAGAATGTGTTCCATTGGACACAAGGAGAACTGCCATTTTAAATAGAACTGCGTTCCGTTGGTCAAAAGCAAATCAGATATTTTCTACCACCGAAAGTAGACACATCAGACAGTTTTGTAATCTATACCAATATAGTGACGGCGACATACAAAGGTAAAGTTATTAATGTAATTTAATACGTTCTAAGTATTCACGTACACGACACATTACAATCCGATTCTTTTTATTCAGGTGTTATATATGTTACAGCTCACCCCATCCTTCTGTATTGGTGTTACTTATAGTAACGAACAGGTCCATAGTACATATACCGACGTACAACACAATTAGAAAGTAGAAACAGGTACTACTGAATATAGACAAACTGGAAAAGATTTGTCTATTTATGTTACAAAGACAAACTAACCTAACCTAACCTTCATAGGCCTAATACACAATGTCTGAGGCCTAATTTAGTACATATGTGTACTATACAAGGCCTAGGAATATTGAAGTTTGTTTTTTTAACTTCATATTTTTGTAAAGACTCTGTAAAGTGAATAATATCAAATTCTACTATCTAATTGCTTAGTAAGTCATTCTTTGTTCTATGGAGCACATAGTTACAAAAACTACTAATCTAAATCTAAATCTAATCTAATCTAATCTAATCTAATCTAATCTAATCTAATCTAAATCTGAACAGGAGTATGGGTTGTACAGCTATATTGAAGATTCAGGATGGGTTATACTTCTAACGAGATGTGATTTGCGTTACAGTTATGCTGAAGTTAAAGGATTGGTGTAAATTTTGTTAGTGTACAAAGTTTAGTTTATTAGTGAAAAATATATGAACGTTTAGTGATCGATAAAAATGATTAGTGTTAGTATAAGTATCTAAGTGTTCATCAAGAATGTCAAGTATTTGGCTGATTTAAGCTAGTGTTGTGTAAAGCTTATGTACTAGTAAATTTTAGTGTTAGTTATGTGTATTTTCGTTATTTAAAGCTTGATTAGTCTTTGGTTAAATTTAGGCATTGATGTAAGCGTTTTACAAATGCAGCAACTTTTGAAATATGATTTGAAACAGTACGGACACTTTAGAAAGAGTTTTAGAACAGAACCGACACTTTAGAAAGATATTTGGAACAGTACCGACACTTTAGAAAGAGGTTTAGAACAGAACGAACACTTTAGAAAAAAATTTGGAACAGTAATGACACTTTAGAAAGATATTTAGAACAGTACCGACAATTTAGAAAGGGTTTTAGAACAGTACCGACATTTTAGAAATATATTTGCAACAGTACCGTCACATTAGAAAGAAGTTTAGAACAGTACCGACACTTTAGAAAGATATTTAGAACAGTACCGACACTTTAGAAAGAGTTTTAGAATAGTACCGATACTTTAGAAAGATATTTAGAACAGTACCCACACTTTAGAAAGAGTTTTAGGACAGTACCGACATTTTATAAAGTGTTTTAGAACAGTCCCGACACTTTAGAAAGATTTTTAGAAGAGTACCGACACTTTAGAAACAAGTTTAGAACAGTACCGACACTTTACAAAGAGGCTCAGAATAGTACCGATACTTCATAAGTTCAAATCAAGATGAAGTGTTCAATATCGTAATTCTAGCCACTCTAGATGAAATGAACAGAACAGTACAAGATAATACCTGGAACTCCTCAAAGAATAATCAAGATAAAGTACTCTATTTCTATACATTTTGCCCCAAAGTTTAAGTGTATAATTATGAACATATTTATGAAAAAAATACATTCATATGAACTCATTATGATTCTGTAGTTTATCCTTGCTTTGCAACTGGCAATAAAGATCTGCATCATACAGAATATTATTGCACTTGCAATGTTTTCTGTATATAATTAGACTTTCATAACTAACTAAATTGCCACATTTATATATGCTTTTCTAATTGGATGTTAGACATTACCATTACTTAATATGTTTTAAGATATTATATAAATATTGGTTTATTTAGATGCACAACTTGCAGTTTGTAGTATAATTAGTTTTTGATATATTGGAAATTATAATAAGAAAAAAAATCCAGAGACTTTTCAACTCACTATTCTGACTTAAAGACATGCAAGGAAACGAAATATTGTATTATTTGCTTCCTGGTAAGAAAATTCTTTCGTTTTTATTCAATGCAAAACATTGTTTTCAATAGGCAGACGAGCTGAGGAAAAAATATGTATAACAAATAAAATATAAAAATATAAAACTTGCATAGCTTATCCAGTATATATATTGCTTAAGCTATGCAGTTAAAAATTTAACTGCACAGCTTAAATTTAACTTATTCTTCTGAAAATGCAGTTAAACATTTAACTGCACAAGCTCTACCAACGTCTGGTTCACTAAAGGTCACCACAATCAACCAGCTGATCAACTGATCAACCAACGAGTTTACATTATCTAATATAGTTCAGTAAACTACAGTAGACTACATTAAACTCTCATTGTTGAGTGACTTGATTTGTGTGTGGTTGTGTGTGTAACCACACACAATCGACTTGAGAATGGTCCGGGACGGACCGAAACGTCGTCGTCCCTTCACTTTCTAGTGTGTGGTTGAGTCAACTTAAACTCTCATTGTTTGTTTACCGAGAAGGGTATACATCTCTCGGTGATTACTAGCCATTCTAGATTCTTGAACTGTATAATACTCGGTAAACTGTATAATACTTGAGGCCAGCTACAGGGGACATCACCACCTCCTTCTCCTCCTTCTCCTTCTACTTCTCTTCCTCCTGCTTCTCCTCCTTCTGCTCCTGTTCCTACTCTTCCTCCTCCTCCAAGTTCGCTGAGTTAGGAGGAACAAGATGACGGTAGTGAGAAGCTTTTCCATGCCCTTTATAATCCTCTTTCCGAAAAGCTGTTCAACTCAAATAATTTTGTATTCACAAAGGAGAGCACAGGTATCTATATATATATATATATATATATATATATATATATATATATATATATATATATATATATATATATATATATTTATATATATGTGTATATATATATGTCGTACCTAGTAGCCAGAACGCACTTCTCAGCCTACTATGCAAGGCCCGATTTGCTTAATAAGCCAAGTTTTCATGAATTAATGTTTTTTCGACTACCTAACCTACCTAACCTAACCTAACCTAACTTTTTCGGCTACCTAACCGAACCTAACTTATAAAGATAGGTTAGGTTAGGTTAGGTACGGTTGGTTAGGTTCGGTCATATATCTACGTTAATTTTAACTCCAATAAAAAAAATGACCTCATACATAATGAAATGGGTAGCTTTATCATTTCATAAGAAAAAAATTAGAAAAAATATATTAATTCAGTAAAACTTGGCTTATTAGGCAAATCGGGCCTTGCATAGTAGGCTGAAAAGTGCGTTCTGGCTACTAGGTACGACATATATATATATATATATATATATATATATATATATATATATATATATATATATATATATATATATATATATATATCATAATCGAAGAAAAGTATTGGCGAAATGAAAATTGTTTCTTTTACATGGTAAGTTATTTTTACAGAGCCTATCACAGAAGCTTAATAGAATAGGCAAGAACAAAATTAATACAATACTCCAGAGCAAATTTTATAGAACTGACCACATCATATATTATAGAATAGGTCACAGCAAATTGCATATAATAGGCCACAGAAAATTAATAGACTTAGGCCACAGAAAATTGCTTAGAACAATCTAAAGAAAATTTACAGAAGAGACCATAGAAACTTCTAATAAGATCAGTGACGAAAACGACAACAAATCCTTATCTTGTTATGTGAAGACGTTATGTGATGTCTTCACATAATCTTAAAGCAGAAGCCAAAACCATAGTTGTGAGATGAGAGCCATACAGCGATTGTTTAGTGTGTTCAACTAAATTGTTAGAGATGAGAAATAGAGTGATTGTTAGTGTGTTCGACTGAGTGTGAGAGGAGAGACATGTGAAATAATTGTTACCATGCTCCACCCAATGTTTCTGGAATGGCATAGCATCTGGAATATTATATATTAGATAAACATCAGAAATATGATTTATGTGAATCAAATTATGTTTTGGAGATGTAGTGTGTCTGGGGGGTTCCTAGTGTGTCAACCCACAAGGTGTCTGCGGTTCTCTGTGATAGGTGAAGTGTTCCACAAAGTGTCTGCGGTTCTCTGTGATAGGTGAAGTGTTCCACAAAGTGTCTGAGGGTTCTCTGTGTAGACGAAGTGTTCCACAAGGTGCCCGGAGCTCTCTTTTATAAGATCGCCTTGTATATTCATTCCCCCTATCTCCATATACATATTAAATTTCAGCATATGTTAATTTATCTTTTCAGAGTACATGCCCTATTATAGTAAACTCCCATGGGAACTAATATATATATCTTCAGATTGCATATCTGTCATGGCATGAAAATTGACAGTATCTCACATTATAATCACTCAAGAGAGTGTCATGCCACCTTTTAACTACCACTCAGAGAGGGTAATTACCTTTCAAGACAATTATACTGCTGTCTATACATTCTGTCCGAATATTCAGACAGAAAGGAATGCTCCCACTGTCTTTTACTGTCAACAAATTCAATATGTTTTTTTGGGGGGAAATTAGAGATTGAAATATATAAGCTTCAACGCAGAGATTTTAGAGTCAGACATTAAAATACTTTAGGCACGTTTGAAGAAATTGAATAGCAAACATTATTTAATTCTAAGAAACTGTTTCATAAAATCTTTTAACTCCTAAGAAATTGCAATAAAAACACATTTATTAGAAACACTTTCTTTTAGAACAAATTATACGAAATATTTAATTTATAAACAACTGTTACATAAGCTAATAATTACTTAGAAATTGTTTCGTAAAACTATTAATTCCTTATAAACTGTTACTTAAAAGTATTAACTCCTTAGAAACTGTTCCATTAAACTATTAATTCCTTAGAAACTTTTCTTTAAAACGGCTAATTCTAGCATCGTGTTGAATTGTTAATATAATATTAATCTGAACAATCTAATTGTATTAAAATTTGTGTAATTAAAACTATAGAGTGAAAAGAAATGTTTCTATCGTTCTCCAGTATGAAATACCTAGGCAAGAATAAAGGGAAGAACGAAAAAATATCTAATACAACCACGCGCATGATCTGGTTGATAGAGCGACGGCCTTGCTTCTTGGAAGGTCGGGGTTCGATCCCCAATGATCCGTAAGTGGCTGGGCAAAGTTATATCATTCCGTTCTCATATCCCAGTTTCTTGGTATCATATCACAGATTATAGTTCTCATATCCCAGCTCCTTGTCCTCATATTCTAGCCTTGTTGTCTTCATATTCTAGCTCCTTGTCCTCATACCCCAGCTCCTTGTCCTCATACCCCTGCTCCTTGTCCTCATACCCCAGCTCCTTGTTCTCATATCCTTGCTCCTTGTCCTCATACCCCAGCTCCTTGTCCTCATACCCCAGCTCCTTGTCCTCATACCCCAGCTCCTTGTTCTCATACCCCAGCTCCTTGTTCTCATACCCCAGCTCCTTGTTCTCATACCCTTGCTCCTTGTCCTCATACCCCAGCTCCTTGTCCTCATACCCCTGCTCCTTGTCCTCATACCCCAGCTCCTTGTTCTCATATCCTTGCTCCTTGTCCTCATACCCCAGCTCCTTGTCCTCATACCCCAGCTCCTTGTCCTCATATTCTTCCCAAGTGCTGTACAGTCGTACATGCCTAGGGCTTGCTCTTCATAATTACCTCACACATTTTCACGTAAAATTACATAATCATATAACTGTATCCGCTACAGGTTAGCAAGACGTTTCCAAGTCATCCAATCAACATAAGTCCCCAGTAGTCCCAAATAAGATACCACAACCCACAATAAGATAACTAGCTAAAACATTAGAATCTCTTTCCTGTTCTTATAATAACATTTAGATGTAGTCGTGGTCCCCCTAGAGGGTTGATCCAAAGACGTTAATTCAATCCAAATGACCTGCTCCAAAGACTTTCCTCACCCAGACGGAGATTTCTAAATCAGCTTTGAATGCCTTGCGAACTGCTTTAATTGGACGCTCCAAGCACAACTCGTGCTTCGTTAATCATTAAACACATGCAAGGAGAGTTCCCCATGATGGAGGAGAGGCGGCCAACAGGACGAGGGACGGACACCAATAAATAACACGGCCCCCAAACATGACGTAAAGATGTATAATACACGATCGTAAATGAATAACACCGCAGATTGGCTGACAGCTGCCATTTTCACACTGATCTTTGCTGTCTCTTTGATTTGTGTTTTTGCGAATTGGCCACGCGACACTGTTTAGATGTAACATATATATATATATATATATATATATATATATATATATATATATATATATATATATATATTATATATATATATATATATATATATATATATATATATATAGGGGGGGGACATATACGGCATCGAAGCATACTGTACATCTACATATCCCTTTTCTATCTGTCTGTCTCTCTCTCTCTCTCTCCGTCTTTCTGCTTGTCAGTCTGATTCTCTGTCTATCAGTCTCTCTCTGTATCACTCTCTGTCTCTTCGTGTATGTGTCAGTATCTCTGTCTCTCTACTCCTCTCTCTCTCTCTCTCTTTCTCTCTCGCTCTCTCTCTCTTTTCTCTCTTTGTAAGTCTCTGTGGCTTTCTGTCTCTGTCATTGTCTTTATCCCTGTCTCTCTCTGAATGTTAGTTCTGCACACACAAAGAAACACCACAAATTAGTCATTGGTGATTACATTTCAGTGCACCTCAAAGTCCCAAAGAGCTTTAAAACTCCACAGAAATCCTCCAAGTACCACAGAGTTGACCAGACCACACACTAGAAGGTGAAGAGACGACGACGTTTCGGTCCGTCCTGGACCATTCTCAAGACTATTGTGACTCATCGCCTACCACAGAGTCTTTAGAGCCACATATGGCTCTATCAAAACACCTCAAAACGTAACTTTAAAACTCACAGCACATTAGAAAGCGACAGAGCTCTATGGGACATTTCAAACACACACAGAACCTCAGACCTCTCTACAGAGCCTAAGACTTTACAAGAATACTCTTATTAAAATTCTTCAATCACAAAACTACTCAGAGCACCTTAAAGCTTCCACAGAATGTTTCAGAGCACATTGCAATTCTAAAGAAGACTTGATAAATCCTTAGATCACCAGTGAGCTTCTCGGAACTTCTCAGATCATCTCCTTGCAACACCTTGCAATTCCTTAGAACATCTCAGAGAGCCTTAGAGCAAGATACGAAGGTTTTCCGTACCATATACCAGACTTGTGGTTTTGCACAGCATATGTGCATGGTTCTGGGCCTAGAACAAGAACGTTTACTCTCCTGTTAAGGGGTAAGGCGACTCTTTGTTCGAAAAACTAATGAAATGTCTTATTTTTGGTTCGGTCATATATCAAGGTTTTATTTTTGCTAAGCCGAGCAAATCAAACGAAGGGTTCTAACCATTAATGACACAACTGATGCTCTAAGGCCAGGCTAAGTAGAAATAATTACAATTAATTAAATTTTTTGCAATTAATTATATAATTATTAAGCAAGGAGGATTACAAGTAATCCTCCTTAGAAATATTTCTCCCTGCACCCAGTTTTCAACAGTAAAGACAAAAAACTTAATTAATAATAATAATAATAATAATAATAATAATAATAATAATAATAATAATAATAATAATAATAATAAAGTTGATAATACGTAAATATTGACAAATAAATAATATTACCAATTAAATTGAATTTATGTATTAAGTTGCAAACTGAAACTACATCAGATTTGTTACACTACTGTTATAATGTTTATAATTATATCCCTTATTTTTGTTAATTGGTATTCTTTTTAATATGAATTATATCAATAAAGAAGAGATGTGGCATGAAGACCTTATCAAGAAATGAGCCGATTAAGACGTAAGGTATTAAGACGTAACTATTAAGACGTAAGCTGATGGTGTTAGCCACTACTAGTTTGACAAGAATATGTATATTAAATCTCTTGAGAAAGAGGAAACTGATATCAGTACTGCATGAGAGGATATCCTAGCAGAAACAGAGTTAAGGATCTTATCAGGCAGCGATGAGTGAGTGAGTGAGCCGGACAGTGAGTAAATCGCGAGACTAAAAGAAGATTCCTCATTTTCTAAACGGAATCGGTGAGTATTGAATCGTCTGAATGAGTGTGAGGAAATTTATGGTGAATCTGAAGGAAGGAGGCGAGTATCTGGACAGAATACAGGATGATGCATGGAAAGACGAATATAATATGTGTATATTATAATTTCCCTCACATTAAAACCAAAAAAATCCATCATCATTACTCTGCCATAAGTAAAAAACGTACAAGGGTTTTTTCTCAATATTTTTTACTCATTACAGGAAAATCATATTTATCCTGTAATGAGTACAAAATATTCTATGATAATTTCCTGTAATGAGTACAAAATATTCTATGACAATTTTCTTGTAATGAATCAAAATGTACTATATTTTCCCCCAAAGGACTACAGAATATATTGATAATGCAATGGATACAAAATGTATGATTTCAATTTGGATAAAAGTAATTATCAATGGATTTTCTTTTTTTACAATAACTGAAGTAATGTGAGGCATTATACAACAGCCTTCACAAACTTTATACAACAATCTTCACAAAATTTATACACCAGTTTTCACAAAATTTATACAACAGCCTGCACAAAATTTCCCAAACTCAGATGGTGTGCCTTTACAATCATGTCCACGTTTATGAAGGACATATTTATACATTTTCAATATCAACACTATCTAGGTATTTTATCCAGACACAGTCGAAGTTAATATCCTAACGAATCCCATATAGCAAGAGGAAACAATAACAAAAAATATAGCCAAAAATTTGCTATACGTTATGATAGAAAAATGGAACAAAGGTTAAATAGCTAAAAAATTTGGTTGCCTTGCGAATCCAAAATCCAACAAAAATTTGGTTGCTCTCTCTCAGTCAATTTTTATTTTTTACCCTAATGCCAATTTGACTTCTGTTCTTAAGAGATTAACTTGGTACCATGTATTTGTTTTATTATTATTTTCTGTGTGTGTTTGGTGGTTATAATGGTGATGTGTAGTGTGGATCACTGTCAAATATAGTGACATTGATTATAAACTGACAACATTTTTTGGTCTCCCTTATGACAGAATTGACTAAAACATAGGTATACTATTGAGAATTCATCACAAGTTACATAAACTGGTGTTTTGAAAGCTGACAGCTGTGTAATTATTGCTAGTGTGGATGGTTGGTCATTGTATACAAACATCTCGGTTAAGCAAACTCTTGTTTATATTTTAAATTACGTCTTTCAAGAAAATTCATGTAATTTTCGTTTGAAAAAGAAAACAGTTTAGTGAATTGTTAGAGACTGTAAGTTCTGATTCTATTTTTTTTCATTGGATGGTAAACTCTGTTCACTAATAACTGAGTTAGCAATGGGTTCAACTTTTGACCCTTTATATGATAATGTGTAATTTGATGTAATTTTTGGAAAACTGAATTGATACTTGTCCTCCTGAAATTAAAACTATTTTCGAATCATTATTGTGGACACACATGGACACATGTAGATACGATGATATGACAATTTAAATTCTAAACATTTAAACTTGACATCTTAGTAAATTGAAGTTAATTCCAAAATATAATTTCTTGACTCATTAAGTACTAATAATAAAACAGACAATTTACTACGTTTGTCTATGGTAAAACTACATTCACGTGATTAGTACTTTATTAAGCTGCAATAAGCCAATATCTAACATCAGCGAAAGCTGTAATAGACATAAGAAAGAGTCTGCAATCTCTGGCATAGGAAACATAGATTGCAGATCTATACCAGATCTGCAATCTGGCATAGGAAAAAGTTGTAATATTCCAAAAACTAACATAAAAAAAGTTGAAATAAACCAAAATCTAACATAGAAAAGAGTAACAGTATCAGACCACGGAGGAAGAATTGAAACAGGAATTTCCTTAAGTACTTTCGTATTTAATAATACATCTTCAGAAGGATGCCTTCTGAAGATGTATTATTAAATACGAAAGCACTTAAGGAAATTCCTGTTTCAATTCTTCCTCCGTGGTTTGACACTGTCACATTTTTCATCACGTGTTAATTTTCGTGATTTACACACATAGAAAAGAATTTTAATAGGCCGAAAACTAGCATTAACAGTTAGACTGTAATAGAGTAAGATCTATCATAGCAAAGAGCTGTAACAGGCCAAAAGCTAACAGCAGGGAAAGCTGTAATAATATAAGTTCTGTCATAATGAATAATAATAACGCATTGTGTCGGGGGACAGGTAGCCAAAGTATTTATAAATGTTAGGCTTATATCGAGGTCCCCAAATGTCGAATTACTGACCCCTCTAAAGGATGCAACCCCACAACAATCTAACTCCTAAGTACCTACTGACTACTAGGTGAACAGATGCATTAGCAAATAGAAAATGCGTCCAACCCCATCTCTCCCGCCTGGGATTCTTAGAAGCACTGCGGCTGTGTTCTTATAAATACGACCGCTTTCTGTGCTTCAGTTGTTCTTAGATTCACTATTAGATTTAGAATCTATTCTGAAATCTAAAGATTTCCTAGAAGGACATCATCTCGAGTCCTCTAAATATTTTGATGTTGTCCAAAACCCTGGTAAAATATATGTGCTTAATTTTTCATTATTCTTCTAAGCATCCTTTAAGACACGTAAGTTTTTTAGACAAAAGATTGACTTTCAACTTGATGCCAAGCATTCTGTCCACACCTAATGGATCTCTAATTCGCTGAATTTATATTTTTATAGAACTTGCTTCTAGTCTAAAGTTTGGGATAGTGTATTTGTAAACAATTAATGCTCTGAATGAGCAGAAATAGTGACAGCAGAGAAAGTAGCAGTGAAAACTACTTTCACTGCCGTTAGAAAGCTAACTGCTAGGAATAATAGTTTATTTT
>WNGS01000543.1:14569435-14579724 GCA_020271785.1 Procambarus virginalis | reverse complement strand
CATGTAATTGATGATAATTTATTTTGTTCCCTTATTGTTTCATATTATTGTTAAGTAGATCACACCCACACACACACAGACACACACACACACACACCCACACACACACATCACACAACACACACACACACCCACCACACGACACACACACACCACACCACACACGCACACACACGACACACAATCACACCACACACACACACCCACACATACCACACACACGCACACACACCCCAACTAAGGTGAGTCCACCACCACACCACACACTACACACACACACCCACACACAACACACACACAAACACACACACACATCACACACACACCTCTCCTTCATTTCACCTCTCCCCCTTGCATTTTTCCCCAAGTCTTTCTTCCCTCCCTCTCTCTTTCCCCTCTCATCATTTACTTCTTCTTATCCATCCCTCACGGCAACCCTTTGGTTCCCTACACGAAACATTATACTTTAAACAAAAGCAAACACGAAAATCTCCCTTTTAACAAATATATAAGAGTCTCGGTTATACAAGGTATATGCACCAACCTTCCAATGGGGTATATTAACACTGTCCAAGTATTTAGTCCCACTGTGAATATTCTTCCCAGTAGGGGGGGGAGGGGGGGGCAATAGCTGACAAGAAGCAATAGACAGTTTATATTTAACGAATCATTTATAATAAAGATAGCCTTTACCACAAAAAATCCGATTTTGGGGGAGGGGGGAAATTGTGGGAGTTAGTATTTTTTTTTTATTTTGGTTTCATACCCAAACGTTGTGTGTGTAGTGTGAGTGAGTGTGTCGTGTGGTGTGTGTGTGTGGTGTGCTGTGTGTGTGTGTGTGTGGGTTGTGTGTGGGTGTGTGTGTGCGTGTGTGTGTGCAGTGTCTGACTCAGGGATCCCAGACCTGTTGGTATCAAGGTAGAAGAGAAAAAGTTGTTGGATTTATACATTGAGTGAAAACACAGTTTCCTGTTTGTCTGGTGTGGGGTCGTTTTTCTGCCTGCCTGGCTGGCTGGCTGTCCGGCTGCTCTGGCTGGCTGCCTGGCGGCTGGACTGCCTGGCTGGCTGGCTGGCTGTCTGCTGCTGCCTGGCTGGTTGTCTGTCTTTCTGTTGTCTCAAACTGCTTATAATACTCTTTTTCTCTGTCTCTTTCCCTCTCTGGGGGTTCCTGGAGGTACCTAGGTACTCACTCTCTCTACTCATCTCTCTCTCTACTCCCTCCATCCCTCTCCTCTCTCTCTCTCTACTATTATACTAGTATATATATAGTATATATATATATATATATATATATACTATATATATATTCGATATATAGATATATATATACAATAGTCATGCAACTTCTGTAAAGTATTGTTGGTTGGTGTTGACACTCCCGTGGTGTAGATTTTTTATTTTTTTTAGAAATGTCACGGGTATAAATGGTTCACGTGACGTTGTAGTGAGGGGAGAGAGAGAGGGAGAGAGAGAGGGAGGAGAAAGGGAGTAGAGAGGGGAGACGAGAGAGTGAGGGGAAAGTATAGTGAAGGTTTGGTGATGGTTAGTGGTTGTGGTGATGATGATCTTAGTGGAACTGTTGGTGCTTGAGATGGTGTTTTTTTTTAATGTGTAGTGAAGGTGATGATTGTTGAAGGTGTGATGAGGTGAAGGTGCTAAAATCAGGGGCAAAGAGCATGGAGATGTATGCATGAGGGGGGAATGACAACAAGGGGGGAGGAAGACAGAGATGGGTTGGAATTGGGGTGCGGTGGGTGTGGTGAGTTGGATAGAGAATGGTGGGGGGTGTGGGAGAATGGAGGAATGAAGGGAGGATGAGAGAGAGGGGAGGAGAGAGAGGGGAGACCAGGAGAAGCCTACAGGGCAGAACAGCATGTGGGTGGTGGTGGTTGTGGTAGCAGGCGGAAGGGTTAGCCACGAGGGTATATGGATTTAGGGTGAGGGGTAGAGACGAGTGGGCAGTTTTGGTGCGAGGGTGAAGGGTCCAGCACAAGAGGGGAACTATCTACGCCCTCAACCCTTTCCTTTCCCCTTACTCATGGCGTTGCATGCAATACCCGCAGTTAGCAGATCAGGAGGGAGACCCAGTCGCCACATGCACATCTCTGTGAGCTTCAGATATAGGGCTGCTGGTGATGCTCGTATAGGAGCTTTGTGAGCATCCGTATAGGGGGCTTGTGACACCCATTCCTCGGTGCACTACCGGATCTCTGTGGAGCACACTGAGATATATAGATATATATGACCGCTGCCTTCATCTGTGCACTCCCCGATACCGCCCACAATGTATACCTGTGAGCGGTCTAGCAAACCGGCCTGTGGCTCACTTTCTGAGCACCTTGTGAGTAATAGATTTATTTGTGAGTTCCATGGGGAACCCGGTTGGTATGTTTGTGAGCTGCGACGTCATTCTGTAACACACCTTGTGGCATATCCTGTCTCGAATTAGCGCTCTATTGCAAAGCCGCGATATGAGCATTGTGAGAACTACGACCTTCTTTTTTGAGGACGCCATGTGGACATCTTGTGAGCTAAGATATCTTTGTGAGCGCCATATGAACCGTTAATGATTTAGAAAATTCGTCACACTATCAGTTCTTTGTAAGCAGCTGTCGATGATCTGGTTATTGATACAGTGTTCAGAAATCTATGAGAGGTGGTTATAGGAGCCTCTCACAATACCACTCATTCTCGGTCAGCACTATACATGTCGTGTGAGCAGCCTTATGAGTAAGACGTTTATACAACCCCTCTTGAAACTGAGGTTTTCCTTGTGCTTATGAGAAATGTGAGTTTTCAATTATGAGTTGTGAGTTTTGAGCGGCCTCGTTCTGGTTATATGTCTTATATCACCCCCCCCCCCCTTGTATACCTCAGTGAATAGTATACGATACGGTGTAAGAGGATATAATGGAGTATTCTTATATATTCCTGCAAATGTATTCAAATAACGTGATTGTATAGATTAGGCAATGTTTGGGGCAGGACGGGGCTCGACACTCTCATTCAGAGTAACTGCATATACGCGCATATATATCAATATATCAACATATACATATATATCATCCAAGATATGCTAAAGGGTTAATTCAACCTAGAGCTAAACAGGATCTTGGTTTGATCAACCCGTTCTGCTGTCTAAAAGATTTTCCTAATATATATATATTATATATATATTATATATATAGATATATATATATACCTATTATATATATATATATAATATATTAATATACAAAAATCTAAATATCCATGTGTGAAACTGAAACATTTTAGAAAATCAGTGGATTATTGCAACGTTCTTGAATTCGAGTTGTGATTTTTTTTCATCGCTGTTATAACACATAAATAATTGTTGCAAATTTTTAATTTGCATAAAATCGTGAGGAGAAAATAATATTCAGATAGTCTGTGACCTGCCTTAACAGGGTTATTCATTAACACATGTTATTCATTAACACTGTTAATGAATAATGTATAAATCATCAAAAAAATTTATCTGTACACATTCGTGCATTTCTTGGGAGGCGCTGAATCTTTTGTGAGTTGCTTTTAACGCTTAACAACCTTGTTTTAACCTCTCTGGGGATCTTAATTGAACTCTTAATGATCCATGAAAGTTCAACGGACATTTTTGAGGAACTGTGAACAGATCTTACTGTGAGCTTGAAAAACTCTTCGAGTGAACTTTGTGAAATACTGACATGTTACGAAGCTTTGAATATGGAGACGAGGAGTCACAATAACGTGGCTGAAATATGTTGACTAAACCACATACAAGAAAGTGAAGGGACGACGACGTTTCGGTCCGTCCTGGACCATTCTCAAGTCGATTGTGTCGTCGTCCCTTCACTTTCTAGTGTGTGGTTGGTCAACAAGCCTTGAATATGCTTTGAGAACACTTTGCGAACTTCTTGTGAGTTTTGAACTCATTGAGAACCAGATGATGAGAGTTTTGTGATATATGAAAACTCTTATTAAGTCCTTATTGTTTTACATATATTTAAATACTTATTAAGTATCGCTTCAATGTCACGTGAACTTTGAACACCTTCGAGAATCTGAACATTTTTCATAACATCTGTAGATTATATTCTGATGGCATTTATCTTCCCTATGAACATATTGCAAAGCAATAAAGTTCATATCAAAACTGTGCGAGTTGTTTATGAACTTCCTATTGAATTGTGGGCTGCAGAACACCTGTGAACAAAGATGTGTAGGAAATGAACAAATTGTGATTGTAGAACTGTAAGATTTAAAAACACTTTGACTCTAAAATTGTAAGATTTAAACTCTTAGTGACTCTAGGATTGTAAGATTTAAACACACTTTGACTTTAGAATTGTAAGATTTAAACACACTTTGACTCTTAGAATTGTAAGATTTAAACACACTTTGACTCTAGAATTGTAAGATTTAAACACACTTTGACTTTAGAATTGTAAGATTTAAACACACTTTGACTCTTGAATTGTAAGATTTAAAAAGCAAAATTTGGGCAGGGAATTGAAGACTGCAAGATATAAACACATTTTGGGCTGAGAATTGTAAGATATGAAAACACTGTAGGCTGAACATGTAACATATGAACACAGTAAGGTTTGAACACACAACTGTATATTGAATAGTGTAAGATGTGAACACCCTGTGAGCTGAACAGTTTTAGAAATGAACACCATATGGGCTGATAATTGTAATATTTAAACAATGTAAAACATGAACACAGTGCTGAACATTGCATAAGAACAGTGAGATTAAAACACTAAAAAATATGAACAATCTGTGAGCTTCGAACTTTGTGAAAGTGACTCTGAATTGGTGAACTTCTTTGTAAGATATGAACTCCAAATTTCTTATGAAAGATGTGAGCTTTATGAGATATCAGCCTCTCGTTAGAGTGAACATTTTTCGAGTATAATATTTGACTTGTCTTTACAAACCTTGTGAGAGTTGAACGTCTTGTAAGCATTTGTGAACATTATGAGACTTGTGAACCTGACGTAAACACAGTGTGTTGTTCAAACTGTGTTTGAACAGCTTGAACTTTTGTGTAACCCTCGAACTTGAAAACAATTAACGAGTTGTGAATGATGTGAAAACGCAGAATGATCTGTGAACCGTTTATGAACACCCTTAACCCTATGTGAGCATTATGAGCTCATTGAACAATTTGTGAGCACCCTGTGAGAACATTAAACACTTTGTGAGAATTCTGTGAGCACCCTGTGAGCACATTAAACACTTTGTGAGCATTTTGTGAGCACATTGAACCTTTTGTGAATACAATGAACACTCTGTGAGCACAATGAAAACTTTGTGAGTACTCTAAACACCTTGTGAGCACAATGAACACTTCGTGAACACTATGTGAGCACATTGAACACTTTATGACTTCTCTGAACACACTGTGACCTCTCTGAACAATTTGTGAGCACTTTGAACACTATGTGAGAACTATGAACACTCTGTGAACAGCACTTGAGCACTTTGTGGACTCTACTTAAGCACTCTTTGAATATCCATCGAACATTAGAAACTGTGGACTCACTTTGTCCTGCTTAGAGCAACTTTGAGGCAACAGGCTTCCCCCCCTCCCTTTCCCCTGAGAGAAAGGTAAGCTTTTCCTTTCACTCTAAGTTCCTATTATTCTCCTGAATAGCAAGCTTTTTACCTCCTCATTCTAAGTTAGCATTTCTTTGTATCTTTGTTCTCTGTTCTAAGAATCCTTGCATGCAGTCAGGCTGAAAATTAGATGCAGTTTGCTTGCTGATTTAGCCTTTTTTTTAACTGCAGAAATTGCTATGCAAGACAATTATTCAACAGCTGAAATTGCTATGCAAGCCTATTATCCACCAGTAGATATTGCTATGCAACCCTATTCAACAGCAGATATTGCTCTGCTAACTTCTCCATTAACGAGTTATAATGCTATGCTAACCCATTAACGACTTATTTTGCTATGCTAACTTCTCTATTAACTATTTGCCTTTTTGTTTACCATATATATGTTGCAAAATTTTCAGGGTGCCATGGCAGAGTGACAGCTACCTCGAGTGACTGTTCTCTGTCACCCCTTGAGTTTCCTTAATCTTACTAGGTTTAGTTTTTTGTTAATCCTCCAATGGCGACACTTCTCCGTTGCTACCTCCCATTCACTTCGTGTGATTGGCTTTTGAGTGATCCCTGTGTTAGCTTAGGGTAATCCCCCGTGTTAGTTTTAGGGTAATTCCAGTGTTAGTTTTAGGGTTATCCCCTTGTTAGTTTTAGGGTAATCCTCGTGTTATTTTTAGGGTAATCCTCGTGTTATGTTTAGGGTAATCTCTTTGTTAGTTTCAGGGTAATCTCTTTGTTAGTTTCAGGGTAATCTTGTTAGTTTCAGGGTAATCCTCGTGTTATTTTTAGGGTAATCTCTTTGTTAGTTTCAGGGTAATCTTGTAAGTTTCAGGGTAATCCCCTTGTTAGTTTTAGGGTAATCTCTTTGTTAGTTTCAGGGTAATCGTGTTAGTTTCAGGGTAATCCCCATGTTAGTTTTAGGGTATTCTCCTTGTTAGTTTTAAGGTAATGCCAGTGTTAGTTTTAAAGTAATCCCAGTGTTAGTTTTAGGTTAATGCCAGTGTTAGTTTTAGGGTAATCTCCTTGTTAGTTTTAAGGTAATCCCAGTGTTAGTTTTAAGGTAATCCCAGTGTTAGTTTTAGGTTAATGCCAGTGTTAGTTTTAGGGTAATCCCAATGTCAGTTTTAAGGTAATCCCAGTGCTAGTTTCACGGCAATCTCTTTGTTAGTTTTAAGGTAATCCCAGTGTTAGTTTTAGAGTAATCCCAATGTTAGTTTTTAAGGTAATATCCTTGTTAGTTTCAGGGGTTAATCCAGTGTTATCTTCCGCATAATCTCCGTGTTTATTTCAAGGTAATGTCCTTATTATTTCATGATAAACCCCGTGTAAGTTTCAAGGTAAACACTTATGTTATGATTCAACTAACCAACTGACAGACTTGCAGGTTTTGCAACCAAGGAAGCTCTTCAGCGCCATGTGTATGTGTATGATTATGTATATTGTGTATGTTGCCTTGAAGAGGTAACGGTGGGCTTCAAAGGGGGAAAACTCTCCCGTTAGCTTCTGGGGGTAGTTGCTCGTTGTTAGCGTCAAGGCCGTTAGTATTAACGCCAGAGTAATATGAGTTACACACAGAAATTTACAATAGCGTGATGCATCAAATGAACAAATCCACAAGGGCCGTGACGAGGGTTCGAACTTGCGTCCGAGAGCATCCCAGACGCTGGATTAATCGACTGCGGTACGACATGGTAAAAAGAATTGCAACCAGAAGTTCTGCAACCAGATGCGTTTTGTCCCGTTTGCGTTTTTTTCTCTTAACCGTTTGACGGTTTCTGTTTATACATGACGCAGGCATATTCATCTTTGAACGGCAGCAAGATGCTGCTTTTTTAAGCATTCCTTATTAAGGCTACTTATAGCCCAGTCGATAGAGCTTCGATCTCACACGCATAGAATCCAAGGTTCGAGTCTCATAGAGCCCAGGTCAATATCGTCAAATAGATCCATTCTAGCGATACTTAAGCGCCATCTATCCTCCTCCTTCTCTGCCTTTTTTAGCTCTATGTCGAACCCGGGACTATGTTTTAAGGTCGCCGTTTAACCGGCGAGGCCAACAGCAACGGCTCCTCCGTCATCTCCAGTCGGAGTGATGCTGTATAGAGGGATGCTGCGTGACTGGCGGCGTATCTCCCGCCCGAAGAGCGGAGATTGATGCAGCTTCCCAAGCTTTACCGGGAGAATTTATCAATTCTACCTTCCGTTGTCGATTTGATTGTGTGTTCGTTGGTGATCGTTGCGTGATCAATCGCTTCGTTACGGACCTTTCAGGGGGGACTTTTGGAGCATATATCTGGCTACTAACGAGGAGTTCGTTGAAGCGTTCGTTAGTCCTCTCTAAGACGCCGTTCGAAGCCAATTCTTCTTCGCCTGTGGGGATGTCCTTGTCTTGTGTGAGGGGATATTTTGAACCCTTTAAGATTTTGGTAATGTCGCTTTTTGTTATAACTTTTGTTTATTAACGAGGAATTCAATTTGCTCAATTCGGAATTCATTTTCGCTATCATCGGCTGTCTATATATCATCTTCGCTCGTTGTTTCATTCGTGGATGATCGCTATTTTCCAAGTAGGAGATATACTTTTTAGTTTCTGATATCTAAAGCTCTGTTGACATCTTTCTCATTAACATTTCTGGTTTTCATCTTACATCTTTCATAGTAACAGCTATCTATGTTTATCTGACATTCTTCTTAGCTATACATGTCTATGCTTTTCAGACACCAATCTTAGTATCAGATATAAAATGCTCAACTGATATCCTTCTTAAGATAGATAACTAAGTTATCTTATAACTTTTGAATGGTCTACAATAACACCCATAAATAGCTTATGTTAAGGAGATTACAGACCTTCAGTAAATCTTCCATATTCTGACTGGTTAGTTCAAGACTATTTAATGCTCTTAAGAGAATAATTATATTTAAAAAAGGGGAATTCAAGCTCTCATCTTTCAAGGCAAATATTGTGACATGACCGTACATATTTTACACACCTAAAAAAAAAAAAATTACTTTTGGGTCTGCAATGCCCGTAAAACGAATGATGCAGTATGCATTTGCCCTGTGTCCACGATAGCTTAAAGAAATATGCGATAATTTTATTTAATAAATGAAATAGTATGCTGTGTGTATATCACCAAAGACTTTTTTTTTATTAAACATTTTGCTGTAAATAGTTTCAATGATTTACTATTGCAAGTTACTAAAATCGACTTGTGCGAAGTTGTACAATGTTCTTCATGTTCTTCATGTTCTTCAACAAATTACCGTCTGTCTTTTCCAGTATAATTGTGAGTATAACAAATCAATCAAGCCTTCAAAGATTAAGAACAGAAATACATATCAAATAACTTTTACCTCATCGAACAGTGTTCTAGATTAACATCAGCAATATCATAGATGTGCATAGTTAGTTTGCAATGTTGTAGATGTGCGTGCATGGTTAGTTTGCAGTGTTGTATGTAGATGTGCATGTTTAGCGACTGTGATAGACGCGTTGCATATGTGGCATGTTGCAATGAACGTGCTTTCTGGCTCTGTTGTAGATTTGCATGCTTAATGACCATTAATTACCCGAATAGTGTTGTGGATTATAATTTACGGCGTCAGCAGTATATGTTCAGAATAACGATGATGTCTAAGGCATTTTTCTAGAGTATATATATATTATATATATTATATATATATTATATATTATATATATATATATGTATATGTATGTGAGAAAGCTGCATGAACGCGCAAGCCATATATCACTAAGAACTCTTTGACCCGGCCAGGATTCGAACCCATGCCGTCCAGGATCACCCAACGTACACAGTACCGTGACCCACCGCACCAATGATCGTCTTTGTGCGTGACGTTACTGACGTGGCAAATGTAGACGAAGACGATCATTGGTGCGGTGGTAGGTCGTGTACGTTTAGGTGATCCTGGACGGCATGGGTTCGAATCTGGCCGGGTCAAAGAGTTTCTTATGTTATAGTATATATATATATATATATATATATATAGATATAAGGGGTACCACCTCTGGTGCAAGTGTAGGGACCCATAGCCTCGGAGAAGAAAATAAAGAGTACTCAGAGAAGACCTTGTGGATCCTCACTGAACACTTTGATATTTTCGTCTCCTACCACCCATATTCTTTTGGTATGTGTGTATATTTATCTAACTTTATTTGAAAATGTCATTACACAAAAAAGTTACAATATTGATTACATGCAAGGTACAAGGCTGCTTGTCACAAGTTGTATAGCTCCTCCAGCTCCTCAGATGGCGCAGGAACCATGGATGCAATAAGCATTTCCTCTCTGGATTGCCACACTAAGGCGCTGAAAAATAAAAACTGGCAGCTCTAGGGTCTCTAGTTGTTTCGATTAGCTTGCTTAGACCCCAACTCCTTCAAAAAGCTAGCAGCACTTTTACCCCAGGCACCAAGTGTCTCTGAGGCAATGGGGACAAAATTGTAGTGGTGCTCAAGGTCTCTGTATTTACGTGACTTGGCCGCTTCCCGGTGATTGGCAGCTCCTCTGCTTGAGTAGCACTGAAGTCAACATAGGTATTGGCTAGAGTTGAAACGCAAGGTAGTCCCACACCACTGTCTACCATTCTTCCAGGGGTTCACCGTGATTCTGTCTGGGCGACCGACAGGCTCGTATATATATTATGGA
>WNGS01000543.1:14536708-14544208 GCA_020271785.1 Procambarus virginalis | reverse complement strand
CACACACACACACAACACACACCACACACACACACACACACTCACACACACACACACACATGTTCATATACCATACGACAAATAGGTCTGAAAACACGAAGGCAATACCAAAACCTCAAGAAATGAAAAGTTCCATCAGAAATCATGTTTAAATACATAACTAATGCCTGCCTACAGCAAATATATATTTATGGAGTGTTACTCTGCTCTCAGTAATACATTCAGCCATGAATCTTTTATAACCCCCAAACCCACAAAGTGTGACCGCCAGTCACCACTTAAAATATATTATAATCTTTTAAAGAATTACATGTAATTGGATATTATAATGTAATTAATTATTTGGAAAATACCGAAATTTTTTGCCTGTGTGTACAACTTAAGGATGAAGAAAATAAATTAATAAACATATTCAAATATTGAATCTTGATATGTATTTAATGTTTAGTATACCACATTATACGAGGCTATGATGTCTCTTATCATATCATATATATATATATATATATATATATATATATATATATATATATATATATATATGACAGTGTCAGATCACGGAGGAAGAACTGAAACAGGAATTTTCTTAAGTACTTTCGTATATTAATACATCTTCAGAATGAATGAATGATTTACAAGTCTAGTATTATACAAATATATAGGCAGGAGAGAGAGGTGAAATGAGGTGAGGTACAATGAAAAATGAATGGGAATAAGCTGGATATAAATAATAACCGCATAAGAACTACAGAAGGCCTATTGGCCCATGCGAGGCAGTTCCCATTTTTACCCACCAATTGGCCCACACGTGGATAATAATAGCATAAGATAGTAAGTATTTTGTAATGAATTAGTGAGACAAATGTGTATCAATGATCCTACTCAAATTTAATCATATATATGCTGCTTTCCAAACGTCTGCAGGGAGAATTTCCAGGGAAACGGTGTTTTTTGTTAATTAAATGACATTGCAGGAAGCCATTTTGGAATAAACGTATAAAAATATCATCATTAATTAATTAACATAAACCGTGTTCCTAATATTATTTTTTATTTCTATTTAGTCATATTTAATGGTTCCCAGAAGTTCAGGATATCTATTACCAGTACAAGTGTGTGAGATTCTTTGCAAGATTCATACAAATATGATAGTTTACTTCCAAGATTCCTATCTTTTTTTAATATATTAGTAATATTCTTAAGAGTACAGAAGAGTTTTTTCGCAAAATACCTGCCCCAAACTTTGAAAGTTTCTTGCTAAAAGAGCGAGGTTCTTTACATAGTTCTGCCAATGTGGTAATTTAAGGAAAACGTCATGCCTAACCGTTCTAGAACGACTGCAAATCCTTAGAATTGGTCATACTAGTAGAGGAGATCCTTCACAGGATCTTTCCAATACGTAAGCTCCAATGAAGGATTTCTTACAATATGGGAGGTGCTGCATATTTATCCTCCACAAATATACATATTAATTTAGGTGTTTTAATATAGATTTTAATTTAAACAATTGCCTGATTCTATAGATTGCTAAAAGATAGTGAGAAATATATGCACTGGATAGTTATTAACGCGGTTACTTGCTTTAATCAAGAGATATTAACAGTACAGAAATGTATGCCAATGCCTTAATTGTTTTTGTAAGTTAATAGTGCATGGAATGACTGTAAAACAAAAATGTAAACATTCAGTATCTGTAAATATTCACCCGAGTAAAAAAAATAATAAGTAAACCACTGAAGCAACCATTTAAAATAATCAAACAGTAAACTTAAACAACCAACAGGACTAAACAATACAAATATTTATATTTTTGAAAAAAAATTTACATATCAGCTAAAGGTTTTCAGTATTTGTCAAAATTCTTCTTATTAATATTTGATATTTATTAACATACTGTATTATTATATTTTGTATTATATATAATGTTGATGATTTTGGTAATTACAAGTGGTTTAAAGCAAAAAGGTGTTGAACAATCTTGATTTGAATGAATTCTTTAACATGAACAATACTGTTTAATTTTTTAATATTGTCCAGGTATGAACAAGAAGAGAAGAGGTATAAAAACCGAAAGGTGTATATAGTCTCAGTGTATATATATACACTAAGAGTATACTTTACTTCTAGACTATATTCAAGACTAATGTATTCTTCCTGGTTGGTCGATAAATTCTTTTTTTATACCCAAATAACCCTCAAGAGATTGATAGAGCTAATCACCAAACCACCGCAAGAACTTATGAAAAAAAATAGAAGAAAAATGATTTCAATCCAAATAAACTATATACTATTTTAACTTTATATGAAACTTAAACAAATGGAGCACTTTACCATAAGATGTGATACTGTAGAATATAATTTGATGATTTTAAATAAATTTTCGTTTATAGTTTTGATCTTTAAATTAGGGTCTTGAAGCTATCAATAATTGTATAAAAACATTGTTAATTGTAGCATGAAACCTTTATTAATATTATTATTATTATTATTAATATTATTGAGAAAACTCACTACAGTGACGTAGTGTTTAAACGAAGATGAATGGAAGCTCTGATGTATGTGTAACTGTATTAAAAAAAATCGGATGTAATCTACTTCCTTCTCAAGTTGTTGTGTATAATGTCCTGGAAAATTATATATTAGATTTTCCATAATAATGTATACAGTACCTTATGAAAAGATCTAGGTTATATCCGAATTTTTTTTTAATAGATTGGGTCTTTCCCTTCACCTTTATTATTGCTTATATGTTTATTAGTTGTATTATTATTATGATTCCTAATGGGATTTATTATTGATAATAATAATATTGTTTCACTTACCAGTACTAACAATTCGCTTGTTTAATTACAAGCTAAAACTGCACTAGGAATAGTTGTAGATGTAGCATATATATAATTGTAGATGTAGCATATATAATTGTAATGTAGCATATATAGTTGTAGATGTAGCATATATAGTTGTAGATGTAGTATATATAATAGTCGTAGCAGTTGCAGTAATACTTGCGATGTGGGTAGTGGCAGAAATATTAATTAAAGTAGGTGATGCTGTAGTACTGCTTTAAAATAATAATAATAATAATAATAATAATAATAATAATAATAATAATAATAATAATAATAAAGTTATGTAACTCAATTTAACTTATTGCAAACAAGAGCTACAAAAATAATGAAGTTTTCTGCTTACGTGCAAACCAAGCCTTATTCTGTTTACAATTTACATATACTTTTTTTTTAACTTTGGTATTCATCTTTTCAGCGAGTTTAACATACATGTATTTCCTTCTTTATCTAAATATATGATTAAGTTCTTCCTACTGTTTACCATCGACGTTTTCCTCGGCTTGTATAACGCGTTCGGTTCCCCGGTCACCCCTTTCTGTAGCAGGAGGTGGGTCCGAACGCGGGCGAGTTCTATTTTATTAAAGTTATTGACGCTCGGGCAGGTATTGCCTCCATTCTCTATGATGACACAGCATCCGCTTGTCTCCTTGCATTAATGAGATGACCTCTGGTGAAGTTATTCTCATGCTAGGATGCTCCTTCGTGTTTCGTGGCGTTTGTATGGAATGTATACAGCTCAATAAATTCTTGTGATTTGATAGGGTCGTCTTATTTATTGATGAAGATTGTGTGATAAGAAATTTACATCTTTTATGCTGTTGTGGATTTTTTATATTTTTTATGATAATTTGGGTAGTTTCGTGGATTTCACGCTGAGACCTGAATTTACCTAAGGTCAATATGTTCTAGGGGCTTGTACGAGGGGGAAGGGACAGGAAACCGGCGGCTTGTTAGTGTTTTTTTTTCATCTTGGTTTTAAAACTGAAACAACGACTTTATATTCACGTCTCGGCGATTAGGCGTTTCCGGGGGTTTTATAAACAAGCTGTATTAACCAACCGAAAGAGTTAATGTTATCTGCTGGATATCTTATCTCCATGTGATACCAAGAATAAAAATAAATCTCGTAAAATTGGAAGCAGAGGAATATGTCTTCTTCTTAATAAAATGTTGACCATCCGTTGATATCGTGGAAAGTAGAAGCGGTACGGAAACTTGGTACATGTCAGAGGGAAACCAGATTTGAGGAGTTCCCAAGCACCCTTGCTTGCTTGCAGCTGGGTGGGAAAAAGTAGGGGATGATGGTGGTAGTGGTGGTGGTGGTGTTCCTGCCATAACCCCCCACCCACCCTACCACTCCCTACTACAACCACTCTCCCCTCTCCGGGATAAATGTATGGCAACCAGACTAGTCAAGCAAGGTAGGAGAGTAACAATAAACATACCATGTCCCCCTGCATGAGTGGTGGTAGGGGTGTGTGCTTGCGCGGGGTGTGTGGTGCTGATGTTTCCTGTAACACACCCTTTTCCACCTTCTGATATTCACAAACATACATACACATACATACATACATTCCCGGGACCTGATCTTGGTATTTGACTTGATCTTTGCTCTTATCGAGTCGAGGAGGAGGAAGGAAGGACTTGCTGTCTTAGTGCTGAAGGCAGTTTTATCTAGATCATAAACAGAAGAGTCAGAGTAAAATGAGGAAAAAGGATTTGTTGTCACTGTTAAAAAAGGTGCGTCTTACACATTATATATGTATGTTCGTCTGTTTATGTGGATCTATTTTTTGGTAAATATATGTGTTTATGTTCATCTTCCTGTGTTCTGGTATATTGCTGTTATCTCTTAGTGTCTTTGTTTCTGTATATTTCTCAAAAGCTCTGTGTTTCTATTATGTATCCCTGTAGCTCTCTGTGTCGCTATTTATCTATGTGTCGCTGCGTTTTTGTCTATTTGTATCTTTCTTATGTCCCGGTCTTATGTGTATTTGTATATCTCTCTGTATCTCTGTGTATGTCGGTCTGAGTAAGTCTCTTTGCGTAACTCCGTATTAGTACATTTGTCTTATATATATATATATATAGATATATAATATATATATATATATAATATATATATATATATATAGATATATATATATATATCGTGAGTTGTGTAATATAAGACGCTTCAGGAGTTAGGTTAGTAAGTGCTTGGGTTGTGGCTCGATTATGTGTTGAAAAACAAAAAATAATAATGCTAATAATCTTCAATAGTAAAATGCTCCACGATGCTCCTTCTTCCTAACAAATTGTTCTGGTCAGGCTTCTTCGTTTAATCGTCAGTATATAGCTGATAGTAATTCGTCTTGACACAAAACAAATGACAATATTTAGACAGTATTAAGAAGCAGCGACAGATATATATACAGTATTCAATAAGCAGCTGACAATATTTAGACAGTATCAGAAGCAGTGACAATATTTAGACCGTATTCAAGTAGCATTTGACAATATTAAGACAGTATTTAAGAAGCATTTTACTGTCTATATAATTGTTTGTTACAATTAAAGTATCTTGATTGTCTTAGTATACTTGAATCTATAATCTTATCTTATATACACTACCAATTTTGGAATATTTGATCCTTCTCCTATTCAATGTCTCTGCCGACTTTGTGTAATGACTCTACTCAAGAATCTATTGATTGCCATAGTGCATGTTTCCTCCTCTCAGAGGACGGGAATCTTAGGAGAAAATGTTACCTTATTAATCGCAAACACCTGAATATCGAGTAAAAAAATAAAACACTATTTAGCGTACTCCTGCAATCATTGGCTACGGGTTTCACATAATCTACACAATATACGTTATTAAAGGATTAAACTGGATCTTGAACATAAATTTCAAACAACATTCAATCACCTTTCTTTAACAAGCAAACCATTTAAGATTGATTTTGGGTACTACACTCTAGCAATTCTTTTACTTATATAATCTTTATGGCAACAAACTTGTTAAACTTTTGGTCCTATGCATCTCAGCATTAAGCTTTTGTAGTTCAGAATTCTGTGCTATGCTGCCAACAGCACTGGATCAAGCTGATACAACTGAACACCTGCTTTTAGGAACCCAAATGATCAATATAAATCAGACAAGCCAGATAAAATATTGTAAAATAAATGACGAGGTAAAAATATCCTGTTGACAGTACTGATAAGAAAATTGATTAAAGTCCTCAAACATCTAAATAACTATTTATTTGCTAAATATAATGTAACTTTGTTAAAAAAATTGTCTAAACCAGTAACAAGCTAATTTTCCCAAAGTAAACTACCCCTCATTTTGGTCAAATTCGCACCTTCACAGATTACGGTAAACCAAGTGGTTTTCTTCTCGTCCAATTCGGCTTTGATGTTCGTATGGAATAGAACTCACAATCTCACGGACTGATACACGGACTAGCAAACGCCTATATATAGCAGCTCCTTGTCTTCATATCCCAGCTCCTTGTCCTCATCCCAGCTCCTTTTGTTCATATCCCAGCTCCTGTCCTCAATCCCAGCTCCTTGTTCTCAAATCCCAGCTCCTTGTCCTTATACCCCAGCTCCTTGTCTTCATATCCCAGCCCCTTGTACCTTATATCCCAGCTCCTTTCTCCTTGTATCCTAGCTCCTTGTCCTTATATCCACTTCTTGAACTTATTCCCCAGCTCCTTGTCCTCATATCTCAGCTCCTTGTCCTCTATTCTCTACCACTGTTATTTAGACCTTGGAATTTTACCCTGATGATCACCTTACGACGTAGAAGCTTCTAGACCAAAATACAAAATAATCTCCTGTTATTTAGTGATATATAACATGAATATAGTTACTCAAAATTACAAAAAAAATCTAAATAAAACTACCAGATATACGACTTAAGCAGAATAAAACTGGAATGAAACTACTAGAGATGTTAGTAAAAAAAATATACTTTTGTAAATGAAACTGCTTACTATTTGAGTAAGAAACTGCTTTTGTAAGTGAAACTAATTACAACTTGAGTAAACAAATTTTTGAATACAAATGCATTTTTCTGACTTTATCAGCATGATTCAATCGATTGTAGGAAGTTTGCTAGTCAGTCTGTGGGATTGATTGGTATGCAAGTCGTGAGAATGTGAGTCTGTGAGTATGAGTCTCTGAATATGTGATTCTATGTGAATCTGTGAGTATGAGTATCTGAATATGTGAGTCTGCAACCCTGTAAATCCTCGAGTCTGTTAATTTGTAAGTATAATCAGTCTGTAAGTATATGATTCCTGTAAGTTCTGTGAATCACTGTTATGCGAGTACATACGTCTGTGGGAATGTCTGGATTCATTGTGAAAACCACAAGACAATTCCTTAATAATATTTTTCATCATTGTGTTTACATTTACCGATCAGTAATCACAGGCATAAGGGATAGGCTCACCGCCCTCTATCCGTTCATAATACTGAACGAATAGAGAGCGGTGAATACTGATAAACAAAAATGCGGTTTTGCTCGGCCAGACTAGCCTGTATTCAAATAGCCAGTTCCCCGTGGACCTGATATCGGACCCCGTCCGATATCAGACGCGCTCTATAACCAGTCTCAATTGTCAACTCTGTGCTTCTATCATAACTGATTTGAAGATAT
>WNGS01000543.1:14517571-14528435 GCA_020271785.1 Procambarus virginalis | reverse complement strand
TGCGTGTTATCCACGAGAGCTGATAGCAAATTGAACTCTTTATCATCAACATTCCCAGGTGTCTATAATCTGTCGCTTGTAAGTTAATAGTGAATTTATCGTTTATTATGTCTAATATTGTGCACACTGGACACCATCTTGCCTAAAAACAATCTAAAATTAATAGACAGTTTCGTCTATTAATTCTCTATGTTACTTGAAGATCTGTCTTATTCAGTCAAGGAAATCATTGACGATTTTGCTGAAAGGTTTTAAGATTTTGCTTGTGCTTGCACATGCAATAGATGTTTACTGTGAAGCTTTCTATTGGAACCTGATTACTCTGTAACCTTGTGATGGTAGACTTATGTCTCACTTTCAGACTAAACACAATTTTCTCTGGACCCTCTTTTGCAATACTTATAACACACTTACACACTACTAGAGGTAATTTGTGGTGAGCCCTCTGTAACTTTTCTGTAGCACACTAGAGGCATTCTGCTCTAGGATGTTGCTGTTGGTGAATCACTATCGGCGACTCACTTTCCTATCTAGTCATTTTCACCGCATTTTCTTCCTGTTCACTATTTTTTTGCCTAATTGTCTGGTATTTTCCTTTATTATATTTAGTCTCGCTCCCCTGTTCTTCATTCTATTCCTCCCCTTTTTCTTTCTCTCTTCATTGATATTCCAACTTGGGCTCCTTCTTCATTCATTCTTCCTTTCATCCTACCTTCACCGTCTCACTATCTTTACTAAGATTTGCTGCTTGTCACTAATCGGGATATTTGCTTCCCTCTGCAGATCATTTCTAATCCATCTTTCCTCTCTTCCTCATTCTGTCATGTCTTCTACTTATCGTCCATTTCTGTCTCTCTCTCTTCTTTCTCTACTATTCACCACCCTTCTTCTCCCCTCTCCCACGCTCTCTCCCTCTCCCTCTCTCTCTCTCTCTCTCTCTCCCTCTTTCTTCACTCCTCGACAATGTCTCTACTTCCTGTTTTTTTCCAAGCCTTATGGGTTTTCTCCTCGCACTCTTCCCCACACCCCATTTCTCTTCTCTCGCTCTATCTTCTCTTCTTTGAATGAACCAGCTTTTGGGGGGTACACTTTCTCCTCTTTCTCCAGGTATATATATATGTTATCTTTTTGGCTCTTAATCTTCTCCGCGTTTGCTACTATCTCTTCTTTTTTTTCTCCTTGGCTTCTACTATCTCTTCATTTTTTCGCCTTGCTTCTTATATTCTCTTGTTCTTCCGCTTCGTCTTCAACTTTTATCTTAACGACCTTTCTAATCTCTCTCTTATTATTCATCATCCTCTTCAACTATTTTCTCTTCTTTCGCTTCTCCTCTTCTACTATCTAATCTTATTTCTTCCTCACCTCCATCATCTCCTTGTTCGTTTCTTCCTCATCCAGCTTAAGAATTTGGAGAAATGTTCACAGTGAGAAATAAAACCAGAAATTACACTCTCAAAACACTTAATAACTCAGAACATAAATCTTGTAAGAATTAACATAACTTCTAATAAGAATTAACATAACTTCTGATAAGAATTAACACAACTTCTAATAAGAATTAACACAACTTCTAATAAGAATTAACATAACTTCTAATAAGAATTAACATAACTTGTAATAAGAATTAACATAACTTCTAATAAGAATTAACATAACTTCTAATAAGAATTAACATAATTTGTAATAAGAATTAACATAATTTGTAATAAGAATTAACATAATTTGTAATAAGAATAACATAGACCTTTCAAATAATTTAGTTTTCTTGCTCCCAAGAAATTGACCAAATATTTGTTTTGTGTGTGTGTGTGTGTTTTCGTTTGTTATAATATAGTTTATTGTTATATATTATAGTCTGATACGGTTCTTATAGTGTTTATTAACACTTTATTAAGCTTTATATTACCAGGGTTGAAGCCCAGTTTGATGTCTACTCTACAACGATAGCGATAGATAGCGATAGCGATAGATAGCGATAGATAGCGATAGCGATAGATAGCGATAGCGATAGACAGCGATACTCTATAATGATAGCGATAGTGTACTACAGTACACTATCAGTTAGAAAACCAGGAATTACACTACCAGGAATTACACTACCAGGAATTACACTACCAGGAATTACACTACCAGGAATTACACTATCAGCAAATTGAACTCTTTATCATCAACATTCCCAGGTATCTATAATCTGTCGCTTGTAAGTTAATAGTGAATTTATCGTTTAATTATGTCTAATATTGTGCACACTGGACACTATCTTGCCTAAAAAAATCTAAAATTAATAGACAGTTTCGTCTATTAATTCTCCTCTCTATATTACTTGAAGATCTGTCTTATTCAGTCAAGGAAAGCATTGACGATTTTGCTGAAAGGTTTTAAGATTTTGTTTGTGCTTGCACATGCAATAGATGTTTACTGTGAAGCTTTCTATTGGAACCTGATTACTCTGTAACAGACACACACACACACACACACACACACACACACACACACACACACACACACACACACACATCAAGGAACTAGAGAACTAGAGCTAGAACACACACACACTCACACACACATCCCCAGATAGACACACACATACCTGTCCTAAAGCACGGACTGTCTCTTGTGCAGTTTTGCAAACACCTGTCATTCCAAGTGCGTGTCAGCGCTGGCCTGACATGTGCCGCCCCGTGCAGCTTTCGTCGACCAGTGACCCGAAGGCTTTGTCGTTCTTTGCAACTTTTCAGTTGGGTTACACCGAGCCTGTGCACCCAACCGGTCACTTGACAAACAACATATATATACAATTCAGAAAATATTTTTTTGGGCGGAGGGAAATTGATTCATCTTCATCTTTTACTGTTTTCTGTTCTTGGTGAGTTTCCGCTCTAAGCCTGTATGTTTTTTTTTTATCTCTCTTGCAATATATCAGCCTCTATCTACTCTATCTATCTCTATCTAATGTGTGTGCTATTGGATATGACAGAAAGGGTGAGATCAACTAATCTCCTATATATTCTGTTCGTCACTTGAGAAGGAAGTTGAAAAAATAATTCGATTTGTTTGTTTTCAAGTTTTATACGGCATGATGCTAAATAATATACATTTCCTTCACTCCTATAAACTTTGTTCCTGTTCTTATGTTGCCTGGGGCAGTGTGTGTGCTGTGTATTCTGTCCTGTTCTTGAGAATATGCCAGGGTGTAAGCTGGCTATTAATAGTGGGATGAGAGTGTTTGGTATCTAGTGCTTCGGTGATGTCTAGCTATTATATTCGTATTAGCTGTCGATTATTTCGGTATTGTTGGTTAGAAAGTTTCTGGTGATGATCTGGTTATATAAAGAAATTATATGTTCTTTTGACCGAGCCTTGTTGTTTGTGCATTCATAGGCGACTTGAAGGAGATGGTGTTGTCTTGTCTATGTACTGAGAACGTTGGGGCTGACAGTCCCCAAGTGGAAATGTGAGGAGCGTAGACGACATTCGTCTCTTTCAACTGCTTGATCGTACTAAAGGGTGTAGAAACTTGATTCTAAACACACACACACACACACACACACACACACACACACACACACACACACACACACACACACACACACACACACACACACACACACACGTTTCTCTTGGTGTCGGGAGGGTACTTCATGAGTACGTTAGCGATTTCGTTTCTATCAATAATGTCTTTCAATCATGACTCTTTTCTTCCATTTCAAGAGCCGTGGAATAGATGTTTGTGTAGAATAGCTTAACAGGTGTTGGGTATTTCATCAGAGGTCGGTTCATGTTAATGATTAGGACTTAGGCCTTTTCTGCTAAGTGCACTGCGAATCCTAAACACTATGTTCGTGTGTGTGTGTGTGTGTGTGTGTGTGTGTGTGTGTGTGTGTGTGTGTGTGTGTGTGTGTGTGTGTGTGTGTGTTTGGAAGCAAGCATGCTCATGTATTAATACACATTATGGTTATTGATGCATTTTTTGTGCATTGCTTTTTCTGTAAAAAATGCTTCCCACCCTGACACATGCTTCTAAATCAAATATAATTGTCAATTACATTCGCTTTCTTAAATCTGTTAGCTTTTAATTAGAAACTGTCTTTATCACTTGCTACGCTTGCTCGCAATGATATAAATTTTCTTACCTTCCAATTAGGAAAAAAGTATGAAAGCCCAAATTGTATCAGATATTTTATAAATTGTAATTGTTTGATTATTATTTACTAAATTTCAGCAATGTAACTCATTGAGAATCTCTGTATGCCTATGGCATAAGGTTTAAGGTAAACATTGTTTAAGGTTTACCTTAAACCAGGTAAATCTTGTAAGGTAAATCATAAGGTTTACCAGTTAACGTCAAAATCCTCTTAGGTAAATTATTAAGGTTGGATAGCTTGCAGGTTCGGCGTTCGATCCCCCACTGTTCTATGGGAGGGACACTGTTCCTTCTCGCCTTCCTCATTTCCTTTCCAAGTGCTGTACGGTCTTACTGACTGTATTTTCTCCTTATTTGATTGGATGTGGGGCTTCAAGCCTATCAACCTCTGGAGGGTTATTAAGACCTATCAACCTCTGGAGGGTTATTAAGGCCTATCAACCTCTGGAGGGTTATTAAGACCTATCAACCTCTGGAGGGTTATTCAGGCCTATCAACATCTGGAAGGCTATTCAGGCCTATCGACCTCTGGAAGGTTATTAAGGCCTATCAACCTCTAGAGGGTTATTAAGACCTATCAACCTCTGGAGGGTTTTTAAGACCTATCAACCTCTAGAGGGTTATTAAGACCTATCAACCTCTGGAGGGTTATTAAGACCTACCTCTGGAGGGTTATTAAGACCTATCAACCTCTGGAGGGTTATAAAGATCTATCAGCCTCTGGAGGGATATAAAGACCTATCAACCTCTGGAGGGTTTTTAAGTCCTATCAACCTCTGGAGGGTTATTCAGGCCAATCAACCTCTGGAGGGTTTTTAAGGCCTATCAACCTCTGGAGGGTTATAAAGATCTATCAACCTCTGGAGGGATATAAAGACCTATCAACCTCTGGAGGGTTATTAAGGCCTATCAACCTCTTTGGAGGGTTATTAAGGCCACAACAAGTGCTTAAACAACCCAACCCTCAATAACACTTCAGACTTCAACACTTCCTGAATCGACGGGAGACATCTCCCGTCCACGAGGCTAACCATAGCCCGTGCTTCTTGCCCAGCTCCTGTGCCAGGTAAGTTACGGGCTCACCATAGCCCGTGCTACTTGGAACTTGTTCCGAGTAGCTGAATCTATAACAACAACAACAACAACAACAACACTTCCCCAGTTTCAAAACAAACTCTCACAGTCTACATACACCGAGAAACTAGCTAAACTCCTCGGTGCTGACATTGCAATTGACTACATACATATATATATGTGCACATATACATATATATATATATGTATGTTGTCATATGTAGTCCGTATTACATGCGACTTATAAACACGCTGTAGAAAATCATTACGTCTATTAATCCCCAAAAAAATATTCTCATGGATTTAGGTTCCTACAGCTCCTCCACTCACAGCGCAGTTTGTTAATCCTTATAAGTTGAGAGTGAAATTATTGCCTAATCGCTTTGGCAGTCTTTATTAATGGTTTGTTTGCGACTGCCATGTGTGTAGCGAGGCTGGTAGTAGCCTAGGTGTTTAATCGTGTTAAGTTCGCTCTGGGCACTGTTAAGTTGGCTCTATAGACTGTTAAGTTAGCTCTATAGACTGTTAAGTTGGCTCTATAGACTGCCCGTTCTCGCGATTTGACCAACGTAAAATTTGAAGCGGTTTAATATAACCAGAAGCGTACGAAACTAATATATATATATATATATATATATATATATATATATATATATATTTTTATATGGAAGGGAGTACCACCTCTGGCTGGAAGAAGGGGGACCCATAGCCTCGGAGGAAATCACACATAACGCATTGGAGGGAATGTAGGTCCCCTCCAATACAGTTTATGTGTGCTTTTCTCCATATATATATATATATATATATATATATATATATATATATATATATATATATATATATATATATATATATATATATATACACATATATATATAATGTATATATATATATATATATATATATATATATATATATATTATGTATATTGAAACAGCATCGGAGCAAGTGCAGACCCATGTGGGGATTCCCAGAATATTCGTGTTATAACTGCATTTTATATATAAATATATTTTATACATTTTATTTGGTGGTAGGAGAAAAAAATATCAAAGTGTTCAGTGAGGATCCACAAGGTCTTCTCTGAGTACTCTTTATTTTCTTCTCCGAAGCTATGGGTCCCTACACTTGCAACAGAGGTGGTACCCCCTTTTATATATTTTATATATTTTTATAATTATATATATACAGTCTCTGTTTTCTTGAAATAGTTTTTCCTGTTGATTTACTATATAATATGGTTTTAAATGTATATTTCATGGAGACTTATATCAAAAATCAAATTAAATGCGATTTTCACAATCCTTTATTTCTGTAAAAATTTCCATCACACGTGGAGGAAACTTACAGGTTTAATTACTTAAATTGTTATTAACTGAACCAAATTGTTTGATTGTTAAAATAATTCTTGTACTTCATCTAATTTAACCAAAGTTCTATTAACTGTAATTGAAGTGAAATTCTCTCATTCCTTTCTTATATATTGTCATAAGATTCTTACTTGGCCATTTGTTTGACAGTTTATAACCCTCAGGGAGAATACTTTTAAAATATAACACAGTATGGCTAGCTAAGTTTCTCTGCACATTCCTTTACGTCTCAGGGGATATTTCATCTGGCAACTGTTATATATATAAATTATCTAATTGTTGCGTATTTTAGTTATTTCGTTCTGTGATTACATTTAATTTAGTTCTATTAATGATTACAAATTAATTTCATGGTTCAATCTTTCTTAGAGATAATTACAATCTTTCACATATAGTAACTCACAGATCAATATTTTTAGACTAATTTTTTATTACGAATTTACTTAAATTTGAACCTACTTTAAAAACGTGATACCTGAGGACTTACCTTTACTTAATATTTTGACCAAGTTACTACTTCAGGTTGGACCTTTGATAAAAAAATACAGTGTTTCGTTTTAATGACGAACACGTTGTTTTATTAAATTTTATTGCTTAAGTTAAGCAATAAATTAATATATATGGCTTAAAGCAGTTAAATTATTTATTGGCTAAAATATATTTGCTTCTAATTTAGCCATAAATAAATGTATTGGCTTAAAACGTTAATTAATATTATTGGCTAAAATTTATTTGCTTTATCTAATATAAGCAAATAATTTGTAATAATGCTAATAGAGTAATGAATATTATGAATTTGTAATTATTACTCTCTGCAATAAATAATGCAATAGAGTATATTGTTAGTTGCCTGATTCTAAGGTAATTTCTAAGCAACATTCCTCTTCGTCACTTTTCGTAACTGCTTCATTGAGTAATTAATAATAGATTTTAGTTGATAGATTTTGTTTGCATAGTGTTCTCTCTCTCTCTCTTTCTCTCTCTCTCTGTCTCTCTCTCTCTCTCTCTCTCTCTCTCTCTCCCTGCCACATGAATATTTAGTTGTCTAACTAAGAACGACAAGGAACCCAAGACTAAGAGTAATGACTAAGAATATGAATAAGAATATGACTAAGAATATACGACTAAGAATAAAGAATAAGAATAATGACTAAGAAAATGAAGAAGCCAGCAATCAATAACAATAATAAGGACATATGACATATGCGTACACACATAATAATGATTTAATACCACATTATTTTAAGAATTTAAGTTTACCTGTGTTTTATATATTGATTAGAAAGGAGGGGAAGCAGTTGCTCACATAAGCTTGCATGTAATCACTTAAGAGTAATGAGATTAACGACACCATTGAGGAGAAAGGAAGCATCTCCCCCCCCACCCACCAAAAAAAAGAAAAATGTCCATTTTTGAAGACAAAGTGAATTTTATGTAAGAAAACATTAAATAAACATAATTGCGACTGAACACAACAGCAAGATGGCTTTTTCAGGCAATATTATTTTCCGTCTGCAGTCCAATCAAGGGCACCATCCGGTGGGGGGGGGGGGTGCATTATGCAACATCATTATGCTGCATAATGCACGATACATTTTACCCCTCCACGACAATGTCATCATACAAACCCAATCACTTGTATTATTTACTGTTGTCAGACTGTATAATGAAAATAACTTATTCTCTGGACAGCTACATACTGCGCCTGTCAACCGCCTCCCCCCCCCCCTTCCTCACCAGATTTTACCAACAAATACAACATGACAAACACAACAAGTGCATTATTTGTGTTCTTGTCATGCTAACTTCCCAGTCGTCGATTGGTCCGCGTGGTTATGATATTCAAATGTGGCAGCGCTCACTTGTACCGAAGGTGGCACAGCTGTTGTTAGAGTGCCTCGTTGGAGTGCCTATTAGAGTGCCTCGTTGGAGTCTCTGAAGGAGTGTGTGTTTGAGTGTGTCTGTTGGAGTGCTTCTTGAAGTGCCTCTTGGAATTCCTGTTTACTGTTAAAGAGTTTTTGGAGTGCTTGTTAAGTGCCTTTTATGAGTGTTTCTTAGATTGCTATTTTGGAGTACCTTTTTGGAGTGCCACTGAAGTAGCTCCTGAAGTGCTTGTAAGTGTAATTTGTATGACAGAGGTGTGTTTGTTTCCGTGAGTGTTTAGGTGCATAATGGAGTGGGATTCCCAGTTGGAGTGCTTGTTAATGTACTTGTTGGAGTGTCTAAGATCCCATTACAAGTCCGTCATTCTAGGAGTCTGAATAACAAGAGGTCAGACCCCCAGCAAGGTGTGTGTCTGTGAGTGTTTCTCTTGGAGTGTATACTTAGAGTGCATACTCGGAGTGCATACAGAAATTCCAGAAAAAGAGTGGCAGTGGAAGAGAAGGTTTACAGTGATTAAAATGTATATTACCGAAAGTATATTAATGTATATATTATGTACAAAGTACGTATATATTATGTACAAAGTATTAATGTATATTACCGAATGTCAGTGTAAGTGTTGAAGTGCTAGTGCTTTTAGTGTGCTTGTTGTAGTACTTATTGAAGTGCCTGTCAGTGTATTTCTTGAAGTGCCAGTCAGGGTTCTGATAAGCCACACAATGAATATATTATTAAGTCGCTTCCAGAGTATAATTAAGCTACATCATAATATGTTGACCAGACCACACACTAGAAGGTGAAGGGACGACGACTTTCGGTCCGTCCTGGACCATTCTCAAGTCATTCACAATCCACTTGAGAATGATCCAGGACGGACCGAAACGTCGTCGTCCCTTCACTTTCTAGTGTGTGGTCTGGTCAACTTACTTTAACCACGTTATTGTGACTCATCGCCTGCCTACATCATATATATTATTAAGCTACGCCGAATATATTATTATACCACACTGTTAGTATACTGTTAAGCCGCACCTTGAGTATACTGAAAGCGTCGCGTATTGTTCCTTTCGTAATCAAACAATATATCAACAAACTGCTTAAGGCTCTCTGAATATAAGTATAAACTATATTATTATATATACTACAATTTTTATCCATTTCTTTACTCAGTGTCATATCATAACCGTAGTAGCAAATATTCTCCTAAAATTTTTTAAAATTAATTTAGCGGCTCCTAATATCCCCTGATAATAGATTAAAAATATAGGGGGAGGAACATGATCTCACATTCAAAGGTCTATTAAGTAGATTTTTAGGGGTATATCAAGGTCTGTCAAGTAATTGATATGTCAGTCAATTCTTCGCCATCTGCTTCCACAGTCTTTGACTTGACAGGAGTGGACAAATCTAATATTCCCTCTTATGATTTTAAGAAATTTTAAGAAATCTTATATAGCCAAATTCTTCAATAATGAAATCCCTTGTTTTTGTCGCGTGTGTGTGAATATTTAGCAAGTGTTGAAACTCCTCAGTTGTTCTAACAGCTTCAGCAATTGGCACAGATATCTCCCAAGCGCATATATATATATTATATATATATAGTATATATATATATAATATATATATCTATATATATATAATATATATACGTGGCTGCACATTTAGGACCCCCCATTCCCACACATCTGAAATTAAAAGAAATGACGTTTCGGTCCGTCTGGGACACAATATCAACTGACGACGTTTCGGTCCGTCCTGGACCATTACCAGGTTATATTTGTGGCATTCGGTTAATTATTTCTTACATATTAAGACAACAGTTTATCACCTTAATGCCTAGCTGTCGCTGTGAGCGGCCCGGTTCTAACGAGTGGAGGCCACCTGTGTTGTTGTCTGTCAACCAGGCTGTTATTAGACGACATTATCACGCAGTCTAGCATATTTAACCCCAGAAAGGGGTTTTAGAGCCTAACAACTTCAGGAGAAGCAATATGGCATTGTCTTGAGCCAGAAGCCGGACTTGTTATAGGTATCAAACCTGAAGCAGAAATTTAGTTATCTTGCCGCCTCATCTTGAAGCAAGGTGATGGGGGTTAATCTTACTCTATAATTTCTAAAGCAAAATAAAACAGGGATATCTTTCTTTCGCAAGTCTGATATTGGAATAAAATTGTGTAAGTTCACGTGTCTTGAAGAAGGAATAGATTTTGTCTCAAGGATGTATTCTGACGCAAGAAACGGTATTATCCCTCTGCGGTCAAGTCTGAAGCAAGAGCTATGTTATCTTACTGATAACACTCTAGTTGTTAGAACCAATTTGTCTTAATCTATCTGGTCTGAAGAGAGTAAAGGATTATTTCACTTACTCATGATAATGATATAATTCCATTCT
>WNGS01000543.1:14510071-14515071 GCA_020271785.1 Procambarus virginalis | reverse complement strand
CCACATACAGCTCCATGTATTTCCTACTACCACTATTTATACTACTACTACTACTACCTACTACTACTACTACTACTACTACTACTACTACTACTAACTACTACTACTACTACACATAACTGTAGTAACACAAAAATAAAAATATATAATAATAACATAATAACGATTATAAGACAAATAATACCACTAAGAAAAATAAAATTATTATTATATTAATTATTATTAATTCTAAAAATAAAACAGTACAATAGCAGTGATAATGAATATTTTAATAATATAGATTAATATTATAAAAATCAATGATCATATAAATCAAGGAATAATGATGACCTGAGTCATTGTTATTGATGAAGGTGAAGGAACTATTTCTCACTATGTCTATTCTAGGCTTTAGATGAGAAATTATAAAGCTGTAAGCCTCACACGACTTTGCAGAAACTTTGCAAGCAAAAGCTTGAATGAAGCAGTGAATTTTATGTTTTCTTGCGTAGAGGAATTCAAAGTGCGCCTATTTGAAGGTAAGATCGTAGCTTACCTTGTACGGATAAGGTAATAGGAACAGGGCCAAGTAGTTAATAATTAGAGCAGATCTCGACAATGATAATTGATGATGATGATGATGATGACGAGATGATTTTAAGTTACGAAGCTAGACGGAGTGAATAGGAAGATTGTCTCTTGAAGCCAATCTCAAAAGCATATCCCGATATATGCCTGGTTGGAAAAGATAAGAAATGCATTGAGAAATCCGTGTAAGGAATCACTCAGGACCTTGAATACCACGTATGTCAGACCAATCCTGTATTATGCGGCTCCAGCGTGGGGGTTCGTATTTAGTTAGCAGAACACGAAGATGGGAGACAATTCAGAGGTATAGGTCCAGTTTAGTCCCAAAACTATGACGAATCTGATAACAGGAATCGCTACAGGAAAGGCTACCTCTTGTCGGTCGAAAACAAGAGTTAGGGGAGACATGATTACTACACACAAAATTTCAGGGAGAATTGATGGTCTAGACGGCTATTTAAACGGGTGGTATTCGCACAAGGGAACACAGGTGGAAATTAGTACCCAATTCAGCTACAGAGATATTAGGAAGATTTTTTTGTCATTGTCAGAGTAGTTAACAAATGGAATGCATTATGAAGTGATGTGGTGGAGGCTGACTTCATGTAGCGTTGATCGAGCCCAGTAGGCTTAAGAAGCTGTACAACAGTTCATTGGCAGTGAGAGGCGGGACCTAAGAGCCGAAGCTCAACTCCCGCAATGCAATTAGACAATTAAAAGTAGTAATTTTACACACACACACCACACACACACACACCACACACACACACCACACACACACACCACACACACACACACACACACACACACACACAACTGTTTATACAATACAGTTCAGAAACTATACTGTTTCTGATATATGTAAATGATCTCCCAGAGGGTATAGAATCGTTTCTCTCAATGTTTGCTGATGATGCAAAAATTATGAGGAGGATTGAAACAGAGGATGATAGTAGGAGGCTACAAGATGACCTAGACAGACTGAGTGAATGGTCCAACAAATGGCTGTTGAGTTCAACTCGAGTAAATGAAAAGTAATGAAACTAGGCAGTGGAAACAGGAGGCCAGACACAGGATACAGAATTAGGAGATGAAGTACTTAATGAAACGGACAGAGAGAAAGATTAGGAGTTGATATCACACCAAACCTGTCTCCTGAAGCCCACATAAAAGAATAACGTCTGCGGCATATGCGAGGCTGGCTAACATCAGAACAGCGTTCAGGAACTGTGTAAGAATCATTCACAATCTTGTACACCACATATGTAAGACCAATCCTGGAGTATCGCGGCCCCAGCATGGAGCCCGTACCTTGTCAAGACAAGGCGAAGCTTCAAAAGATCAGAGGTATGCCACTAGGCTAGTCCCAGAACTAAGGGGAATGAGTTACGAGGAAAGGCTGTGGGAAATGCACCTCACGACACTGGAAGATAGAAGAGTAAGGGTAGACATGATCACTACCTACAAAATTCTCAAAGGAATTAACAGGGTAGATAAAGATAAACTGTTTAACACGGGTGGTACGCGAACAAGGGGACACAGGTGGAAACTGAGTACCCAAATGAGCCACAGGGACGTTAGAAAGAACTTTTGCAGTGTCAGAGTAGTTAACAATGGAATGCATAGGCAGAGTATGTGGTGGAGGCTGACTCCATACACAGTTTCAAATGTAGATATGTAGAGCCCAGTAGGCTCAGGAACCTGTACACCAGTTGATTGACGGGACCAAGAGCCAGAGCTCAATCCCCGCAAGCACAATAGGCGAGTACACACACACACACACACACAACACACACACACACACCCACACACACACACACACACCACACACACACACACACACACACACACACACAATCACAATCTACATTTTCCACAGTCTCGATTTATCTCAAATACAATTATCCCGCTGGATGATCCGTTGGTGTTAGCTATTAAAATTGCACTCTGTGGGTATACTCCATCTGTTGTATAACGGAATAATAGCCTATAATTTTCCACATGAAGAGTAAAATTAGTAATTACTAATTATTAGCAATTATTAATATCGTCTATAGCCATTTTAATATAAAGCAATGGAGGTAATCCAGGGATAAATTAATAAAGCCGACTCAGCATAGTCTGTTCTCTATAAGACAAAATAAATATATATTTTGTAATATTTCTATACATTTTTTTTCAGCGTGGATTAAAACACATTGCATGGGTATAATAATCTTAAGTTTATTTACATGTCTATGTTAGCATGAAGATGATAAATGTGAATATGTGAAATATGGAAAATACTGGTAAAAAGGGAGAATATGTGAAGGAATATTTACACAAAAGGGGAGAGGAGAGAGAGAGAGGAGAGGAGGGAGGAGAGAGAGAGAGAGGAGAGAGAGAGAGAGGAGGAGAGAGAGGAGAGAGAGAGAGAGAGCAGCAAACTGGTGGGTTAAATAACATAAGAATTACCTACGACAAAAACATACTAGACTTCCCATCTGAGATTGAGGGATGACCACCCACACACCCACACACACACACACCCACCACACACACACACAACACACACACACACACACACACACACACACACACACACACAACAAATAAGTGAATTAGGTGAGTACACACACACACACACACACACACACACACATACACACATGCATATACACACATATATGTGTGTATATGCATGCGTGACAATTTGGGGCGCAGAGAAGGGAGTCAGGAGCGCCGGTATCATATTTCTGTATATCAACTGGACAGTTGAACCTGACCTAACCTAACCTAACCTAACCTATGTCAATAGTTAGACCGGCACCAGCACACAGGCTTGTTCATACCCACTCTCCACACGCCCTCCCCCCCCTTCCCCACATACGGTGAGTATCAATAAAGTAATGTTTGTCAATTTATTTGACCAGTCAGAATAGGGTTTTAAAACGCGACAGAACCCAGTTAGAGCTGTTTGTCTCCTGGTGTGTGGTGTCTATTGAAAGATATTTGCTGATTGGAGGCTTAAAAGGCGATTCCAAGTAAGCCAATCACGTGAGGACAGTAGAAACGAGGGGTTAAAATGGTTTTTGTAAGACCGAAGGAGATCTGTACTTTCTTCGAAAAGGTAAATTACTCTTTTCACTTATATTTATTTTTTTCACTATATTCGTATATATATATATATATATATATATATATATATATTATATATATATATATATATATATATATATATATTATATATATATTATGTGTGTGTGTGTGTGTGTGTGTGTGTGTGTGTGTGTGTTGTGTGTGTGTGTGTGTGTGTGGTGTGTGTGTGCTGCTGTGTGTCCGTGCGTGCGTGCGTGCGTGCGTGCGTGCGTGCGTGCGTGCGTGCAGTGCGTGCGTGCGTGCGTGCGTCTCTTAGTGTATGCCCAAAAATTCGAATCATTATTTCTGCCTGCTTTATACAATTTTAAATCAATAAATAACAAATTTAAAAAAAAAACAGGAGACAGAAAATGTGAATTTATTCCCGTGCTCTTTGTTTCCGTCTCAGCTGACGACACGGACAGCTGCGCAGGAGCACAAAATGTGTAATTGTTCTCCTGTTTTTTTATATTCAAACTTAATGCTGTCATTTACATCACACAGCGTTACCGCATGAATATATTACAGGTGAACGAACGAGTCTGTGTGTGTTGTGTGTGTGTGTGTGTGTGTGTGTGTGTGTGTGTGTGTGTGTGTGTGTGTGTGTGTGTGTGTGTGTGGTGTGTGTGTTAATTTCCGCCGTTTCGAACCCCCCTCCCCCCCACCCTTAAACCGTTCGAAGGACCCCTGCGCAGACATTGTATTGATTAAACGAGGTAATATTATCCGTGTCTCTATAATTCCTTCTGTTTCTCAGTTCGAAATTATATTTTTCTCTGAGTATGAAGATGCTTTCTCAGTTGACATGAACGATGAGAAATGTGCGTCAAATGTGACAGATTGTTGATTTCTCGTGAGTTGTGGAGCGTCGCCGAAATATGTTTTACGGCAGCGATGGTTCTGTCGGGTCTGTGAGAGGTCTGTCGGGTCTGTGAGAGGTCTGTCGGGTCTTGAGAGGTCTGTCGGGCCTCTAAAAGGTCTGTCGGGTCTCGGAGATGGCCATCGGGGACACATCCATGATGCTCTCTCAAAGATAAGTTGCCCAGCTTCCTGCTTATTACTGTCTGGTAATAGACAAGATGATAGACAGTCTCTGTGAGGCAGAATCACAAGATTATTAACTTGTTTAAGGCAAAATTTTCAATAAATGTCAAAGTTATTTGCACTAAATCTGCCACATTTTAATGTCAAATCAAAATGTCTATATTTGTAAAGATAGTTACTAAGTTGTTTTAGATAATTCTGCAGTCTTTGAAGCCGTTTGAAACTTCTCATTGGAGAAAATCTCTATAAGGTAAGATTCACTACTATCTATC
>WNGS01000543.1:14501507-14509071 GCA_020271785.1 Procambarus virginalis | reverse complement strand
AAAAATAAATTTAATTTATGATTATTCTAATTATAGGTGTTATTCTAAATCAATAATAGCTGTCTTTCAACAATTAAACCTTAAAAAGAACCCTGAATTTTTTATTTTTTATTTTTTACTATATATTTTTTTTTGGACAGAAGAACCAATTATAGATGGTTCCATAATGCCAAAATAAATGCAATCAACTCACAATTAGTTGATTTTCTTTTATGTGAGCTTCAGTTCTACATTTTGACTACAGTGCTTCATAAATTAGTTTCAGCATTGCATAACATTCTCACGGATATATTCTAAAATTCTATCAATATCAAATTTCGATTGTGTAAGAAGTATTATCCAAGAGAACACAATACTGTACACAAACTTTTTACTGAATATCTGAATTCGAATGTCATTTCCTGTATTTGGACTTAAACAGGTAACGTAGATCTCTCACTGGAGAGGTCAGCGAAGCGGATGTTGCTTCTCTTATCTGGCCAAACCCAGGCATGAGTGTGAGGCCCGTCGCTCCTTTTTCAAACCCGAGTGCTTCTTGCAAGACAAGGCGAAAGATTTAAACTTTGAAAGTTCCTGTTTACGTGCTAACGTAGATTTGTCGATGCTTGAAGGTCAGTCGCGGTTTCCAGGGAACTTGACTCTTGGTCGAAAGATCTGCTTTAGGTAGCGAAATCTTGACCGGGAAAATGACAGAAAGAGTCAGCGGATGTCAGCAACCCTCTGAGCTGTGGGGGATTTACTGCATTGATCGGATTTTGATCTGTACTCGGATTAATGACTTTCAATTTGCTTGCGGAGAGGTAAGATGGATCACGGTGATGATAACAGAACGGTGTATCGCCTGCTAGTCTGCTTCTGCCTTGAAAGGATTGAAGGATTGAAGGCCTTGTTGCTTACATTGTGAGATTCCTTCTGCAGATGCTGTGCAAGTTAACCTGAAGATATTAGTTCCTCTACACGGCCAACTCTCAGCAAGGGTAGTAGCTCTGTGGATATTGTTGTGAGTGAGATACTTGAGTGGCACTTGAAGTTGAAGGGTATTAGGTAGGCCGCCTGATGCTTAGCCTCCTGACTGGAGACGAGATGTTTCTGGAACAGAAATTGTTGTAAGTGGAATTGCAGTTCATATATATATATATATATATATAATTATATATGATATATATATTTGATATGATAATATATACTATATATAGTATATAATATATTATATAGTTAATATTTATATATATATAATATATATATATATATATATATATATATATATATATATATATATATATATATATATATATATATATACTTAATAATCTTTTAGATATTGATAGGCCTTAATAACCTGGAGAGTTTGGTAGGTCTTAAAACTTCCAAAAATTGCTAGGCCAAAAGGCCATCACCAAGCCAAACTAGTCTTTAGAGGCTTAGTTTGTTGCCTATAACATTGCAAGCGACGTAGAGAGAATGTCCAGATTTTAAAAACAGAGAGAAAAATAAGGTATCTTGGGAGGTTCATAAAATCCACACCTGCGTCATTTACACATGTGCTTCAGTAATGAGGATAACACACGTAAGATATCGGTTATTTCTTACGGAATGTGAAATTATTATTGCGTCCAGGACCGTTCTCACTATCAATTGCAATCCCCTGTTGGACAAGGTTATCACCAGTCAAGCCTGACGGTAGGTCGGGCCTACGGAGATGAAGAACTTCCGTATAAGATAGCTGAAAAACGCTATATTTATCCCATTCTCTCTTTTTTTTTGCATTTCTCTCAAATTGAAGCACATCAAAATACTTGGTTATTTCATATTTTGCTAAAATCTTAAATGAGAATTTTTTTTTACATTACTCAATCGTGTATGTTAATTAGATTTATTAAATACAACTCGTATAACGTTTACCAAAAAAATAAACAATCTCTATATGCACTTCAAGTGGCTCAATACAACAGGAATATCTACACCGAGAGGTGTACCCTGTTTATGTACACTGTACACTTATGTACACTGAAAGTTTACTTTAGCTCTCGTCCATGACCAAGACTGAGGTATGGTTGCTTGCATGCTGCTCTGTAAACTGTTGTGGAACCCGTCCTCGCAAACTCGTATAGTCAATATTGACTTATTAGTTACGTGCATAGGTGACATACTAAACATAATAGTTTCACTTAAAAAGCTTCATAGAAAACACCAACCTTACCTAACCTACTTGAGTATGTTAAAATAAGCATCTTATAGCTTCGTAATTGCAATTGTTACTTAACCTATTATAGGTATAGGTTAGGTAATAATTGTAATTACGAAGCAATAAGATGCTTATCTTAACATACTAAGTAGGTTAGGTAAGGTTGGTGTTTTCTATGAAGCTTTTCAAGGGAAACTATTATGTTAAGTATGTCACCTATGCACTTATTTAATAAGTCAATATTGACTATACGAATTTGCGAGGACGGGTTGCGTTGTGGTAGCCTTAACAACCCTTCAGAGGTCGATGGTCTTAAGCCCACATCACCAAGCTAAACCAATATTAACACTTGTAACACAGCCGTATCACCATCTACGTCAGTGTGGCATTGAACGATCCCCTCTGATTCTGATTCCTTACCTGATTCTGGTGTTATCTACGTCGGCTTGTTTCGGCGGGAATGTCACTGATCGTCCCGACGATTGCTGTTTGAACGACCGCACTCCAACGAGCGATGGAAAGGTGATTTGATCTCCCGTTATCCCGTCTTTGAAGGAGGCGGAGGCCTGGAGAGGAGCCTCGGAAATGCTTGGAGATAAGACGACAGCCTCCTCGCTATTGATCTGCAGAGAAAACATCATTAGAATCACATTGCATTAGAGATTGAAAATTACCCACTTTTGCCTAGACAGTTTTTTGTTTTGAGTCCACATGGCCTAATTAAAATTTCTTTGAGCTTTGCATTAGAGATTTTAAATGCATGGCTTCAACATGAAGCCTTTGGAGCGTGGAATCACAGCATCTCGGCCAGACCATTGTGGCCGAGATGCTGTGATCTCAAGTCGATTGTATCACAATCGACCATTCTCAAGTCGATTGTGACACAACAATCGACTTGAGAATGGTCCAGGACGGACCGAAACGTCGTCGACCCTTCACCTTCTAGTGTGTGGTCTGGTCAACATACTTTAGCCACGTTATTGTGACTCATCGCCTGCACAGCATGTCGGATTTACATGACATACTGTGTTACCAAGCTGCAAAATGCTTATACGGACAGTTTTGTTTCATATAAAGGTTAACGTTGGAGGCTGTCAAGGGTCTAACTATGCAAACATTTGCCACTCGTGGCTGGATCATCCCTAAAACTGCAAATAGTTGAATATGAATGTTTTATGCTGTTGACCGTAAATGTATGTAAACATACTGGGATCTCTATGTTATGCATGCAAGGAGAATACAAACCTCCCCCTTCCAGGCATTCTTTGCAAGTATGTATGTCTATGTATATGTGGGTATGTATATATATAAGTTAGACATATATATATATTCCTAAATTTATGTGAACGCTTTTCTTTGGACAAAAAGGTGTTTACCGAATCGGACCAAAATTATAGTAAAAATAATGAAAAATACATAATACACTAAATAATGTGGAAAATGAATGAAATTAAGGCGAAAATGAAGCGTAGATAATGTCATAAAGATATATTTCAGTGATCAATTAAATTTTCAGATCTTGGATTGTTGTGCTGAGAGATCAATGAATAATTCAGGTATATTATAATAATGTTCATGTATTAATTAACGAGTGAACAGTTTACATAGATAATAATACTTCTTCACAATTTTGTAACAAGAGTGTTAGAATATATATATATATATATATATATATATATATATATATATATATATATATATATATATATATATATATATATATATATATATACTGGAAATTCAACATAAGGAAATTCCATTTGGACGTACGTCTCGGACATCTCTTAAGTACACCTCTTAGTCAGCTTAAGCCGTTTGGTTTAGGATTTAATTTTTATAATACAATGGTTTTATAATAATTATAATACGTTGGTGTGTGTGTGTGTGTATTCAGCTAGTTGTGTTCACCTAGTGTGGAGGAAGTTTTCCTCTTGATGTGACTGTGGAGTAGCTTTGGTTCGGTCTTGGCTTTATTTGCTATATCATTTTCATAACTTTTCTCTGCTTCTCTTCTCACCCTGACGTACTCATTCCTGGTTCTCTGGTATCTCTCTCTGCTTTCTGGTGTTCTGTTATTCCTGAAGTTCCTCCACGCCCTTTTGTTCAGTTCCTTTGCTTCCATACATGCCCTATTATACCATGGATTCTTCTTTTGCTTCTTGTATTTTTCCCTTTGGGCCGGGATGAACCTGTTTACTGCCTCCTGACACTTTTGGGTGACATAGTCCATCATATCTTGTACAGACTTATCTCTGAGGTCTGTGTTCCAAGGTATTTCCCTTAGGAAACGTCTCATCTCATATTTCCCCTTTCGGTATGCCAGCCTTTTGTTTCCTAGTTCTTTTTTGGGGGAGATAATTCCTAGCTCTACCAGTTACTCAAAGTACAATACAATGTAATCACTCATTCCCAAGGGTGCTTCCATCTTAACTTCCCTTATATCCCACTCATTTAGGGTAAATATCAGATCGAGCATGGCTGGTTAATATTCTCCTCTCATTCTTGTTGGTTCCTTGATGTGCTGGCTTAGAAGTTTCTTCTTGTCAAGTCCAGCAGCTTAGCTCTCCATGTTTCTGGTCCTCCATGCGGGTCTCTGTTCCCTCAATCTATCTTCCCGTGGTTGAAGTCTGCCATAATTAGTAGTCCAGATCCATTCCTGCTAGCAACAGAAACTGCTGTTTCTATTATGTTAATGGTGGCCATGTTGTTTCTATCATATTCCTGTTTGGGTCTTCAGTCATTTGGTGGTAGATTATATATGACTATGACTATAATATTTGGTCCACCAGTTCTTATGGTACCTGTTATGTAGTCACTGAAACCTTCGCATCCCTGAATAACCATCTCCTCAATATCCCAGCCTTTTCTTACCAGCAGAGCTACACCACCACCACCTCTTCCTTCCCTCTCTTTCCTTATAACATAATAGTTCTGTGGGAACACTGCATTTCTTATGGTTTTCGTTAGGTTTCTGTTAGTTCTAATATGTCTGGGTTTTCTTCTAGTACCTATTCTCCAAGTTCATTTACTTTATTTGTAATTACATCTATGTTAGTGTGTGTGTGTGTGTGCTTATGTGTGTGTGTGTGTGTGTGTGTGTGTGTGTGTGTGTGTGTGTGTGTGTGTGTGTGTGTGTGTGTGTGTGTACTCACCTAATTGTGCTTGCGGGGGTTGAGCTTTGGCTCTTTGGTCCCGCCTCTCAACTGTCAATCAACTGGTGTACAGATTCCTGAGCCTACTGGGCTCTATCATATCTACACTTGAAGCTGTGTATGGAGTCAGCCTCCACCACATCACTTCCTAATGCATTCCATTTGGCAACCACTCTGACACTAAAAAAGTTCTTTCTAATATCTCTGTGGCTCATTTGGGCACTCAGTTTCCACCTGTGTCCCCTTGTGCGTGTGCCCCTTGTGTTAAATAGCCTGTCTTTATCTACCCTATCAATTCCCTTCAGAATCTTAAATGTGGTGATCATGTCCCCCCTAACTCTTCTGTCTTCCAGCGAAGTGAGGTTTAATTTCCGTAGTCTCTCCTCGTAGCTCATACCTCTCAGCTCGGGCACTAGTCTGGTGGCAAACCTTTGAACCTTTTCCAGTTTAGTCTTATCCTTGACTAGATATGGACTCCATGCTGGGGCTGCATACTCCAGGATTGGCCTGACATATGTGGTATACAAAGTTCTGAATGATTCTTTACACAAGTTTCTGAATGCCGTTCGTATGTTGGCCAACCTGGCATATGCCGCTGATGTTATCCTCTTGATATTTGCGGCAGGAGACAGGTCTGGCGTGATATCAACCCCCAAGTCTTTTTCTTTCTCTGATTCCTGAAGAATTTCCTCTCCCAGATGATACCTCATGTGTATCAGATGTGTGTGTGTGTGTGTGTGTGTGTGTGTGTGTTGTGTGTGTGTGTGTGTGTGTGTGGTGTGTGTGTGTGTGTGTATGTGTGTGTATGTGTGTATGTGTGTATGTGTGTGTGTGTGTGTGTGTGTGTGTGTGTGTGTGTGTGTGTGTGTGTGTGTGTGTGTGTGTGTGTGTGTCTAGATGTGCTTGCAGGGGCGAGCTGAGCGAGGAAATTTAATTATTCCTTGATTCCTTGATATTTCTTGATTCCTTTAGTTGAGAAGCTTTAAATCGAAGTAAATCTATTTCTAGGACTATAAAATGCCCTTTAGTCATGTAGAATTTCATTGTATGGCACCATTTTCTTATTAAAATAACATGAAGTATTTAAACTTATTTCCTGATCTTCACTCATTTTTTTAGATTGAATATGCAAACGATTCTCTAAGAAATCAAATATTAATGCAAAATTATATAGTGCTTTTGTCATATTAAATATTTATCGCATTTTTTAACATATGTCCTAACTAAAAATGCACTTTCGTCACTGATTGTCATTAATTATTAAATAAATTAACTTTTCCGAAGAGTTTTAATGTTTTTTCTTTTCTTGTAATAATACACATAGTTTTTTCCAATCTTGTGAAAATGCTGGAAGTGGAACAATAATCTGCAACTCGGTGAAAATTGTAATTTCATTTACAGGAACTAAAACTATATTATTGGAAAAAAAAGGGGACACGAATTTCATGTTTTCATCTCCTCGTCGTTCCTGATCTTAAGTTTAAAAAGTTTAGTAGGCCTGAATTCAAAGCAAGACTTTTTGTTTAGTTTCGAAATGAAACGTAAGGCCTATATATATTATATTTATTTAGTGATTTAAGACGTAAGATATAAACATTGGATAACGTAACATAGTGTTCGAACTTACCCTGGATTGTCTCAAGGGAGATGGTGTCCCCCGCCCAAGTTCAGAGACCTTCATGGTCTTGCTGAAGCCGAAGCCGGAGCCGGAGATCTGAAGACCCGCACTCAGATCCTGCGCCAGATCATCTCTCAACACCGAAGACACCGGTGGAGGGTGTTCGAGACCGTCCAAGGAGTCACTATGCCCTAGAGTCTCCAGAGGCAATGTGGAGATATCGATAGCCAGCGGACGGAAGCTAAGAGGTTCCTGTAGAGGCAGGTCTCTGGTTACACCGAAGGAGGAAGACCTCAGAGCTGCAGGTATCGTGTGTAGGGAGGACGCGGATGGGGCTAGGCTGGAGGACCCTCCAGCGGGAGCTCTACGTGCCAACGGAGGGAGCGAGGATGGGCGGCTGGATGGATCAATCTGTCGTTCAGATCGCTGGTCTGCCCACACCCATCGCTCGCCTGAAGCAATGCCTGCTGGCCGACCCACAACCAGGCAAGAGAACGGGGAAAAAAATATGTTAAAAAAATAAAAAACACAGCAAAACGTGAGTTAAAACTAAATCTCCATGCCCAGTGGTAAATAAAAATGATTGGTATGAATAAAAATATTATGATA
>WNGS01000543.1:14466296-14477842 GCA_020271785.1 Procambarus virginalis | reverse complement strand
AAGCTGTTAAGGTAATTAATGGTGGAATTTAACCAGTCTCCAGCCAGAAAGAATGCCGTAATCCAGAATATAGTTCATGATGAAAGCACAAGCTGGTACTGTGATTAGAAGGTCGGTTGTGTTGTTAGTGCCTCTAACGACCTCTGGAAGGGTTATTAAGGCCGCCACAAGCGCTTATTGGCCCGCTAGCAACGAATGCCTAAGTTCTCTATATAGTTCATTACTAAAGTAAAAACTCGGTATATACACTGGGAAGCGGGTGTATATATATATACTATATATATATATATATACATTTCTCAGTGTATATATATGACTCTCTATTCAGGGGTTATAGTTAGGTATAAACGTATGTGCATTCGGAAATGACCACACGATTTAATCTGTTATTTCCACCTGGCTTTAAAATTTCTAGAATAATATTTTTAATTTATTTTGACATTTAACTATAAAAAATGAGTTAACAGAGTTTTATTTGTGTTTGTGTATAACCATTTATGGATAGTTGAACTTGAATGTCATACACTTAAATTTCAAAACACACAAAAAAAATTACGCTTAAAAATAACAAAAATACAAATATTTATAGTTACCCAATATGTCAGCTGCGGCGCAAGTCAACAGAAAACGGGATGTGGTCACGCGTTGCCAGCTGTACGGTCCAGGGGGGGAGACGCCCACTATTCAACACTAGCTAACCAAACGCACATTCACCGACCGAGGGCTCGAGCCTTACTGAAACCAGCGAGAATGGGAGAGAGAGATGTGTGTGTGGGTGTGGGCGGGTGCGGGTGTGTGTGTGTGGAGGAGGAGGAGGACGAACGACCACCTGCCCTGTTGAGATCACCGCCCACCCCCACCTTTCTAATGTTTACATAAGTTAATGAACTGTCGAATGCCTGACCTAACTACAGCCATAAACTTATCGAACTAAATCATTGCCTCCGTCTAAAAATCAACTAATTTAAGAAACATTAGATTTATTAATATGCAACAATTGAAAAGTACATAAATGCCGTTAATTAACACATAGGTTAAAGTAATCATTTTTTAGCGTACTGTAGAACTATAACTAACGGAGATCCTGCTTGACCAGCAGCTGTGGGGGGGGGAGTGGGGGAAGGGGGGGGGGGGAGGAGGCAGGTTTGGAGGGAGAAAGAGAAATCCCCTGCACATCCTGAACGGTATAATCATACTCAATCTTCGCATTGCATTCATATATTCCTACGTCTTTTGTATTAAATTGATACGCATTAGTTGCACAATCTCATTCTCTGTCTCTGTCTCTGTCTCTGTCTCTGTCTCTGTCTCTGTCTCTGGCTCTCTCTCTCTCTCTCTCTCTCTCTCCTCTCTCTCTCTCTCTCTCTCTCTCTCTCTCTCCTCTCTCTCTCTCTCTCCTCTCTCTCTCTAATCATCTAAAATTAATATTTCAGAAAAAGAGTAAAAAGCACAACTCCTAACCAAAACATAGACCTAATCATATACTATAAAATAAAGATGACTACTGGAACTCCTTATTAAAAACAGCCCGAAGCCGACGGAGAACCCTTTACAGCACTCAAGCGTTGTATACATGTACACTTGCCCCTACGAAGGATGTAACCTTCAATCTAAGTAATAGGTATCACGTCGACCAAGCTGACGAGGCGTTTGACCTGTCATCTTCAATCGTGTGCCCCTAAAAATCATATGAGACAAGCCCATGACATCACCCTAACAAGAGAAATGTTGAAAACAAATCTTGCATACAGACAAACTTCAGGATGTAAGAAGATTACGACTTCTTGAAGCCATTCATATAAAATGCGAACAACCCGCCATAAACACCCAAATTACGGAACTATCAACAAGAACAAGACCGGAACGTGAAGATGCCAATATAGAAGACACTTGCTCAACATGCTACACCCACAGCACCTCATTAATCTTTGTATGTGCTTCCTCCTTTTCTCAACTTTAATCGTTCCCATTTATGTCCCACATTCGGTTCCCATTTATGCCCTGATTGATAAAGATTAAGCCACCCAAGAGGTGGCACGGGCATGAATAGCCCGTAAATTTTTGCCCTATTTACCCCCCCTTTTTATAATGTACTCCTCACCTATTTGCATTCTATACCTGACCTAACTAATGGAATAAATCCAATTCGCCCAAAAACAGGCGAATCACTTGAGAATTAACCACGTAGGCTCGAGACATTGTGTAAATTTATAATTAGCGTTCATACACTACCTACAGTGGAGAAACTTTGGATATCTGGTTAAGATTTCTGGCCGTACTTCATTCTGAATGAAGTACAAATGTTTTGAATGAAGTTATGAATGAAGAATGAATGTACTTCATTTTGAATGAAATACAGGGAAATGTAAGATACGCAACGAAACTATAAACACCGACAGCAACAGCAAATCATTATCAACATCATCAACTTTCCGCAGAAGTCTAAAGAATGCAGGCCCAAGACTGATGATTAAACTACATACGTCAGAAAATGGAGAAACGACAACGTTTCGATCCCCGTATGTTCCTCTCTTCCTTCACACGACTTGATGATGGTCCAGGACGGACCGAAACGTCCCTCTTCATTTCTCCACTTTCTGATGCGTGGGCGATGAGTCACAATAACGTGGCTAAAGTAAGTTGACCAGACCACACACTAGAAGGTGAATTAGGGACGACGACGTTTCGGTCCGTGCTGGACCATTCCACAATCGACTTGAGAATGATCCAGGACGGACCGAAACGTCGTCGTCGTCCCTTCATTTTCTAGTGTGTGGTCTGGTCACTTCTGATGCGTGGCTTGGTCATTAAATCTTCAGCCACGTTATTGTGACTCATCTGGCCTGCAGACCCAAGAATGTAGATATTCTACCGATATCTACCCAAGGTAGATATCGTCCGCTCTCACAAAGCACTATATAACCTGCATCAATATATCCATACGGAGATGCCTCGGAGAGGCTGCAGGATCCAGTAAGTTCAGTAGAACTTCGATTTCAGCTCCTTTTGACCATGTCGTAGCTCAGCCGATTAAGGCAGCGTCTGGGATGCTCTCGGACGCAGGTTCGAATCCTCGTCACGGCCCTTGTGGATTTCTTCCATACGGAGATGTTCCCAGTTTATTTTTCAACTGGCTCTGAGTGCATGATTTAGAGGCGTTCCCGCATACTCGAGCACAATGAGATTGAGGAATGCGTCAGAATAAATATTGAATTAATTCTACATTGGTCACATTACAAATACAAATCAGATCATTGACAGGGACGGGAACTATCAGGAGAAGGTGCCAAACCATTAGGACTATTTAGGCCTTTGGAAGGGATCAGGATAAGGAATTGAGGAGGGGTCGGAGAGAGGGGAGGTGGGGGAAGGAATGGTGCCCAAACAGTTGGACGGTCGGGGGATTGAACGCCGACCTGCATGAAGCGAGACCGTCGGTCTCTACCATCCAGCCCGAATATAGGCAATGAAATTCCTAATAACGCAACACACCGATAGTTTATATCTTCGTTAGCCTTCGTAAGCTCACGTAACGACAGGTATTGAATAACCAGCAATAATAGTGATGTTGTTATTGTTTAAGATTCGCTACCTGGAACAAAAAGTTCCAAGTAGCACTGGCTATGGTGAGCCCGTGGAAAAATAATAGTGAACAGCTCATTAGCTTATATTCGCGCAATTAGGAGTCCTCATTAACCAACACTAGTCACATAGTGAAAGGTTTCGTTAATCTAGAGATACGCAGAGAAGGATCTGGTTAAGTGTTAACAGTTACACAACGAAGATCATCGTTATTCCACAGGTTGACATTGTTCTCACTCTCCCATAGTTTTTATAGATTCACATTGAAGACCTTTTTAAAAATGCACCAAATGCTTTGAACTTGAACATATGTTTCAAATATGATCATAAGCAACAAAAGTGGCTTTTATATGTAAATGTTATATAACAAAAAGCCATATTAACACGAAACTTTCATTGTCCACACAATTTTAATCATTTCATTAACCTAAAAATCTTATCAATAAATTGTTTTTCTTATTTAACAAAAAATTGCTCTTTCTCATAAAATACATTTCATCATAATCATTATAATCATCATTATTCTCATCATCGTCAAATGTAGCGCACATTGAACGAACAGTATTGCAGTTCATAAGCTTTTGAACATGTGAAAAAGTAACAGAACCGGATGAGTTTCGCATCAACCATGCATGTCAATTCATCATGTAGAGAACAACCAATTTTATAAACATGGGTGAGGCTGAGATGTTGGTGAGTTCCTTAGGTGTGTGTGTCCTTATGGGAGACTGCAACTGGGGAGGTCAGATCTATCTTTCCCACGGCCCAAATCGCTTGTGTGTGTGTGTGTGTGTGTGTGTGTGTGTGTGTGGTGTGTGTGTGTGTGTGTGTGTGTGTGTGTGGTGTGTGTGTGGGTGTGTGTGTGTGTGTGTGTGTGGGTGTGTGTACTCACCTAGTTGTGCTGTGCGGGGGTTGAGCTCTGGCTCTTTGGTTCCGTCTCTCAACTGTCAATCAACTGGTGTACAGATTCCTGAACCTACTGGGCTCTATCTTATCTACACTTGAAACTGTGTGTGTGTGTGTGTGTGTTGTGTGTGTGTGTGTGTGTGTGTGTGTGTGTGTGTGTGTGTGTGTGTGTGTGTGTGTGTGTGTGTGTGTGTATGACCGTGATCCCCAGCACACACAACAAGCAGCAGGTTTTATCACCACCGTAGCTACACCATAAGTGTGAGTTGAGCTCAAGCGAACATAAGCGAAAAGACAGTTAGCACAACCAGAACATATTTCCCGTGAGAAATTAAAACGACGACATGCCACTGGGGCCACCATCGAAATCTCTCACGAAACCAAAGGAACAAGCTCAAGCTCGCTTGCCTGTAGAGGCAAGCACAGGCCACCAAAGCAAGCAGTAAAAACACGCTTTAATGAATAGCAAAGCCAACATGACGGTTAAAATAGGGGGGAGAAAATATGCTGCCACATTACCGTAGCAACAAGGAAGGAAGGGAGGGGCAAGTGCGGTACGTAAGGGAGGGAAAAGAAAGAAGGTAGAAGGTATAGGGAAGGAAGAGAAGCATTCAAGCAATGAGAGACGGAGAGGAGAGTGAGGATAATCGGGCAAATAAACCAGATGGAGAATGGCCGAGACAAGCAAAAAGAAGTTGGGTCCGGAAGGTTGGTTGAGGTCCAAGCAGAATGGCGGGAGGCAAAAGGCCGCCCAGAAAGACGCAAGGGGTGGGGTGGGGGGGGGGGTTTCAGGCAATGCACTGGGCGGCCCCAGGCAAAAGCAAAGGGACTTCAGGCGGACGCAAGGGACTTCAGGTGGACGCAAGGGACTTCAGGTGGACGCAAGGAACTTCAGGTGGACGCAAAGGACTTCAGGTGGACGCAAGAGACTCCAGGTGGACGCAAGGGACTTCAGGTGGACGCAAGGAACTTCAGGTGGACGCAAAGGGACTCCAGGTGGACGCAAGGGACTTCAAGTGGACGCAAGCGAGTTCAGGTGGATGCAAGGGACGTCAGGCGGACGCAAGGGCATCCAGGTGGACACAAGGGACTTCATGTGGACGCAAGGGACTCCAGGTGGACGCAAGGAATTCAGGTGGACGCAAGGGACTCCAGGTGGACGCAAGGGAATTCAGGTGGACGCAAGAGACTTCAGGTGGACGCAAAGGACTCCTGGTGGACGCACAGGACTCAACATTTATTTAGTTTTAACTCTAATTACGTTATAAGGAATTAATAACAATTTATTTCAAGTTTTTTTTTGGGGTAAATGGTTTTTGCCCAACCACTTGGGCTGAGCGGTAGAGAGACGGTCTCGCTTCATGCAGGTCGGCATCCAATCCCCCGACCGTCCACAAGTGATTGGGCACCATTCCTTTTCCCTCCGTCCCATCCCAAATCCTTATCCTGACCCCTTCCCAGTGCTATATAGTCGTAATGGCTTGGTGCTTTCTCCTGATAGTTCCCTTGCCTTGCAAGTAACATATTTTATAGAGCTTTGAGGAAATTCTTTGCTATTAATTTCTATCTATTACTAATTGCCAACAATCCATAAATATATTCTTTATATAAAATTGTTCTTTATATAAACTTGGAAAATATAGGTTATGACCGCAAAGTACTTCGTGATAGTACTGATTAAACCAGGGATTAATTCTTGTTTGTATGCACAATACATCACACAAACGTGATGTATTGTCCTCAAGGATCCTATACTGAGGTCTTCTCAAGTCGTATTTACCCAATATTATTGATGACCAAACCACACATCAGAAGTGAAGAAAAGACGACTTTACACGACTTGTTAATGGACCATGATGGACCGAAACGTCGTCGTCTCTTCACTTTCTGATGTGGGTTTTAGTCATGATATCTTCAACCACGTTATTGTGACTCTGCCTACCAATATTATTGCTATTAGAACCTTCCACCAGATAATTTAGACCATACTGCTATTAGACCCTTCCAATCAGAAATATTTGACCATATTTAAACATCTCAGTCCACGACGTCAATGTTTAACGTTTATACATATATATATATAATTATATATATATATATATATATAATATATATATATATATATAATATATATATATATATATATACTAATAAACATTGATTGCTTTCTACTCCAGCATTGAGATCTGATACTTTAATATTCCGGTTTAGGCATTGGATTGGTTCCTACTTAAGCGTTGATGTCACCTACTTATGAATATAAAATATTAAGGTGGATCAGTACTTACTAATGCATTGAATCTCTTTGCTATATGAATGGAGGTGATAGTGGATTACTCTCTCATTGCGCATTGAAGTTTCTTTTATATATCTGCTTTATTGGTTCCAGCATTACGGACAGACAAACGGATATAGAGACAGATAGACAGACCGAGAGTGGTGGTGGCTGACTGGGCAGCACGCTGGATACGTAGTCCTGTGGACTCGTGGCTGAGTGGACAGCGCTCGGGGGTCGTAGTTCTAAGGGCCTGGGTTCCATTCCTGTCGAAGGCGGAAACAAATGGTCAGAGTTTCTTTCACCCTGATGCACCTGTTCATCTATCAGTAAATAGGTATCTCTGGTAGACAGCTGCTACGGGCTGCTTCCTGGATGTGGCGTGTACTCACCAAATTGTACTCACCTAATTGTGCTTGCGGGGGTTGAGCTCTGGCTCTTTGGTCCCGCCTTTCAACTGTCAATCAACTTATGTTCAGATTGTGTGTGTGTGTGTGTGTGTGTGTGTGTGTGTGGTGTGTGTGTGTGTGTGTGTGTGTGTGTGTGTGTGTGTGTGTGTGGGTGTGTGTGTGTGTGTGTGTGTGTTTCTCTGAGAGAAATTTAGGCAGTAGATATGATAGAAAAAAATAGGTCGGAAGTAAGCAGTAAGTAAGACAACCGACAATTAGAAAGGCGGAGTCCAAGAGCTAACAGTTCGATCCAGCAGGTATAAATAATAAAGAAACACACATAAACACAACAAAACACACACTCACACACACACACACATCAATAAACAGAGCTCCCATGTTTCATAAGTTTTTCAAGACCTATACCACACACACACAAGAGGCCAATTCGATACAACGCTTCCTGCATCACTTATCAGTCTAACCCGTTGCAGCTCTTGCAACATATAATTTTCACTGTGCCACATTTGCAACGCACTAACATAAGATGAAGACCATATGTCAACAGATACACGTGGGCAGTGCTCGCCTGAATTTCTCCCACCGAGGTAACATACTCTCGCAAAACTTTCACTCCTCATAGCGTATATGTTGTGCAAGTTGCAAATATTCATCAGCCGTTGCATTCACCGGTAATCGGAGATGTCCTTGAACTCTCGCCTTGCCATCTACATTTTTTTTTACAAGATATCGACATGTTATTTACATACTAGTCTGCTTTTTTTTACATCATTGGTGAAGGACTAACTCTCATTTTATCTCTAAGAAACACAAAATCTTCCATAGTTTTTGGGGATTCTCTCAGGCACGTTGATAATATATAATATAATCATTGACCCAGGGGCCATATGATCAATGACCCAGGGGCTCATATATCAATGGCCCAGGGGCTCATATGATCAATGACCCAGGGGCTCATATGATCAATGACCCAGGCATCATATGATCATTGGCATAATCATTAAGGCCTGGGAGAGGTAGTTTCGGTATGGGAATTGCCAGGACGACAGGCTGTTGTGGCCTTTGGCTTAAATTGCGAGCCTTAGACGGGTATATGGGACATGGGTGAAGTGAAAGGCATGTGGACGGACAAGAGTTGGTGAAGAAGAGAAGAGAGCTGAATGAGGTTACGTGAGACATGTGTGATGGAGGGAGAAGTGTGTGTGTGTGTGTGTTGTGTGTGTGTGTGTGTGTGTTTGTGTGTGGTTTTGGGTGGGTGTTGGGGTGTGTGTTGGGGTCTGTTACTTGTATCAATTCTGGGTGAGGGCGTCCCGCTCTCTGTACTGGTGTCCTGCAGGCATATAGAATGAACTGAGGAGTCAGTCCACACCATGCCTAGCACATCCGTAAACTTGAACGAAGTTCTCTACCGTGTCATGGACTCAGTCCATGTTCCTTGTTGGCCCCCAGTTAATTTCCTGTACCGAATGAGATTGTAGGGACATATTCTACCTTCGGCGAGTGATTTCCCCAGCTTCCTGTAACCAGCCTTAGCTGGGACTAGTGTGGCAACCTTGTTCAGCTTGTTTGTGCTACAGGTACGGGCTCTGCTGGGCTGCTAGATGGTTCTATGTGGTGTATGTGTGTGTGTGTGTGCGTGTGTGTGTGTGTGTGTGTGTGTGTGTGTGTGTGTGTGTGTGTGTGTGTGTGTGTGTGTGTGTGTGTGTGTGTGTGTGTTGTGTTATATATATATATATATATATATATATATATATATATATATATATATATATATATATATATATATAGGGAACAGATTATGTGTGCAAATGCTGGCGAATATGTTAAGTGCGTATCTTCTGTTTTCTATGTCTTCCAGTTTTCTATAAGCCAAACAGTTAAGTTTCCTGTTTTCTGTCAGTCGAGGCAGTAAGGTTTTCTGTTTTCTATAAGCTGAACAATTAATCTTCATGTTCTCTATATCTTCACAATTCAGCCTCTACATGACGTCAATGAGTACTGAATTTTAATATCAGGTCAGTACATGTTGGGTCAGTTGAGTACACATAGAAAACTTAGATGAGTGCAAGATTTTTGTACCATAATATGATTATAACTAAGATAATGTGTATACTTGGGGGGTTACTATGCATATATAATCTCTCTTTTTATAGCTCTCTAATCCATAAATAACCCAGGCAATAAATATGTATGATTAAATTATTTAATTTTATATATATATATATATATATATAGTATATAATATATATATATATATATATATATATATATATATATATATATATCATATATATATATATATACGCCAGCCAGACCTGGACTGTCTACAGCTGAGACGACAAACACCTCAATCACTTTCACTTCAGCATCAGGTACTGGACACGGAGGGTCCTGGCAAAGGCCGGTATTCCCAGCATCTACTCCCTCCTCCTACAGAAATCTCACCAAACCTCAGCACTTAGAAGCTGGTTGCTCAGGATCGTCCAACTTGGCGAAGCAAATTCACCGCAGGAGCCCCATGGGCGAAGAATAGACGGAGTGCGGAGGCGCAGAGGAAACGTGTCGTCGTGCAAAGTTAGGGCAACATATTCACCTCGACGAGAAGCACCACCCGTCCACATATGTCTCATGTGTGGGGGTGAGCTTTCCTAGTCCAGGATTGGTCTCATTAAGCATTTTCGAGACACACAGTCACTCATCTCCGACTTGATATCGTATTTATGGTCATCTTCGACTCCGAAGGACAAACATTATATACATATATATTTACTATGTGTGGATATTGTCACATGGGTTTTCTCCTGGGAAAATTCTGCTTCTCTAATATTGTTAACTAATCAGCGACAGGCTATTGACTGTATAGAATTACAAAAATGTGTGAGTTTGTCTCGTTTTTCACCATTTTATTCAATACTGAATTTATGATCGGCACCTTTTCACTCGTTACTCGCTTCCACTTGGCACTTCAAATCAAACCACCAGAGTAATATGTAACAGGATCACATGCGATCAAGTGGCTGAATAAATTGAGAACGGAAATTGTGTATTTCTCTCGCTCTCTTTATGTATCTCTCTCCTGCTCTCTCTCACTTCCCTTTCTTCCTCTCACGCTTTCTCACTCCTCTGCTTTCCTCCTCCTTCCTTCTTCTCTCTCTCTCTTTCCCCTTTCTCTCTCTCTCTCTCTCCCCTCTTCCTCTCTCTCTCTTCTTCCTTTCATCCTTTTGGAGGGAGGGGGGGCAACTGAAGAGAAAGAGGCTATTTATTAGGGGTTCAAGGTGCAGTATGATGAACGTTCAAGGGGAGTGGTTGGCCAAACTTTGTGGAGGTGGATCGTCATTTGCAACGCGGGCCAAATATTTCATCACTTCACCAACACATAGGTTCGTCTTTTAAGCCAAAATATGATAGCTAGAATAAAGCTGACAAATATTGGCGTGATCATCGAGTCGAGGCGAGTGTAAATGGTACTGTGATAAATTTGTTGAGAGAGATCCTTGGCACAATGCATATGGCATTGTTTTATTTGACGTCCAATCACGACTCGCTACATGTCAGGACGTACCCAGCAGCACTTACTTGGAAAAGTGGGTGAAGGTATAGCCCTAGGCGTCTGGTCTCATCCTCGGACAGAAGACCAGACAGACATTACCATTTGCAGATATAGCTAGATATATATTATTGGTTACTTTTCTTAAAGATTGTACTTATCTTCACCGTTTTATTTATCGCCAATGCCATTCTCGTGTGTAAAATTACAATACATTAAACCATTAGCATGCCTACATTCTCCTTTATAAGGACAACATTGTTTGCACATTGTTTATCATGTGTGTGTAAATACCAAGAGTCATTAGCTCTATCAATGACCATCAATGATGCATTCCATTGTTTATATCATCACCTATTAATCATTCCAAGCCTATATAACCACTAATAAAGTCATCCAGTGTCTATCTTATACCAACTGTTAAACTGCTTTAATAATTCTCAGTCCATATATCGCTCTTCGTAAAAAAAAACATTAAATTATATAAATTGTGACCAATAAACATTTTTATATTTTAAGGAAATATCGATAATATATTTTTCATATCTGCACCCCCCCCTAAAAGTAATTATTTTGCCCATATCACCACCAGGCCTGGTCAGAGTATTGACCTCAGTGTAATGGAAGTGCTGACCTCAGTGTTATCTCTATATGTGTAGGAAATTATAAGAGGAACATCCTCCGTTATCTAGTTAGAGTATAGCAGCTTTCTAGGAGTCTGGTTAAGAGATGTGTTGATCAGTCAAACTGTCGTGCATGTCATGCTGTCTGTAACACTTCAAATACACAGTCAAATGCTGTCAAATACACAGGCCTCTAGTTTTGA
>WNGS01000543.1:14407174-14448613 GCA_020271785.1 Procambarus virginalis | reverse complement strand
ACCAGGTAGTCTAGCCGCCTCTCTCCCCTCTCAACTCTCCCCTCACGTGTCCTCTCCCAAGGGAAGCGTAGGGGATGCAAGAGGAAAGGTTAGGGGTGCAAGATACGAGGGTCAGGGATGCAAGATACAAGGTCAGAGCTGCAAGACAACGTGGTCGGTAATGAATAGGACACCATAGGCTGGCAGTATACATGTAAGCCCTTGACTGGAGGTATACATATAAGACCATTACCGGAAATATACACAGTATACATAAAAAAAAATGCGGAGTTCGATGAAGCTGTTTTTGGAGATATATATTACTCTTGTGAATGCTGTTTTTTAAAATGCGTATATGTGCTCTTTTTTTAAGAATTTTGATTCCTGGAACCAGTGATCCAATCTCGTGCAGTCATTGGACAATACGTATTTAATTTATGGCCTACAATGGAGCGTATATTAAATGGATTGACATTAGGAAAGTAGGTGGATGTAGCGGATTTTTTTTCTGAAATTTAATTAGATGGACTGGTGTCGACTGGCAGTATACGTCACTATATAACGAATCATAGAGATAAGACCACATACAAGGGATATGTATATATATAGCATACCCAGTGGTGGACCTAGCTTATCGGTGTATGTATACTGGAAGTATACTTCAGTCTTGGGCTCTATGATTAAAAAATACTTGCCCTGTTGAGTATGCAGTTATTGTCGTAATAAACTCTTTGTAGGTAATATTCTAACTAAGTATTTTATTAACTCTTAATAACAACCTAACTTTTCGTAGGATGTTGGGGCATAAACCCATCACAAAATCAAACCATCATGTTATTCTGTTATACAAAATCGCTGGCTTAATAACAGAAGCATCTATGAAAACTGGCCGAATAGGCTGAAGAACAAAATTACTTAGATTCGTGTTCAGATTTAGGTTCTTTATTTTAATTTAGAAAGGTTAGTTTAGTAAATTCTTATATACATTAGGGAAAGTAAACAGTGACTTATTTATTTATTTTGTATTTGTTTATATACAAAAAGAAGGTACATAGGGTTTGTGAGAGTACATAACATTGGTGTTCTTACATTCTTGCAAAAGCCACTAATATGCATAGAGTTTCGAGCAGGTCCTTAATCTCACCAGATAAAGTAAGTGCCCACAATCGAATTTGAGAATGGTCCAGGACGGACCGAAACGTCGTCGTCCTTTCACTTTCTAGTGTGTAGTTTGGTCAACATATTTCAGCCACGTTATTGTGACTCCTCGTCTGCAAAAGTAAGTGCAATTGAAAGGTAAAGTGTAGCAAAATTTGACTGCAACAACAATACCTACAATGTAAATTTATGGATATATTTACAATAGTGAAGGTGCATGTCTTAAGCACTAACATTGGAGGAGTAGGTAGCAATATATAGTTTGAAGCACATGATAGGATGCCTTGTGTTTAATAAACTCTCGTTTTTTGGGTGAGATTAATAACAACAAAAAATACAATAGATGACTACAGATTATTCATGCCAAAAGGTTGAATATACATATAATATGATTTTCAATATGGTTGTGATTTGTAAATCGATTTGCAACATATCCTTATCTAGAATAATATTACATCAAATAATTATATATTGGTGACGCGAAAAATATATTTTATGCTGATCGAAAAACAGACGCGAGAAAATATTGAAGAATTGCATTACCAAAGTGACAGGAGAATCTGCCAGGTGTTCTTAAAGAACTGGCAAATTCTTTGCATTACTAAGACCAGGTATGCGTTCGATTCCGGAAAGTGTAAATGATTGGGCACCATTCCTCTCCACCGTCCTATCCAAAATCCTCATCCCCACCATCAATATATATATAATATATATAATATATATAGATAATATATATATATATATAGATATATTATTATAGAATATCGTTGTTCTTTCACTTCTGCTCTATCTGTTCGATTTTATTGGCATACTTTGATATTTTTCTCTGTTTCTTCTTTGTCTTCTTATCTGTATTCTTCATATCCTTCGTCTTCCTCACTCTTTAACCTCGTTCATCCTTTTGTTTTGGTTTTATGTCTTCTTTCTTCTTGTCTTGCGATCTTTCGTTCATTCTCTTCGTTTTGCATCTCCACTTCCTCTCCTTCCTTGAAGAAAAATCATTTGATTAAACAAGATTAAAACATTGGTTTGGTTTTGACACTATTGTTATCCTTTTTTTTAGATTTAGATATACAAAATCCTTAGTTTATAGTCAAATACATAATGATCTGTAACTGCTTGTTTACGTTGAGTTACTAATACAATGACAGTTACTAATACAGTGTATATTCAATGTTTACATTGAATATACAAATATTTCGTTGCTGTGTTTAAACTATAATTGATTTTTTTTATTACGTTATACGCTTTTTTTATATCAATTCTAAAGTACAGGTAACAAGCTATAGTCTGTTGTTTTAAGAGCGCTATAGTTAATCTACTATTGTATTTTTATACATACACTAGATACAGCTAATTTAATAAAGACATATTTATTTGACTATGGATGTACCTTTTCTTTGATTGTGAATCTACCTATCTACATTTTCTTTGACTGTATATCTACCTAACAACCTGTTGCCAACCTGTTCTTTGTTCCTGGAGCAATGTCTTTGGGCCCGGTCTCTGGACCAGGCCTCTATGATTGGTGGTTCTGGTCATCCAGGCTGTTACATTCAGCTGGTTGCAGGTGACGTATGAATCAAGCCCGGTTGATCTATGATCCCTTGGTGTATTTAGTTATCTAGCTAAGGTCGAGTTTTCTGAGGTTATCTTGAGGTTATCTTAGATGATTTGCGGGGCTATAGCGTCCCCCCGCGGCCCGGTCCCTCGACCAGGCCCCTTTTAGGCGTGTAGGTTTGAGTGATATTACATACAGCAGTTGCCTGTAGTGGATACCGAGTGTGTGCTAACTTAAGGAAAACACACACACCACACACACACACACACACGACACACACACACACACACCACACCACACACACACACACCACACCACACCACACCACACACAAATCAAATGTCTTAAGTTCATCATTTTCCTTCAGGGGAAATTCTGTCGAAAAAATTTAGTTTAATGTGTAATTTCCTCTTGACGACCATCCAGGGCCTAGGATTCCTTTAGCATTTAGCAACCACTGGGCCGAAACCTATATATCTTTCCTCAATCATGGCAGGCTTTGTCCAGTCATGAGCATCATAGCATTACAAGGTTAATTATAACAACAATAACGTTAAATTGTGAAGTTTCGAAGAGCATAAACTGCTTAACTAAATGTAAACTAAACTACCAATAGAAAATGAAGCTTCGTAGGGGTGGTTTAAGTGTATGATTAATCTGGCTGATAATGACAATAAAGTGGCACTCTAGCAAGTCTAGTAAGTGTCGACAACTTCTAGATACGTCAAGATTCGTCCCTAGCACTTGTTCTCACGAAGAACATGCTGGACCACTTTATTGCCTTGGTCTGTCACTTGTTACACTCTGCTTGTCTGACACTCGTGGAGCCAGTGCCAGGTAGTTGCACTGGCTTTGCAGTCTCCCCTCAAAATGGCCTCACCTATCTGTCACTGGTGTCTTTATTATGTGCAGAGCCCAAGAGAGAAATAATATGAAGGTGTAATGTTATTACAGATAGCAAGGAGGCGGGGCCCAAGAGCCTTTATCTCAGCCAGTGAAAATACACTACGTTGAGAGATATTCTAGTTTTATTCTAGTTTTTCTTTTTCTAATTGTCATTTTCCTCGTCCTATTTTCCTTCTCCCATTTCCAAGGTTCCTCCATTCCTAGATAACATGAATGTGTTCTCATCCAAGTACATGAATTTTTAACTAGTTTTCTTTATTGTTTATATATTTTGAAAATATTTTGAGTGTATTATTTCTGAGATATCATTAGCAGAACACTAATATAGCCACCAGTTATATCATTATGATTATTGTCATATTTACCAATTATTAATAAGATTATGGTATCTTTAGGAATATTATATTTCATAGTTTTTTTTTATTTTGACTAGATAATAGATGAGATTAACTGTTGTATATTGTATATGTATATATTATATATATATATATATATATATATATATTATATATAATATATATCATATCTATATAATATCTATATAGTATCTATATATATCTTATATATATCTATATATATATATATATATATATTATTATATATATTTATATATTATATATTCTTAATTCTAGTATATATATATCATATATATATCTATATATTATATAATCATATATATAATATATATATATATATATATATATATAGATATATATCTATGATATATAATATATATATACAAGTATATATATATACAAATATATGTATATATGTTTTTGGATTTGTGTAGGTTCTCCTCAGGAACTGCGTCACAAAAATCATACAGATTATGAATTCTTGCTTTTCTTATTGTCTTGGTGAGAAATTAACGTCATCTCATTCTTGGTCGTTCAGTTCCTTAACATAATGTCATTAACTCATTTGTTGGGAGTCTTATAATTTGGTATCGAGGTTTTAAATTGTGGTTCGGCTGTGCGTCTTCAGCGCTGATGATTAAATTTGGAAATTTCTAATTATTTCCAGATTTTTAGTGAGCTGAAAATCTGACTCTAATGGCATGCTTGAGAATGATACTTAATTCTCGACGTATCCATTAATGCTAATTCATTAATTAGAATTAATGCTAATTCTTCAGCATTTCTTGGCTGGCATTAGTTGCTTCGGCATTATAGCATAGAACGTGTCTCTCTGGCATCAATGCCAGTTCAGATCTTGCCATCACAAGTTTTTTTTTAGGGGTGAAATTTGCTAATTGGTTTCCATCTATGTTTTACCGTTTGAAAATTATTTTCATTGGAGGACGTTGTGAAAGTACTTTTTTTTTTTGCTCTGGAAATAATGTAATATTTTTTAACTGTAGTATTATACAGCTCATCTGACGATAATGACTTTTGAACTATTGAACTTTTAAAGATAACTTTCGATGCTCTTCTTTAAAGATAACTTTCGATGCTCTTCTTTTAAAGATACACGTCTATTGCTTATAGTAAAGAATCTAGAGCGATAGGGAGTTTCTTGTGTCTGTATTCTAGCGCTGTATTACAGCACATACAGCTGTAGTTTGTGTTGTATTACAGCATATACAACCGTAGACTGGCACTGTACTGCAACGCTGTGCATTATATATATATATATATATATATATATATATATATATATATATATATATTATATTATATATATATATATATATATATATATATATATATATATATATATACATTTATTTATTTATTTATATTTTTATTTAATTGTGTAAATGTGGGCTATGTGGCCACATTTATTAGCATGACTCATTGTAAACTTGTTCCCAAGTTAATTTGATAAATAATAATTGTGTGTTATATAAACACCGCAACAGCAATAAAAGTTCCCTCATCGTTGACAATGGCGCATCCAAAACAATTGTCGGCTGTTTCCTTAAAATGCTTCATTCCCATTCTCCCTGCACTCGAAAATCCTGACCACACCCCCCTCTCGCTCCTCCTTCCCCCTCCCTCTCTCCTCACTGGCCCTATTGGTGTTTTGGTTCCGAGTGCCAAACATGACAGTTGGTTTGGACGGAAAATTAATGTAACTAAGTCTTTTCGCGTCTCTGTACAGAGGGGTAGCGTTTGTCAAGTGACATACACTCACACACACACGCACACACACACACACACACACACACACACACACACACACACACACACACACACACACACACACACACACACACCACACACCACCACCACACACACACACACACACACACACACACACACACACACACACACACACCACACACACACACACACACACACACACACACATACACACACACACACACACACACACACACACACACACACACACACTCACACACACATGTACAAAATTGTATATGATGGAGCTGAGAAGCTAGGAATCTGTACACCAGTAGATTGCCGGTAGAGAGGCGGGGACCGAAGAGCCAAAGCTCAACACCCGCAAGCACAACTAGGTGAGTAAAACTAGATGAATACTCATTATCTACGGAATTACGCTACTTAAGTAAATAGGTAGAAAGTAAACGAAATATCGAGGAAAGAACGTATGGGACGAATAAGTATATCAAAAATTTCACCAATAGCTTTGCTAAAAACATCAATCCACTCATTTGGCGATTGGTTGATGTTGTACTTAAGGGGCTGTTAATCCCACCAATCTCTGTTGGATCATTAAGAATACCACAATTACCCAATAGGCATAGTTTCCAAGAGTGCTGTTGGATAAACATTGAATCAACGCCAATTCAACGGGTTGAATTGCCATTGTTTTCGTATATTGTGCATGCTAACTGCCCATCCAGTAAGTATACTTTAGTCCTTAACATAGTCCAAGATTGAAGTAAACTCTGTATATTCACCAAGAAACTGAGTATACACTTCTCTGTATGCATTAATTCCCTTGCCAGCTCCATAGTATATAGCTGTGATTAAGTGTAAGAGATTTTCACCTCAGTGTGACATAGAGAGCCAGACTTCACTTCCCCATAATCACTATTAGGTACGTACTGTTTGGTAAGGATCATCACCATTCACACCACAACCATCATCACTAACACAATCACCTCGACAAAGATTCACTACAACCATCACTACCACCAAACCACCACCCCCACCACTTCCGCCAACTCTACCACCACCTCCACACTACCACTATCATCATACCACCACTGCACTTCGCCCTTCATAATAAAGCAAGAATAACTTCATAATACACTGGCAAGAATTAGAAAAGGGTGCAAGGAAAAAGAATAAGAGTGGGAATAGATTACCAGAGTAAAGAATAAGACTGAGGGGCCAGAATGAAAGAATAACCGAGAATCCAATAAGATGAGAGAGCCCCGGGAGTAAAGGGAGAGCAAGGATAGACAAGGAATTAGAATGAGAGGAGTTCAAGGGATGACATAAAATTTGTAGGTCAGAATGAGGGGGAAATGTCGGTGAATAAGAGACGGGAAACAAGATAGGAAGAGAGGGGAAAAACAGAGACAATGGAGAGAGAGAGACAGAGGGAGCGAGAGAAAAGGATTCAAGTGGATAAAACAGACTCAGCTGTTGTTGTGTGTGTGCGCTAAGTACTCATTAAGCAAGGTGGCTTAATTCGCACAGGTTTTGTTCACGTCCGAGTCGTGTTTTGTTCACGTTCAAGTCGTGTGTTCATGCGTGGCCCCCAGTCAGTTAGCCTCGTTAAGTTCCAAGCTTAACTGGCTGGAGCAGGTGTGTCCTTTGACAAGTCTTTCATCCCCTTGCAACCATTCTTTGTTATATCTTGCAAATTAAATTGTTATATATATATATATATATATATATATATATAATATATATATATATATATATATATATATATATATACTGTTTCTTGAAATTCACTTATTGATGTCACTGCTTCTTAGAGTGTATATATATATATATATATATATATATATATATATATATATATATATATATATATATATATATATATATATACACTCTAAGAAGCAGTGACATCAATAAGTGAATTTCAAGAAACAGTTTGGTACTAAGTGCGTGGGGTCTGAGGCCTCTACAGGGGTTTAACTCTCAGTTAATTGCCTTCGATCCTATTGAAATTTACTTTGGAAGTTAATAACACTGTAAAAGTGATTATAACACAAGTGTGTCACCGCACATGTCTTAATATCGTTGTCTCAATACCAGTATCTTAACAACAGTGTCTTAATACAAGTGTCTTCAAGCCATTGCTTGAATAGCCATGTGTTTCATATGTCTAAATTATTTTTATACCTATGTTATTCTAATTTCGAATGAGTTAATTATCTATTGACAAGACAGAAAGGAATCTTGTGATTGAATGAAGCTCATAAGAGATTGAATGAAGCACGTGAATGACAGAAAACCTTACACTTGGTCGTGACTGCATGACACATTATTCTGATGCTAAAAAACGACAATGTACTGTGAATTGTTGATTCCATTGAGGAAATAGTTAGTAGTCAAGGAATGCAAATATTATCTGCTCTTTCTCTAATTACAGCAAATTTTGTTCAGGTTCTAATTGTTACAATCTCATAACTAGAAAACAACATAGATCAAGACTTTAGGGATTGAAGAAATACCCAATGAGTCTTTGTGGAAAGATGATTCAGTTATTATACAATTACCATTCTTTCATCCTCTTTTTATATCCCTTATCCTCATATCGAAGATCCTTGCCTTCATATCCCAGCTCCTTATCCTCATGTCCAAGATCCTTGTCCTCATATCCCAGCTTATAGAACTCATATCCCAGCTTATTGCCCTCATATCCCAGCTTATTGTCCTCATATCCCAGCTTATAGAACTCATATCCCAGCTTATTGTCCTCATATCCCAGCTTATAGAACTCATATCCCAGCTTATTGTCCTCATATCCCAGCTTATAGAACTCATATCCCAGCTTATTGTCCTCATATCCCAGCTTATAGAACTCATATCCCAGCTTATTGCCCTCATATCCCAACTTATAGAACTCATATCCCAGCTTATTGCCCTCATATCCCAGCTTATTGTCCTCATATCCCAGCTCCTTGTCCTCATATCCCAGCTCCTTGTCCTCATATCCAAGATTCTTGTCCTCATATCCCAGCTTCTTATTTCCCATATTCCAGCTCTTAGTCCTGGAGACTCATGAGTGGTGAGAGACTGAGGAGTCTCTGAAGGAGACTGGAGAGAGAGACTGACGAGACTGGAGAGTGGTGAGGCTCCAATGTTTACACTGTGTTGAATTTTTACACTCTAAGAATGATTGTGGTACTTGGAATTCTCATTAGATTTATTTTACACTGCATGTCACATCTCCTAGGCCAGTTCGTTGTAATTGTGTTGTACAGGTCTGGAACTCGACCTTCCAGTATATTATCAACTCATCCTCATAAGATGATTAGAATTATTATACTAATTTTAGGATTAATTATAGTAAGCATTTGGTCGAACCTCAGCAACGTGCACAGCCTGTTGGTCTGTTGCAGCTGACAATGTTTACGTTTCAGTTCTTAGTTGACCAGACCACACACTAGAAGGTGAAGGGACGACGACGTTTCGGTCCGTCCTGGACCATTCTCAAGTCGACTTTCAGTTCTTAATTTTGTAGAGGGCAAGAAAGTAAGACATAACTAAACTTGAACGTTGCTAAGCCTATTATAGCACATGTTCTAAATTAAGCTGAGATTAAGCATATATTAGTTCTAGGATTGCTTGAACAAGTTTGATTAGATTTGGTTTATGTTGCTTAGTTACATGTCCACTTTCTTAATATTCCCTTTGAGGTCATTCTGGACTAGAAAATGTGAACTATTTTCGAGTGCATTTTTGTATTTGACAAAATAGTTGATATAAGTACAATTTGAGTGCTTTGAATCGGTCCTGGGAGTTCAAGTGCTTCGCTAATTCTGTGTGAATAGTAAAGACCTTCTCAATATTTTTCTATATTTGCAATCTAGCCTGCCTTGAAAAGGTATATGAGGAATGAAGAATATTCCATCGAAGATAGCACCAGAGGTTTGATGAATATCATAATTGGTTGTGGTATTCCTTGTTCTGAATGTTCCTCTTGTCCAACCTATGATTTTCCTGGCTGTTAGGTTTCTTTAAGCGTTATGTCTTTTAGCATTATTACTCCAAAGCCTTTGATGGTTTCAATTTCCTATATCCTGTACGTTTTAACATTTGATTTTCCAAGTACCGAAAAAAACTGAAATCTGTCACTGAACAACATCAGGATGTTTTCAGTCGCCTGTGGCAAAATCTTCTTAATGTCTTAATGTAACTATGTACCCTTCCCTGAGGTAATTTTCATAATTATTTTGTATCGAAGGATGACGCAAAACTGTCTTCAATGGTGACGAGAACCGTATCGTGTGGACTCGGACATTGCGCCGAATTATTGCTGTCTTTTGGTTTTTTGCAATTTTCTGCAATCTCTTCGAGAGGAAATTTAAAATTGACCACCGTCCTTTATCTGTTATTCTCTCATCCTTCATTTTATGGGCTATTATTCCATGGTCACAGGAATGCTATTTTTCAATAGCATTAGATAAATAATTATCTAATGCTATTGAAAAATCTTTGTATACAGCATCTGCATTTTTGGATTTGCTGTTAATGCCTCTATAATATTGTGACAGACATCAAGTAATTTTGATCGACATGATGTTTCCGCTCTAAAAACATCCTTGATCTGGAATTTACAACTCATTCTTGTCCACATAACTCATACGTCTGCCTCTTAGCACCCTCTCACAACCTTAGTGATATCCACTGTCAGTGCATCCACACAAATATGGAATGTTGAAGACTGCTAGGAAGATAATAGTAAATAATAAATTTTCTTGGGTTTCTAAGTAATTCGCGTTATGTCTCGTCTGTTCAGTAACAAAAAATTTGGCTGTTGTATCTGAAGGTTTGTTTATTGAATATAATCACCAAGATTTTGTGTACCAATTTGATACGTAATGTTCAACTACATTGTTTGGTGTTCTTAAGAATTATGTGTAAGTGACATATAGATATATTCCTCCATATATGTTCTGTTCACTTTGTCACATCTATAGATATTATAATATGGAATCCTAACGTAACTATACATGTAAACTATTGTATGGGTTTTCGTAAATACTCAAAAATACTGCTCTGTGAAGAAGCCATTTATGAATGGCATGGTTTTCCGTCTTTCTTTTAAGGCCTTTTATGTTAGCATAGATAAATGACGTTACTCTTGAGTTATTTTGTCAATAAGGTCTTAATAAAGTCGTTATTGCTCTATTTCACTACAAGGTGTGTACGTGTTTTCAACTTGTTCTGATCTGTTCTGGTTGTGGTAGTCTTATTGCAATGTCGTAGTTGTTGTTCTTGTTGTAACGTGTAGTTGTTTCTGTGATTGTGTTGTGTGTGTGTGTGTGTGTGTGTGTGTGTGTGTGTGTGTGTGTGTGTGTGTGTGTGTGTGTGTGTGTGTGTGTGTGTGTGTGTGTGTGCAATGGTTTTATATTTCATGTTCCAATACCGTGATTTTTTTCCTGCTCTACCTTATGAATATTCTTTCTTCCTGTTTCATATATTATTTGGATTTTCTGCATACCCGTTATCGTGTTTTTCTCCTCGTGTGTTACGTTCTCTGAATTTCACGTGAAAATCATTGGCAATAAATATCAGAAGAATTTTCTTTCGTCTAGTGAGCGCCTATACATGTCAGGTTGGAAGTACTCCCAATATATTGTTCTAAAACAATATTTTCTTTCTTGAGCAAATTGAGGTATTTTGAAGGTAATTGCATTCTGTTCCCCTTTCAGTTACTTTTATTTAAGTGTCTTGCATATTCCTTGAACATAATATCTTCATACCTCATTTTTGCTAATTTCAGTTTGATTAATGCCTTTACTGATTAATATATCTATATATATATATATATATATATATATAATATATATATATATATATATATATATATATCTTGCGTCTGGTCTTATTTTAATCTGAAATATATATCTATATCGGGCTATATATAGTTTCCAGGTTACTGATGATGTAGTTCAGCATCATTCTGATTCAGTTCACCTTTTCTGATTTTGTTATCTCAAGAATAAGAATTTAATTCTTGTTCACTCCGTAAATAGTTTCTAAGTTCTGAATAAACATGTGTTTACTGGTGTGAGGCCAGGTATCAAACAGATGTATATATATATATATATATATATATATATATATATATATATATATATATATATATATATATATATATATATATATATATATGTGTGTGTGTGTGTGTGTGTGTGTGTGTGTATATCACGAAAATAAACACGTGATTAAAAATGTGACAGTGTCAGACCACGGAGGAAAATTGAAACAGGAATTTCTTTAAGTACTTTCGTATATTAATACATCTTCAGAAGATGTATTAATATACGAAAGTACTTAAGGAAATTCCTGTTTCAATTTTCCTCCGTGGTCTGACACTGTCATATATATATATATAAAGGTGTTATGGACAGGTGTGCTTTTCCTGTTTGTCCAATGAAAATGAGTCTTTCCTAACATCATTGTTATTACTTATTTGTAATGAAAATAAATTTAAACCTGTGTGTATACATAAGATGTAATGATATGTGTAAGATATGTAAAAAAAATTCAAAAGCTTTCACACAAGCTGCCAATGTCTTCTTGGCCAAGCTGAGACACACGTGGATAGACATAGCCAGGCTTCGGTTGTACCGTTCAGGGTCTTATTTGCCAGTCTTATATTTTGTTTTATAAGGAAATGAACATTTTTTTCCTAATATAGCAGCATCTATATTTTCCTCATATCCCAGTTTCTATCTTGTCCTCATATCCCCCAATGGGTGCCAATGGTTGAAGAATGTTTCAATTCCATTTAAATTACCATCTTTTTCAGAGCAAATTTGTCTTCCGTGAATATGCCATAGACGCTGATCGTCTTATAATTTACTTGGATTGGCTGGTAGAGGGCGACGATCTTGATTCTTGGAAGGGTTGTCGTTCGAACCTCAGGTAGTCAAAGTGGATAAGCACTTATTCTTCACTCATCGTTTCCCCTTATTCATATTCTTACATTCCTCAGTGTGTGATTTATAATCATATTGGCTTTGTAATTTCTCCTCATAATTACCTTACCTTTTAAGAATATACAACCGGAGCGCCGCTAAATATTTAGCTTTGAACTACGGCCCTACAATGATATCGGAAGGTTTGGCATATCTAAAAATTAGGTAGAAGGTGATAGCAGATAAAAGATATCTTAGAATGCATGGCAGTTGATAGTTGATTAATAATATCTAAGAATGAGTAGTTGGTGATTGTAGATCAAACATATCTAGAAATTGGTGGTAATATTTAGTATATCATCGTTAGGAAAAGGTGGTAGATGATAGTAGATGAAAGATATCTAAGAATAGATAGCAGGTAATAGTAGATCAAATATATCTAAAAAAATTAGCGGGTATCAGAATGAATATATCTAACAACGTGTGGGTATTATTAGTATATCAACGATATCTAGGAACAGATAATAGGTGATAGTTGATCAATGATATCAAAAATTGGTTGTTATTCTACAAAATGGCTGCGAAATGGATGAACGAGATAGAACAATAATTGTGAGAACAAATTGCAACAAGGATATATTATAATATATTATATATAAAATAAGTTCCATATTCTTAAAAATATATTCAAAACACATTCTTGTTTTATATAAATATTAGGGTTGTTTTCTTGTTCAATCTAACCCATGATAAAAACAACTATCTGCAAAAAAAATTATGAATAAGTTCATGATTAATGAATAACATTTTGCTGACTCTCTCTTAGCCTGCAATACAGTGAAACCTGATTCTCGCGGCACTGACAGTACACTGACTTATACCTAATACTCACAACACTGCCACACTTAAACCTGACTCCCCACGACATGGACTTATACCTGATCCTTGAAACACATTCCAAGTGTGGAAAACAATTAACTATGAGTAGATGAAGATGTTTCATCCAATTATATCCTTTGTTTAGCGTTTTTATAAACGTGTAAATTTGCGATAGATAGTTCTCATGGCTACCTATTATAAATGTTTTGCAATGTATTTGCAAAAGAGGTTTCACAATCCCATTACCTCTTGCAAGTTTCAGTAATATTCTGTTAGCAAGAGATGATGATATTCATCATTGCACGTGAGGAATAAAATTTATATTATTATAAAAATAATAAAATAATATTATATTTTATTCCTAAGACTTGTAGGAACTAGATTTTCTCTGAGACACCCAACACACACACATTTAAAAATAAAGGAATTGACGACGTTTCGGTCCGTCCTGGACCATTATCAAGTCGCAATAAAGTACGACGTTTCGGTCCATATTTGCTTCCACATGAAGGTGGTGGAAATACTAACTACCAACTAACACTACAAGAAGACGCAGAGAACTAGAAAATGCAATGATCTTGAATAGTGTTAAAGTTTTCTTCTAAAGGACACATAGGCCCATTGCTTCTTAGGATATATATATATATTGGTGTATACTGGCAGCAGGTTTTCTTTTAAACATGTCTCATTGAATATGACCGCATATTCTGTATTTACTATCTTCTGATTTAGGGCTTCTATCCCTCTAACTATTTTCTTAGCATCAGGGCTTAGCTGAAATAGGAGTTCTCCAAAACTCATTTTCGTAATTTCCGGGTGAAGAAAAGAGGTGAATTACTATAGAATGTATTACACTTATTTATACAATTTGCACAACGTTTCGAACCTCCATGGTTCATTCTCAAGTGAAGAAATTTTACAATGTGGTTGATTTTATACCCGCACTGGGTCAGGTGATAAGACAATAAAGGTGAAAACATAGGGGATACATAAGGGATAAATGTGGGGTAAAACATATGAACATAAGAATAGAGGTAACTGCAGAAGGCCTATTGGCCCATACGAGGCAGCTGGTATCTACATACAAAGATTAATCCAGTTAATCTTTGTATGTAGATACCAGCTGCCTCGTATGGGCCAATAGGCCTTCTGCAGTTACCTCTATTCTTATGTTCATATGTTTTACCCCACATTTATCCCTTATGTATCCCCTATGTTTTCACCTTTATTGTCTTATCACCTGACCCAGTGCGGGTATAAAATCAACCACATTGTAAATTTCTTCACTTGAGAATGAACCATGGAGGTTCGAAACGTTGTGCAAATTGTATAAATAAGTGTAATACATTCTATAGTAATTCACCTCTTTTCTTCACCCGGAAATTACGAAAATGAGTTTTGGAGAACTCCTATTTCAGCTAAGCCCTGATGCTAAGAAAATAGTTATAGGGATAGAAGACCTAAATCAGAAGATAGTAAATACAGAATATACATATATATATATATATATAAATATATATATATATATATATATATATATATATATATATATATATATATATATATATATATATATATATATAAAGTTAGTGAGGGTACCACCTCTGGTGCCAATGTGGGGACCCATAGCCTCGGAGAAGAAAATAAAACGTATTCAGAGGAGACCTTGTGGTTTCTCACTGAACACTAATATTTTCTTCTCCTAGGTCTTGATATGTCGTACCTAGTAGCCAGAACGCACTTCTCAGCCTACTATGCAAGGCCCGATTTGCCTAATGAGCCAAGTTTTCCTGAATTAATATATTTTCTCAAATTTTTTCCTTATGAAATGACGAAGCTACCCATTTCATTATGTATGAAGTCAATTTTTTTATTGGAGTTAAAATTAACGTAGTTATATGACCGAACCTAACCAACCCTACCTAACCTAACCTAACCTATCTTTATAGGTTAGGTTAGGTTAGGTAACCGAAAAAGTTAGGTTAGGTTAGGTTAGGTAGGTTAGATAGTCGAAAAACAATTAATTCATGAAAACTTGGCTTATTAGGCAAATCGGTCCTTGCATAGTAGGCTGAGAAGTGCGTTCTGGCTACTAGGTACGATATATATATATATATATATATATATATATATATATATATATATATATATATATATATATATATATATATATGTTATACATGTTATATATATAAATACTTGTTATATATTATAACAAATGTATATCATTCCCTCTAATGTGTTACGTGTGGTTTCCTCCGAGGCTAAGGGTACCCCTTCTTCAGCCAGAGGTGGTACTCCCTTCCATATTTTATATATATATATATATATATATATATATATATATATATATATATTATATATATATATATATATATATATATATATATATATATATATATATATATATTCAGTTGTATCTAGTCCTGGGGACCATTCAGGCTTGTTTGCATATATATATATATATATAGATATATATATATATATATATATATATATATATATATATATATATATATAATATATATATATAAATAGTTCTAACACGAATTTTCTCAATATTTCTTATGTTTCTTTTCACTGTCGATGGTAATTGAAAAATCAATTCTCCAAAATCCAAAATTCAAACTTCAAAAGTTCCTATTTTACAGGAACTTCTTTTCAACAGGTCATAAAACGGAGGAAAGGGTTCTGAAAGATATTGTTGATAGGAACGTTATCCCTACAGACAAAAATCAGAAAATACAATTGACGATTCACTATAAAACCAAAAAAACGGCCAACATACTCATAAAAAACTCTCCAGACACAAAGCAGAAAGTCTTGAAGGATACCAACGTCGTCTATGCCTTCAAATGCCCACTTAGGAACTGTAAACCCCAAAGAACTCAGTATATAGGCAAGACAACAACGTCTCTTTCCAGGCAATTAACAATGCATTAGCAACAGGGCTCCATCAAGGAACATATAATCTCCTCTCACAACCACGCCATCACCAGAGAAATCTTAACAAACAACACAGAAATCATCGATAGATACAGCGATAGCAGGAGGCTCGACATCTGCGAGGCACTACACATCGAAAAGTCAACAACAGCAATCAACAGCCAATTGATGCAAAGCTATATTCTACCCACTCCAAGACTCCGAACCAATATAGAAGCATCAAGAGGAAGTATGGGCCAATAGGCTTTCTGCAGTTTCTTGCATCCTTATGTTCTCATATCTAATTAATACCCACAGTTTCGTGTTTTGTCTTGTGTTTGTCACAAGTTTGTTCACCTCACCCAAAATTGTTGTACCATATCACCTCACCCAAATGCGAGTATAAGTATGACGGATTAGCTTGTTTACAGATTACAGTTGTGTGTGTGAACTAAAGTCTTTGAAAATGTAATAAGTTATTAGGAAACGCATTTAGGCGTCGCGTCAGACTAGAAATAAAAATTAACTTTGGAGAATTGATTTTTCAATTACCATCGACAGTAAAAAGAAACATAAGAAATATGGAGAAAATTCGTGTTAGAATTATTAATCTTACCTTTTCGGTCACACACACACACACACACACACATATATATATATATATATATATATATATATATATATATATATATATATATATATATATATATATATATATATATATATTAGTATTTTTTGGTAGCAGTCATTCTTGTAAAGATATGTTGTTGAATATGACCGAAAAGGTAAGATTAATGATTCTGTCATGAATCTTCTCAATATTTCTTATATTTTTCTTCACTATCAAGGGAAGTTGAAAAATTAATTAAATGAAAGTTTATTTTTATAATTTATTATGGTCTAGGGATGCGTTTTGCAAGGCACTCCTTACATTTTCAAATACAAATTTACGATGCTTTTGCATATATTCTCCTGGAGGGTGAGGTGGTACCGGACGTGATTGAAGTGAACAAGTGGATGAATGCCATGACATAAGGGATATGAATAGACTTTTACATTCATCAACATAAGCAAAATTTGTTCTTGATGCTCCTGTCTCTTGTGTTGTTCTGGGTCTTGAGGTGGGTAGAATGTAATTATGTGTTAACTGGCTGTTGATTGTTGGTTTTGACTTTTTGATGTGCCTCACAGATGTCCTGTCTTCTGTTGTCGTTATACCTGTCGATTATTTCAGCGTTGCTTGTTAAGATGTCTCTGGTGATGGTCTGGTTGTGTGAGGAGATTATATGCTCCTTGATGGAGCCCTTTTGCTTGTGCATTGTTAATCGCCTGAGAGAGACGTTGTTGTCTTGCCTATATACTGAGATCTTTGGGGCTGACAGTCCCCAAGTGGGTATGTGAAGACATAAACGACTTTGGTCTCTTTCAAGGAGTTCTGTTTGGTGTCTGGAGAGTTTTTCATGAGTAGGTTGACTGTGTTCTTGTTTTTGTAGTTAATTGTTAATTGTATCTTCTAATTTGTGGCAGTGGGGATAACGTTCATATTAATAATGTCTTTGAGACCTCTTTCTTCTGTTTTATAGACCGTGGACAGAAGTTCCTGTAAAANAATAGCAAGAGGAAGAGAAGGTAGTGGTTTGATGATAAGAAGGATTGGAATTATCAGGAGAAAGCTCCAAGCCATTTAGACTATAGAGTACTGGGAAGGGGTCAGGATAAGGATTTGGGATGGGACGGAGGGATAGATGGAAGAGGAAAGAACAAAGTTATGGATATATCAAGGCTGGCGAAGAAAAGAATAACGGGATATGTGAGTGTGAGCAAAATATGGTAGAAGACCAAGACAAAAGAAAAATTTCCCAATAAATGATGGTAGAAGAAGAGGTGATAAATAGCCAGAAAAAGTGGTAATTGATAGATTTGGGGAGCACAGAATGATGTGAGGAGACAGCTTCTCCATAAAGGAAAAAAAAATGACCGTTGGTAAATCAGTTTGGTTATTGGGAGTCTGTCTCTTCCTGGTTGACACCTTATACTATAGGGGTGTCTATGAGGCTTATAGTCTGTACTATAAGGGGTCTATAAGGCTTATAGTCTCTACAAAAGAGGGTGGATGCTTATGTGGTTTTTATCATTGGGTTCTGTTACATCCACCAGATACTTCTTCTGTCCTTTGCTCTTCAGCTTTTCTTTTCCAGATTGATGCAATTCTCCATAGGGGAAAAAACTCCATTCTACATATATACAATATCTAAATTCATCTCTGTGACTTAGCATTATATATAAGACAATGACATTTCGAAACATCTATTCTAGAGATCTGCATGTTTTATATTTAAATGTGATGTATAATCTAAATTATACATCACTTATTGATGTATAATTTAGATTAATTGAAACTTCAATCTTTGTCATTAACCTTCCAAACACCTCTTTTTTCTGGAATTTAGATGATCTTATCTATTCAGGTTCAATCCTTCCTGTAATCCTGTCAGGATATTTAATCTTTCTTTTTAAATTGCTCTCATTTCATTGTAAATACCATTCTTGGGGGAAGAATGTTATTAAGATATTAATAGGGGTCTGAGAACTGAGTGGACAGCGCTTCGGATTCGTAGTCCTGAAGTTCCGGGTTTCTATCCCCGATGGAGGCGGAAACAAATGGGCAGAGTTTGTTACTGATGCACCTGTACACCTAGCAGTAAATAGGTACCTGGGAGTTAGACAGCTGCTACGGGCTGCTTCCTGGGGGTGGAGGCCTGGTCGAGGACCGGGCCGCGGAGACGCTAAACCTCGAAATCATCTTAAGAAGACTTAGGGCTGCAAAATAGCAGCCTTTTTTTTATGTTATGTCTTGTTTTATCATTTCATTGAAGTAAATAGATAAATAAAAGCTAAATAGATAGATAATGAAGTTAATAGTAAATAAAGAGACCAGGGAATTAGTTTTGTGCTACTGGAGAACACATTGGGCACTCTCACTGCCTTTCACTCTTCAGCCTCTTACCCAGTTATCACTTCTTTACTTATTTATTTCTCAGGTCTTCTCTTCTTTCTTATTTCCAGTCTATCCAGTCACCCCTTTCACTTTCAATCAACCATCAATTCCTCTTCTTTTTTCACCAATGACCAGACATTTTTTCACATGTTTCTGCTCAGCGAGCTGTAAATAGGTGACTGAGAGTGACAAGCTGCTGTCATCCCAGGCAGCATCCTGGGAGATGCGAGAGAGAGAGAAATATGAAGTGATATGATTGAACAAAATAGGTCGGGAGTCGGAACATTAGACAACCAACGGTTACAAAGGTGGAGTCCAAGAGCTACGAGATCGAGCCGGTAGGGACAAATAGTAAACACACACACACACACACACACACACACACACACACACACACACACACACACACACACACACACACACACACACACACACACACGACAGTGGAAAGGTTTCAACCATTCTGTATTTTGATGTTACTGAATCCTTTGACACTATACCTCTGGAGACACTGATCAGAAAGACAGAAACCCATGGTACTGGGGGATTATCCTAAGTAGGATTAGAGCTTGGGTATATCAAAGATAACTTCTGTGTGGGAAGTGGGAATCCTTTTGTTTGTGGACTGCCCCAAGGCTCTGTCATGAGACCTATTATGATTGTTTAATTTATATATACATATATATATACATATATATATATATATATATATATATATATATATATATATATATATATATATATATATATATATATATATGTATATATATATATATATATATTGAAAAGCAGGATTGAAAAGCAGGATTGATAAGCAGTACTTGAAAATTTTCAGACGATTAAAATTAAGACGGGACATATATTCACAAGATTCAAAATCGCCTCAAGACTATTTAAGAATGCTTTCAAAGTTGGCGAAAAATTGGATTGTTGCAGGGTATTTGCAGAAAATGTGGCGTTTGGAACTTAGATAATAATCTATATTATCCATATATCACTTGGACAAAAAAAAAAAGGTGAAATTTGAATGCGAAACAAATGACTCACATGGGATCCTAAATCAAAAAGACAATAGAATAGGATTTATTTCCAATTGCGTTAACCAGAGGACATCTTACGTTACTCATTAACGTCATCTTGCAGTTGTTAGGACCTGTTAGATCATGCACTCCTGATTTGTTCACCGGACTATTAAATAAACATAAACTAACATGAATACATACCGAGAAGAATAACATCACCAATCACAGGAATGAAAACCTCCCTAATGATTTATTTTTTATTTTTTTATTAATACATTTAAGTACATCTGCATTTGTGCAGTGACCCTATACTATATGAAGTGTAGTACAGTGTGTCAAAAAAGCTAGCTACGTGATGCTGAAAAATCCCCATCACACAGGATGGTTAGTCATACAGAGGCATGTGATAAGCAGTCTGCACTGACAGACTCTGAGTGCATTATGAGGATATCATGAACACAAGAGTGAATAAGGCAGAAGTGATACAAGAAAGTCCCCATCTCGCAGGATGGTTAGTCATACATGGCCATATGTTCAGTAGCCTGTACTGGCAAATTTTGGGTGCATTATGAGGATGTCTTCAAGAACACGAGAGATAATAAAGTAATTGCAAAGCTCCAGGTACCTCATACCAATGGGTCTGAATGGTGTGATAACTGGGTATTCAGTGATGTAGTATGCGAGATCAGAATGTACATGTAATATATAAGTAAATAATATTCTTCAATCCTGTTACGAAGAGTGACAAGATTAACAAATATAATTGGGTTAAAAGATATAACAAAGGTGATATAAATATGGTTATACATATATCAACTCAAAATATATCAAGAAACATTTTATATGAATCTGGATCACTTAAGGTGCAGGAAAAAACCTGGATTAATACCAGTTTGCAAACAGGGTGGTTGATTACAGAGCATATTACCGAGCACTGTAATTATCGTGGAATCTCTGCACTGTTTCAAGCGTAGGCTAGACATATATACATGAATGAGTTTGGATGTATATACACGCTTCCTGGCATAGGCCAGTAGTCCTTCTGGAGTAACCAATTCTATCATCTTCTTACAAACACACACAAGCACACATTCAAACCCAATCCATTAATCGCTATTTGGAAGCATTTTTTTCCAAATAACTTAATTCAAGTCAAGAAACTCATTCTCATCCCTCAACACCGAGCAGACATAACAATCCCCTCCCCCAACTTTCCCCCCAACTCTCCATAATATATCGCTGTGCCTGAGCCAATATATAAAACTATATATATATATATATATATATTGATGAAGCATGTACATAATCATGAGAGTAGTGTAAAAAAGAGGTCCCCAAAACCGAAGCTTATGATTTTCATGAACAGGCACATGGGAGATTATTCAGAGCAACATGAATATTAACCCAAGATTAAAAACCATCACTGTAACAAAATGCGTAGAGGGGAGAGATGAGGGAGGTGTGGGGGGGTGAGAGAGAGAGAGAGAGAGAGAGAGAGAGAGAGAGAGAGAGAGAGAGAGAGAGAGAGAGAGAGAGGAGAGAGGAGAGATCATCATATACAGGGAAAAGGGGGAAAAAAAGGGGTAGATAGAAGAGTAGGAGTAGGGGGGAGGCCGGGGAGGGAGGAAAAATAATGATATTGAAGAGAAAATTTGTGAAACGCCGCAAATATCCGAGTATTGGTGATTATACCTTGGCGCGGACCAATCAGCGCCCTCCCTCGCCCATAACACACATGACGTAACTAACGAACAGAGGGGACAGAACACACCATTAAAACTAAGCATCCAACGCTGGCTGTAAGCAAAAAAAAAAACGATGGAGGAACAGGAGTAAATGGAAAGGAAGAGGAGGAGGAGGAAGAAGAGAATACCCGAAGGAAAAGGAGCAGCAGCACGAGGAACAAACAGGTTTACAAAAATGGAAATGGAGTAAAAAGGAGAAAAGTGTGAAGACTAGAGAAGGATGAAGGAATGGGAAGAAGAAACACAAGGAAGAAGAATGAGCAAATCAGTGAATGAAGCAAGAAGAGATGTGGGAAATGTTAGGAAGAAGTAGGAATACAGAAACAAAATGAAAAAAAGTAGTTGACAGAGTAAAAATCAGAGAAAATGAAGAAGAGACAACTTAGAAGAGATAGAAGAGATAACTAGACAAATTACAAGAGATAGTAGAGATAACTAGACAAATTAGAGTACATTGACATAAACAGTAAATAAGAAAGGGAGTTGTAAACAATAATTGATTTACAGACGATGGGTCACAATAACGTGGATAAAGATATAATGACCAAACCCCATACGGGCTCACCATAGCCCGTGCTACTTGGAACTTTTTGTTCCAGGTAGCGAATCTTTAACAACAACAACAGACCAAACCCCACATTTCTGAAAATAACGAAACGACGGCGTTTCGGTCCGTATTGGACACGATAATTGACCAATGATGGACCGAAACGTCATGGTTCCTTCATTTCTTGATCAGTGGTTTGGTCATTAATGACCAATTTGGGGTGAAGGAGAGCTGTGAAATGAAAAGGAAATGTATAGCCAAACTGATCGTCTTAGGAAGACGAGAAAGAGGGGAAATAAAGAAGAAAGTAATAAGAAAGTCAGAAGAAGAGAAGAAGATGAAAGCTAAGAATATCTTAAGGATAAAGAATGAAAGCGAGAAGTAAATGTATGAACAATTAATAAATGATAGAATGAAGAAATAAGATATGAAACAGGTAATGAAGAAGAGAGGAATGAATACAACAGTGAATGAATACTACAATGAAAAAAATGGATAAGAAAGGGAGAAGTGGAATGGAACGAAAGATCTTTGTAAAAATGGATGAAAGAGAGTATTTAGAACAAATAAAAAGAGAAGGATAAAAGCAAATAAGAAGTATAGGAATGAAAGAGAAGGAAAAGACATAGGAAAGAAGGAATTAAAGAGAAGGAATAAGCAGAGGGAAAAAAATAAAGGAAAACACATATTAAAAATAGAATGACAGAAAGGAATAGGCATATGAAAGAAGGAATGAAAAATAGAAAAAACAATAGAGGAGAAAGAGAGTAAAAAGGCAGGTATAGAACGGAATTGAAAGAAAGAGAGAAACAGATAGGAAATGAGCAAAAGAGAGAGGGAAAGACAGAAACGAGAGAAGGAAAGGGAGAAAAAAAAAGAGAATAAGAGAAAGAGGAGAGAAAGAGAGAGGAAAGACGAGAGAGAGAGAGAGAGAGAGAGAGAGAGAGAGAGAGAGAGAGAGAGAGAGAGAGAGAGAGAAAGGGATGGAAAAAGGAATGAGAGAGAGAGAGACCCAGACAATCACCCAGTTGCCCAAAAGCTTTACAAAACCCGTCGCTTGAAATGGCTGTGGCGACATTTACCGTGGGAATATATTTATTTTTATGATCTAACTTGACTACTGTTGACTTCCGTTGATTACCGTTGATTATTGATGGCTCTTATGGGCTAATGGTGATGATGGCCCCTTTTTTTCCCCTGTTGTGCCTTTCTTTTGACTTCCGTTGATAACTGATGGCTCATATTGACTTTATTCTCACCGTTGATGTCATTCCCGTTAAATTGATGCTGTTCTTTGCTCTACCGTTGATCACCGTTATTACTCTTAATGGTAAATGTTCAGTGTTGATGACTTATCCCGTTTACTGTTATTTTTGTATTTCGGTTGATTATTGATGATTCTTATTGTTAAATGCTGAATTCTGATGATCTGTTCCGGTTATCGTGATGACTATCTTGGTTATCTTGAGATGATTTTGGGGCTTTTTAGTGTCCCCGCGGCCCGGTCCTCGACCAGGCCTCCACCCCCAGGAAGCAGCCCGTGACAGCTGACTAACACCCAGGTACCTATTTTACTGCTAGGTAACAGGGGCATCAGGGTGAAAGAAACTTTGCCCATTGTTTCTCGCCGGCGCCTGGGATCGAACCCAGGACCACAGGATCACAAGTCCAGCGTGCTGTCCGCTCGGCCTACCGGCTCCAAACTACCTTTAAATTCTTATGACAAATGGTTAGCTCTGTGGCCAAGTTAAATTGCTATTCACTACTTCTAAATACACTTGATTTGTATTTAATAGCCTCTAAATGCTGCTGATTACTCTAAATTACTGTAAGTAAGTTCTCTGCTTGTAAATACCGTTGATGACTGTTCATTGCTTCGAAATACTGTTAGTTTGTGTTAGTTATCGTTAAGTACTGTTTCCATCTAAGCTATTGTTTCCTTCCTTTGGAATGTGCTAACAACAGCAGGGGGCCCCTGACAGCTAAGTGGACAGCGCTTTGTGTTCTTAGTCCTCAGGTTCCGGGTTCGATCCCTGGTGGAGATGGAAACAAATGGGCAGAGTTTCTTTAACCCTGATGAAATATGGTCATAAGCTACCTAGTAGTAAATAGGTACCTGGGAGTTAGACAGCTGCTACGAGCTGCTTCCTGGGGATGTGTAACAAAAAGGAGGTCTGGTTGAAGACCGGGCCGCGGGGACGCTAAGCCCCGAAACCGTCTCAAGATAACCTCAAGAAGATAACCTCTGTTCATGTATTTAACATAAGTTAAATATTATTAAATGCGATAGTTGATAGATATCTATTGGTATTAATAGTGTTGAATAGTGTTGAAATAGAGTTGAATAACATTGACTGTTATTGAATGGTATTTAATGACAGTTGACTGTTATTGACTGTTGTTGTTGAATGGTATTTAATGGCAGATGACTCTTATTGACTGTATTTATTGATATTTAATGACAGTTGACTGTTATTAACTGTTGTTTAATGCTATTTAATAACTGTTGACGGTTATCGGATAACCAAATATAGCCACCAGTTATATTCAATACGTGAAAACAGTCCGAACGTCGTTTTTAAAACAGATACTGTCGTCCAGGCGTCTCCTCTCGTCTCGTCAACACTTTCGAAACCGTTCGAAAGTCTCCACGATCGAAATGCACAAATATCTTAAATATTCCATCTTAGCGTCAAGTAATATCTGATATGATAATATTGACCAACTATCAAAGACCAATAATTACCTATAATGTGTCTACTGTCATTATGATATCATAGTAACTATATCCTTCTTTCTACTGTCATTATGATGTCATAATGACTATATCCTTGTGTCTATTAGCGGATGTCAGGTCAGCATACACTGCTAAGTTGTCAACCATTCATCCTTATATTTACCCTTATGATTCATTAATTCATCAATACCATTGATCTTTGCTGGCTAGTGTTGTTGATCACTGTCAATTGCTGTGCAATGTTAGAGGATTCTTGCCTATCTTGCTAGCAAGGCTCAGCAAGGGTATGTCTTCAAATCTTACCAACAGGATAATTACAAAGTTTTTGAATACTAAATCTCTTCTGATCATCGTAATATGCTGGTCTCGCTATATGTGATGGCTCAACAGTTTAAGTAACTTACTTGCTCTATGGAAATATAGCCATAAGTTAGTAATTGATGAATCTTCGGTCATTTGGCGCCTCATCCTTCTCTGTATACATTGCAATTGAAAGCTGGAGTTCAGTCATCAGACTTGAGGTATACCACGTCGATGAAGTAGATATTCTTTTGTTGACCAAACCACATAGTAGAAAGTGTAGGGACGACGACGTTTCGGTACGTCTTGGACCATTCTCAAGTCGATTGTGTCGATCATTCTCAAGTCACAATCGACTTGAGAATGGTCCAGGACCGACCGAAACGTCGTCGTCCCTTCACTTGCTAGTGTGTGGTTTGGTCAACATATTTCAGCCACGTTATTGTGACTCCTCGTCTGCAAGTAGATATTCTCTCTCACATAGCTTCAAATTCCCTTACCTGTGGCACACTTGCATAATTTGAGTGGCATTCAGATTCTGTTTAATTAAAAGCTGCTCTGAGAGCCCCAATTATAGATCAAATCGTTACGAAAATGAACTGAGCTCTCCAGATTGTAAGTGAATCCATCTGTCAGGCGTCTATGGAGCCATAGACGGTCAAAGCCACATGCAAGATCCAGTGCAACAACACATATGATCTTGGATTCATCCAGTTTTTATTGCATTCAGTATTAAAGATAAATGTTGCATCTGAGGAAATTCGCATTAATATTCAGCTGGAAGATAATAAGTTTGCACATTGGTAAGAGACACGGAGAGCTGAGTGTAAAAATGTTTAACACCAACACAAAAATGGGAGAAAAGTATGTGTCAAGGTAAAAGAAAATGACTTTTGGAGTCGTCATTAGTGGTACACAAAGCCGCTGGCAACAAAGCCAACAGAATGCTTGGATTGATAACTAGAAATATCGAATACAAAAAGCCAGAAATGATACTAACTTTGCACAATGCGCTGGCCAGACCGTACCCTAAATACGGGAAAAAAAATCTAGTCTACAATTTAAAATAAAATAAACAATATATATAAAAGCAAATAAAAGAGAAGGCACAGAAGAGCATCAATACTAATACCACAAAGATGAGCCCCACAAAAAAACATATATTGATCATTCTACAGAAGCCTTGACCATATGAGGTGACCTGATGCAAATCTTATAGAACTGTGCAGATCTTATAGAACTTATTCACAATCGACTTGAGAATGGTCCAGGACGGACCGAAACGTCGTCGTCCCTTCACCTTCTAGTGTGTGGTCTGGTCAACTTATAGAACTGTGCAGCTGCTCAAGGAGGAAGAACTATCTGATGATTAAGGGGATTGGAAAACCATCAATAACGCCATGAAATAGAGAAAACAGATGCAATAAAATCATGGGAGAGGATTTTTTTGTCATTTTAAGTGGAACACTAGAATTAATTACCTCTTCGATAATGCAGAGTCCAGTATATTAACACCAGTTAAGTAACAGCTAGATAGATATTTGTAAACTTGAATTATTATTCAAATATAATCATACCAAGAGGTCAAGTATCAAATATGTAACTTTAAGAGGGTTGTAATTAGACTGAGAACTAAGCACTCTCTTTAGCTATATACATGACTCTTTATGAAACTTTCTTCTAAGAATTGTCACTTCTTTGACTTTCTTTAGACCTCAGTGATCGTGTCTTGTGTTTGGCTTGAGCCTATCGACCTCTGGAGGGTAATTAAGACCACCATAAGACTTTAATGGCAAGCGAACAAGTATACTGTTCTCCTGATCAGAGGCAAGGATAAAAGTAAACTTTCAGAGTATATTCGCCCATGAGTTGGGGGATATATACCTCCCACTTTGTATATCCATGATAACCAAAATTATTTATCAGATTTAGATTAAAGTTCCTTTAATTTAATCTCCAACGGATGATAACTACCTTGTACATATGGAGTTCTATATATTTATTTTTCTAAGTAAATTAAGGATGAAAAACATACTTATTTCAGGTTACTAACTAATCCTTTTGACTGTAACAATTTTAATAGTTGTATGGGGGGGGGGTTGAAGCAATATTAGTAGTTGTAGGAAATGTAGAAGTTTCAGTAGCAGTAATAGTAGTAGTGATAACAGTAAGGCAAGGTAATAAAAATAGCAAGAAAGCGTTAAGCCATTATGAAGTTAATACTTATACTGGGGACAAATCCTTGTCAAGAATTCTCCTATAACTTTTCCTTCAAATATTTCAAGTTCTTTCTGAAACTCTCATTTGTATTGCCATTTGCCATTAAGTACCCTTTATCGTCATCCAGTTTTTAATGACAATTCTTATGGGTTTCTTTCTGCTTGCTTATGCAGTCAATCTTGTAAATCAAGATTAAGTTAAGTGTGTTAAATCAAGTGTTAAGCTATATTGTCTGTCTCGCTGGCTGTGGGGTTCTGTTGGTCTTCTCTCACTTATGATTATGTGAGCTTATTTAGTTATCAGGTTTCTTACAGTCGTCGTTCATATCTTCCGTCTTTTTCCACAATATATCTGAATTCTTTCTGTTTTTACATTTTCTTCTGCATGCTTACTGGGTTGAGGTTTAGCCCATAAGCTTTGTATGTTTGATTATCGAATGATTAATGCAATGACTCAAGTTCTACGTATATATCATAAATGCTTTTGAAGCTGTGCATTGTATAAATTTTTCTTCAATGATATTTCTAGCTAACGTGTTCTATTTACTTATAATAAGCACTCTGAACTAATTCTTTCTGGTGTCTTTATGGCTCATTTTGGGCCACTAATGTCTAAGAGTCCACAAGACAATCGAGACATTTGCCAGTTTTGGATATTCTGTTGAGCTGTGCCTCTGAAATCAATCAGATTATTTTGACCCATTGGTCATTGTCCTTTCGAAAATGTATAAAAGATGTTTCTCTTAATCTTGCTCTGTTGCTGGAATTTCCTTGCTCCTGTTCGTATCATTTTAATTGGATTTCTTTTGTTGTGTTCTGACTTTTTTTGCATCGTCTTCAGGACTGGATTTAAGCAAGTGATATGCTGCTTAGTGATATATCATATCCTAGTGATATTCCACTGTTAAATCTTTAGTACTCTGCTATCTCTTTACTTATCGTGACCCTCTGCTTCCAATCTGATAGACATTCCCTTACCCAGTCCGGTACCATTCAATCTTCCTACCACTTTCACCTTGAGTTTGAAGAATACCCGTTTGTGTATCGTCTTAAAAACTGTCTTAACAGGTCGAGAAAGATGCCGTTGGGGAATTACTCCTTCTTCTAATGTATAGCTGACATCTTGCTATCAAACTGGAGTAGGTTTAACAGACATTCTATTGCTCCAATAGACTCATTAGTCTATTGAAGATACAATGGATACTTGTGACACTTGTCTGGTGTTTAGTCGATTCTGTTATTCATTTTTCAAATGTTGTTGGCTCCCTTGTGTTCTGTTGTATATTTTCTAAATTCTTTGATTTTTGCAATTTTCTCCAAGATTCTGACTTTGAAGCCTCAACCTGGTGGCATGAATCTTCCTTTGGATTCCTGGCGTTTATTCTTATTAAAACTAAAATGAGAATAGACTATGATTGTAGGTAAGGTTCCACCTGTTGGGGGTTTATCAAGTCTCACAGAAATATTTAGGAAGCTTGATCGGAGACCGGGCCCAGGGAGGACATCGATTCTGGGAACTACATCAAATAGACATCAAAGTCGTGCTTATAGTAAAATTAGCTGAAGGAGATCTATGGTCAAAGAAAAGAAGGTGATTTGAGGTCATAGAAGTAAGCCGACTATGTGTTACAGCTTAGAATTTGTAAGTAATTAATTCACCTTAGATTACAGTGCTGAGTCATACATAATAAATACATTCTAAATTCATACATTCTAAATTCATACATTCTAAATTCATACATTCTAAGTTAATATGTTCGATGGGTTAAGATTTTACGATCCGTGTCCTAATTTTTGTCTTCATATTTGATGATGTGTTTGATGAATACCCCCCCCCCCTCCTCATCAACACATTTCTGTGGTTGAGGAATGGGGTCTCTCCTGTGGTTCCTGTGTGAGTAACGCAAGCGTTGTTGATGCAATCGACACGATAGGCATGCTTACACAGCTCACACTCCCCACCGTACACGATCCTGGGTGTAATAGAGGCGAAGGCACTGTGCAGTGTCCTCTATAGTGATAACCGAGTTCAGTGAGTACCGTAAACAGTGAGCACCGTGTATCGTGAGGACCATATACAGGGAGTACACCGTGTACCATGAGTACTATTCTGACATTTCTTTTCGACGGTTTTCCGACGGTTTTCCTCCTCGTATACTACATGCTCCGGGAAATGAATGTCCCCAGGAGAAGCTGGATACCTTGTATGTCTTCTAGAACTCTGAGTTGTTTTATATGTGTCTCGGAGACCCGTCACCTGGCGGAGGAGTGAAAGTACCCACTCTACTCTCTTTGAAGCACTCTGATATTCAAAATGCTGCTGGAGGGCCTAAAATGCTGCTGGAAAGCCTAAAGTGTACTGCAGGAGGACCTAAAGTACTGCAGGAAGACCTAAAGTGCTGCGGGAGGACCGAAAGTGCTGCAGGAGGGCCTAAATTGTGCTGCAGGAGGACCTAAAGTGCTGCAGGAAGACCTAAAGTGCTGCAGGAGGACCTAAAGTTCTGCAGGAGGACCTAAAAAAGTATTGCAGGGAGAACTAAGCGCTTCAGGAGGAACATCTAAATTGATCTAAAATAGATCTAATAAACCTAAAAAAAAGTACTAACTGCTGCCTCAGACTAGTACTGAAGCTGGCTGCCTCAGACTAATATCTGGAGCTGGCTATGATTCCAAGAAGCAGCGTCAATATTCTTCTGCCTGGAGTTGTATGTATTACTGAAGCCATAGACACAAATCCGTATATTCCCTTAACATGTGGAGTACCTATGATGATCCCTAAAATAACATAATAACCTTCGCTAATTCAGTTAAAAATAGGATATGTTTAGAGTTAGAAAGTCTTGGATCAATGCTGATTATGGAGTTGGGTTGTAGATAGTAATTACCAGATGGTATAATAATAAACTAGAGTTGAGTAGATTATTCTAGTGAAGATTAAGCATATTATTTACAGTATTTAAGTGAGCTTAGCAGGGCATAAAATAACAGTGGTTTGTATGAGCCTATAGGCCTTTTGCAGATTAATTTATTCCTGTGTTCCTTTGTCATGCAGCGGAAATTTATTATAAAATCCTACAATACGCTGCTTGCAGTTTATTTGCTCTCTAAAGAGATTAATTAATAATAATCATCATCTGAGAGCCAAAATAAGAACGCTATGAACTCTAAATTATAATTCACACTACTGATTGTTTGTGGTGTTTGGCAACATTTAGATATTGCAAACAATATCATACTGTGATTTATTCTTGAGGGTGTATTTTTATCATTCTAAATGTTGAATAGCGAAGACGATGCAATAAATCAAAATTTCAAGTATTAAACAGTGTAGAGATGTGGGCATGTGGCTCGGCATTCTAAGATTGATGAACACAGACGGGAGGAGATCAATTTACTTTATATAGCACAACTTATAAAGTGGATGAACATCTTAGATTTAGAATGACTTGAAGAGCGAGTGGCAGTGTGAGGAGATGCCTGTGACATTAGATTTGTATTAAAGATGATGCGGGCCTTTCATTCCTGTTCTGTGAACAAACACTTGGATGCTGAGAACACTTGGACACGAAAGGGAAAAATAGAAGAATTGATTAAGTGTCAGGAAGTTTTGTGGATTGAGTTACTGGTAGATTGAGTGAGATATACTTGTTGGTAAAATTAGTATATGGAGTTGTGGCTGGAACGAATTGATAGAATTGTGGTAAAGAGCACCTTAGTTCGATCCAGTGTCTTTTGAAACCCATTGTTGTCATGGTGTTTGTGTAATCAAATTTAAGACCTTAAGTCCTAAAGTTAAAACCTGAAAGGAAATCACAGCAATTACAGCACAGATTAGAGGGTAAACTAGACCGTCTTAAGAAATGAACAATAAAACAAAGATATATATTTGTCTTCTCTAGTGTAACACAGCACAAATTTAGATATTTTTGACAACATGAGAACAAAATTTAGCTTCCAGGTAAGGTGCTCATGAGTTTCTAAACCGAGGAAGTATATGAGGGTAATTTAGATGCGTTTCCATCATTATGAAAAGTCTTTAAAAAAATATTATCAGTATGTAATATAGAAGGTTTTGTATATATTAAAGGAAAGTTTATTGAGTGTGAATCATTAGTGAAACTCGGATACTTTAGTGCTGAGAGTATTGGTGAAATTGATAAATTCAGCATTTTGCGTTTTTCGTACTGTATTATATATAGTCTTTATTGGTTATATATAAAGTTAATTAATTGGAAACAGTAAAGTATTGCTCCTGTTGAGACTCATTAATCTTAACTGGAAGCAAGAGAACAGATCCTATAATTGACCTCTTTGCTGCATATTGGAGATCTTAGCTCACAATGCTGAAGAATACGACATGTCTAAAATGTGCACATGAATGTGCAATTAGTTATGCAAGAAAAGATTTTTATGATTGAAACTCTTGAAAACTCACCTCTAAAAATATCTCTAAAAGATCTTCTAGAGGATCTTCTTCTCGAACCTCTAAAAGCTCTTCGGGACAATTTATTAATTGATACTGTTGTAAACTCTGCTTAAATCCAGAATAACCACTGAAAATATCCTCATAGAGTATTCTTACTAACTGTTCTGTGTTCCTCCCGAGACCTGCATTGTTCATGTTTCACTAAGCTGTTGGTGCCTAGAAAATCGTCAGGGCTGTCATGAACAACTCTTTGATATTTAGCTTACAGCCAGTAAGACAGAGCCTGCTTGTTAAATGGTCAAATCAGACAGATGCAGGTTGATAATAAACTTTGGAGATAGATGCTGGATTTTAAATTCGCTAAGATGACAGATGCTGACTGATAAATGGCCTGGGACGATCATTTATCAACCTGCGTGATGAATAAACGAAGTAGACAGATATTCATTAATTATTTGATGAATGAGCGAAGTAGACTTGCTCGATGAATGAGATAAGTAGACAAATTCTGGTTTGATAAATGGTTGTCACATCGCAATAATGTTTTGCGATCTTGTGGATATCAATACTCAACCACTTGGACTGGACGGTAGAGCTGCGGTCTCTCTTCATGCAGGTCGGCGTTCAATCCCCCACCGTCCAAGTCGGGAGTTTTACAATATTACTAAGCTAACACAGATGTCGCAGTCACTTCCCCACGCAGTTCGAGACCTCTCTAACGAGAGCAGGAATTGATGTTATCCACAATTTTGAAATTTTTTAGAAAAATTCTAACTGAAAATTATAAATAAAGTAGTCAGCAATTCCACTCTGGACGACCTTACTGTTATTTCGTGAAATTCCGTGACATTCACCGGTTTCTGAATCGATTGTCTACTCAAGTGACATACGGACAGGCCTACGGCCTATTCACCTGCCAAATGAGCAGGAAAATTGCCTACCAACCTGCTATATGAGCGCGTCTATTGCATGCTTTTTCATCCGTTGGGTTATAAACCCATGGAACCGCCTACCCGATGAAACCGTAAATGCCTAGACAATGCTTCTATTTAAATTATCTTTGGAAAAAATCGTCATCAACAATGACGGGGATCTTCGACGAACCGTCAGTTTCCTGGCTTCGTCGAGGCCACTAGAGAGATGGTGGCCTTCAGGTAAATTCAGGTAAGTATTCCCCCTGTCATATGACAGGGGAATACTTACCTGAATAATCCTAACCTAACCTAACTTAACCTAACCTAACCTAACCTAACCTAACCTAACCTAACCTTCCTTAAGTCGGCAGCACAGACAAGTGATCTTAACATCTTTAGAGTTTTTTTTCAATGGAGAACAGCCTTGAGAAGCATAGTTTCCTGGCAATAAATACTCATTTATCATGTTATTTACATCCAAAATAACAAAATCTTGCATTTTTTTTTTTAGTTGCATGTAATCACAAATGTTAATTTTTTTGCATTCTGTTGCACCATTTGGGTTAATGAAAGAGTTTCACTATTTGATAGTTTAATTATATCATGAAACTATCATGATAAAATGGTTATCATGATAAATACGTATCATGTAGTTATAGTTACTCATCTTCATCTACTTATCATAGCCCTTAATCCTGATGACAACTTGTTTGTTCTGTAGGAGACTGAACAAACTAGTTGTGCAAAAATTTAATTGTCAAGCAGTTTGTTAGACAGGAGAGTTTACAAGCAGTTTTTCAGCCAGGAAAGTTTACAAGCTGTTTGTTAGCCAGAAGAATTTTCAATCTTGTTATTATCAAAGAACGTTTATAAGTTGTTTGATAGCAGGAGAGTTTACAATCTATTCAACCTATTTTAACAACCAGTTTCTTCACCACGAGAACTGATAAGATGCTTGGGCTACAGGACAGGTTAGGTTACGTCTACAAGATATGTAAAGTTAGGTTTGGTTAGGATAAGTCTGCAGGATAGATCAGGATAGATTAACTCTATAGAATAGATTACAATCTAGTCTCCAAGATTTCTAACCAACAGGTTTTCTCCTGAAGAATTGGGAAACATTTATCTTGGATTGCAGATGAAAAGTCACAATTACGTGGCTGAAAAATGTTGATCAAACCACACACACTAGAAATTGAAGAGACGACAACAAATTGAATCGTCGAATTGAAACTAGAAATTTCGGTGTCGCTATGGATTTCCCTCTTTCCCCTGTTCTTGTCAATCTCTACATGGAATACTTGGAAACTGTTCTTCTTCCTTCTATTGATACTCGTCCCTCTGGCTTCGCTATGTGGATGACATTTTTGCTTTATGGCCTCATGACCTTAGTCTTTTCCAGCCTTTTGTCGCCTCTCTTAACAATCTGGCTCCATCCATCCATTTAAAAGGTGAATGGGAATCTAATTCCCTCCTTTCTTTCCTTGACGTTCACGTTCACAGCTCTGTGTCTGGGTTCTCTTTCTCTGTCTACCGTAAACCCATGCATAGTGGCATGTATATTCACTTCTTTTCCTACCATCCTCCTTCTGTTAAGAAAAGTGTCCTCGTCTCTCTCTTCCTCCGCGATCTACGCATCAGCGACCCTCAGTTTCTTGATTCAGAAATTTTATTTAACTACAAATATTTCTCTCGCCTTGGTTACCCATTACAGTTTATCAACGGTGCCTATTCTCAAGCTAAACGAAATTTCTTTCATCCTAACCCTGCTTCCAACGCTTTTAGCACTGTGCTAAAAGCACTGTGTCTTCTCTTCATATCTGAACTCAAAATTCTTACCAATACTTTTCGTCCTCTTGACATAAAGCTCGCCTTTCGACAAACTAACACACTTCGTAGCAATCTGGTTCACAATACTCCTGCTTTTAATGCTGCTTGTATCTACTCTATTTCCTGTTCGTCTTGTCCTCTCTAATACTTTGGCGAAACTGGCCGTATACACTTAATGACAGACTTAAGGAACACTAAAGAAGTATTAAGTCTGCAGACACAAACAATGGTCTCTTCTATCATGTTAGGGATTATAATCATCCTATTGATTGGTCTTCTTCTAAAATAATCATTCCTGCCTCTACTCTACACAGACGCCGTCTTGTCGAATCGGCTCTGATACACAACCTACCCAACATGAACCTGAGTCCTGGCTTTGTTGCTGTTGACTCTTTCCTTTCACAGTATATACTCAAATGTTTTAAACTTTCTAACAAACGTGACCTAACTTCTACCCCTCTTTTTCTCTTTCTTCTTCTTTTGTTTCTCATACGTTCCCATTCTTACTCCTATTATTACTCCCTATATTACACCTTACCTTCCGTACCTTTTGCCTTGTTCTTATCTTCCTCTAAGATTTCCCTCTCCTCACCTCTCTCTCTTGTCTTACTTAATGCCCTTGCCTCCCTCGTCTCATCAAGGGAGACATCTCCCGTCACGCAGGGTGCAGTCGCACCTCCACAGATCTCCAGTATCATCTATTGATACTGGTAATGGCTCGAAAGGGCCACCACTTACGGGCTATTCATGCCCGTGGCACCTTTTGGGTGGCTTAAGCTTCATCAATCTCGTCTCATCACAATCGACTTGAGAATGGTCCAGGACGGACCGAAACGTCGTCGTCTCTTCACTTTCTAGTGTGTGAGTTGGTCAACAGTTATCTTCGAATGTTTTAAACTGTTTTCGGGGAAATTTACAAGTAAGGTTCTCTTAATGAGAACTTTTCAAGGAGTTCCGCCCCAAGAAAATTTGCAAGATTTGGTTCTCCAGGAAAATGTACAAGCAATATGCGCTCTCCTGAAAGCTAATTCAGAAAAGCCTTTCAAGCTCTTTATTTTTTAGAAAATTATTTGTAAGCTATTTCTTCTCCAGGTAAATTTGTAACAGTTTTGATCTTCAGAACAATTTGTACCATATTTGTTCTTCAGGAATATGTTCTTTGTTCTCAAGGAAAATTTACACTACGTTTGTTCTCAATGAACTTTTACAATGTGTTTGTTCTTCAGGAGAGTCTACACAATGTTTATTCTCCGATAAAACTTGTATGTTTCATGTAATACACTTGGTGAGTTTACAAGCTGTTTTCCACGTGAGTTTATATACTGTATTCCACGTGATTTAATAAATTCGTGAATGCCATATATATTTATAATTCGTGTACATCTCACGAATTTTCGTTGGATGATTTTTTTAATTCCTTAATGCACGAAATGGGTTAACTTCACGACTTCTCAAGCGTGTTGATTATCTTTAGCCTTCGGAATGCTAGAACGAGTTAACAGGAGAGTTTTAAAATTTAGAATGAAGCTAGATACGTAAGTCTATCATGAGTCTCAATTTAGTGTTTCAGTATATAACAAAATTACTTAAGACGCAACATGAGGGTAAAGATTTAAGTTCTTGTTCTACATGTAATACACTCACTTCTGACGCAGCATATGGGTGAAAATTTAAGTACTTGTTCTATATATAACACTTACATCTGACGCAACATATGGGTGAAAATTTAAGTACTTGTTCTATACATAACACTTACATCTGACGCAACATATGGGTGAAAATTTAAGTACTTGTTCTGCATGGAAAACACTTACATATGAAGCAATGCAAACGGTTAAAATGTATGTGTTTGTTCTATATTTAACACATATAAAGCAACACAAAAGGGTTAATGTATAAACAAAGTTCCACATTAAACACCAGTTCAGTGGAAACAACATAGGGGGTGAAGATATAATTATTTTTAAGAATTTGGAAGAGAGAGAAATACTGTACTGATGTTAGTTACTTCTCAAGCAACAATAACGAAGAAAGTAGATGATCGTTAGCGTCTTATCGAAATGAAATGAAGCAAATTCCTATAAAGTTCTAATACCTCAAAAAAGTATAACTTATATCAAGCCCTAAAATTTGGATTCTACTAAAATTTTCACTGTTTTTTATTTCATGTCGATTTTTTTATTGGACATGCCTCTTTTATGTAAGGTCTGAAATATACCTGTCATATTATATGGTCTCAAGCACACCTGCCTTAACATACCTTTTTTAGCACACCTGCCTTAACATACCTTCTTTAGCACACCTGTCATGAACAGGTGCGTTAAAATATCAAGGCAGGTGTATTATAAAATACACCTGCCTTTATATATATCAAGGACTGCCATGATATTTTTATTGATCTCAAGTAAAATTATCAGGCTGAGAGATTCTTGTCAAGAATTCTGAAAAGCATCTCGGGCTTATCATTTCATCAAAGACCCCAAATGTCAATTCTTCTGATGATCTTAGAGACTTAAAAGTTAAAACAAATGTCATTATGAGTGAATGAAGTCATCTTGCTACCTGATCGAAAGTAAAGTTATTTAATAGTTATTTAACAATTATTGTATTTAATAATACATCTTCAGAAGGAATCCTTCTGAAGATGTATTATTAAATACGAAAGTACTTAAGAAAATTCCTGTTTCAATTCTTCCTCCGTGGTCTGACACTGTCACATTTTTCATCACGTGTTAATTTTCGTGATTTCACACACGTATATGTATAATGGTGTAGCAGGTATACAGGATAGAATATAACAACTAGTGAGCAGAGAAAGTAGGTAGATCCCCAGCTGGATAATTAGAATTTTGAAGGAACTGCTGTAACTAAGAGATGGGCTTACTGACGGGCATTTTGTGTACTACGGCAGTCTGATCTCTGCTGCATGTTTTGGGAGTGAATTTAGTCCTGGACAGCCCTAGACTCTGTTGATTTAGAGTGCTGAGTGTGTGAAAATCTTTTGTGTATGAATTCACTGAATTATTAGTATATATTAATCCTTTAAATTTTATTCTAATTTTCAGATATTCATGTTATGTTGCTTTTTATGGCTTTCTCTTTGGTAAATAATTCACTGCAAACTTATGTAAACTAACACAACTATAAATGTACTAAATAGACATTTATGAATACAAATGTTGAATTTTAATTTTAATTTGTATGTGGTCTAAAGTTCACCAGTCCTAATATGCGATCTAAATCCCTACTGCCATGAGAGAGCAGAACAAGGAGCCATATGGCTCCTTGTTCGATATTAACCTCCTGAATCAATTAATTGAAGTTTAAATATAAAAAATCCAAATCTTGTGAACTTTCTTATCAACAAGGAACTTATATCATTTCGAAACGGGGATTGTAATCCTAATTCCAAAGAGATTTATTGAGAGGGGTTTAATCCTATCTCAGAAGACACTAACTGAAGGTGTGTAATCCTAGCTTAGAAGAGATTAACTTCTGCATTGTCTGCAAGACGATCATATTGTGATCAAAGTGATGACGCTGCAATAAAGGCCAATATTCTTGTAATTCATATGATTATTTTTTTATTTCTAATCTATAGCTGTGTTTTTTTAATGTTATTTGAACTGTGGAAACCTCTGCCAATAACACTTATGAACAGAATATAACAGCATATTATATTACTATATATCAATAAGATATTCTTCCATATATATTGTTCTTTTTATGATAATGTTCTTCCTTAGATATCGCCTTCCATGACGACAATGCATTTTTCTTTAGTGAGAATAACTGAAAATTATTTTTTCCCCTATAATAAGTGGATTTATTTTGATTTGTCGTAAAAACCATTAGTTTGAATTTTACTCGTTCCCCCATTCAGCTTCAGATGTGACTTTTAAAAGTATTTATATATTCAGTGGAGTTTAAAGCTTTTGAGCATAGAAGTCTTATTTGACTAGCATATAGTAAAACTCTCAGAGTTGTCCAAGGGAAAACAATCAAGCAATTGAGAAAATCACAGGAGCAAGATGACAAAATCAACCCAGGATGCTGTGGTTGCATTGTGCTAGGAATTCTTGTGTCTAGCATCAGCTCTCCCAAGATACTGCTGGTCTGGGCTTGGGAGAGAGATGAAGTAAACACTATAAAGAAATATTGCATCGTGTTTACTGTCTTGTGTTAGAGACACATGTGTCTTTGAAGTCATCTGGTTCATGAAATACCTGTGTCGCTGCAGCTATCTGCCTCATATCTACGAAATACCTGTGTCGCTGCAGCTATCTGGTACATACCGACGAAACACCTGTGTCGCAAGACGTTCCTTATCTCCATCCAAGATTTATCTGTGTCTTATGTGTCATAATTTGCTACTAGTTATAGGCCAATGTCTCCAATAGAAATACAAATATCTCAGCTATGAAATATTGTGTCCATATGTTACTTAAATATTTTTCTATTCCTTCTATGTCTCCTTCTAGTCTTGTATTCCTTCTCTGCACCTATTTCTTACAGGCTTCTATTCTTATTGGCACCTATTCCTTCCAGGTATGTATTTCATTAAATAATCAACTCTACTCATACAATATGTCTGTGCACAATATTTTCATTGGTCTATATATTATATATATATATATATATATATATATATATATATATATATATATATATATATATATATTTGTATTTTTTGTGTATTGACATTTTGAAATAAGTTAGATAAATATACACACATACCAAAAGAATAGGGGTTGGTAGGAGAAGAAAATATCAAAGTGTTCAGTGAGGATCTACAAGGTCTTCTCTGAGTACTCATTATTTTCTTCTCCGATGCTATGGGTCCCTACACTTGTACCAGAGGTGGTACCCCTTCTAGGTTAAAAAATGTATATTTGTATATATATATTATATATATATATATATATATATATATATATATATACATATATATATATATATATATAGTATTAAAAACAGAATCCATTCCGTCATACCCAAACAAACCAGGTAGTCTAGCCGCCTCTCTCCCCTCTCAACTCTCCCATCACGTGTCCTCTCCCAAGGAAGCGTAGGGGATGCAAGAGGAAAGGTTAGGGGTGCAAGATACGAGGGTCAGGATGCAAGATACAAGTCAGAGCTGCAAGACACGTGGTCGGTAATGAATAGGACACCATACTGGCAGTATACATGTAAGCCCTTGACTGGAGGTATACATTAAGACCATTACCGGAAATATACCCAGTATACATAAAAAAAAATGCGGAGTTCGATGAAGCTGTTTGGAGATATATATTACTCTTGTGAAATGCTGTTTTTTAAAATGCGTATATGTGCTCTTTTTTTAGAAGTTTGTTGGTGATTCTGGAACCAGTGCCAATCTCGTGCAGTCATTGGACAATACGTATTTAATTTTGGCCTACAATGGAGCGTATATTAAGGATTGAATTAGGAAGTAGGTGGATGTAGCGGATTTTTTTTCTGAAATTTAATTAGATGGACTGGTGTCGACTGGCAGTATACGTCACTATATAACGAATCATAGAGATAAGACCAACATACAAGGGATATGTATATATATGCATACCCAGTGGTGTACCTAGCTTATCGGTGTATGTATACTGGAAGTATACTTCAGTCTTGGGCTCTATGATTAAAAAATACTTGCCCTGTTGAGTATGCAGTTATTGTCGTAATAACTCTTTGTAGGTAATATTCTAACTACGTATTTTATTAACTCTTAATAACAACCTAACTTTTCGTAGGATGTTGGGGCATAAACCCATCACAAAATCAAACCATCATGTTATTCTGTTATACAAAATCGCTGGCTAATAACAGAAGCATCTTATGAAAACTGCCGAATAGGCTGAAGAACAAAATTACTTAGATTCGTGTTCAGATTTAGGTTCTTTATTTTAATTTAGAAAGGTTAGTTTAGTAAATTCTTATATACATTAGGGAAAGTAAACAGTGACTTATTTATTTATTTTGTATTTGTTTATATACAAAAAGGTATATCGGGTTTGTGAGAGTACATAACATTGGTGTTCTTACATTCTTGCAAAGCCACTAATATGCATAGAGTTTCGAGCAGGTCCTTAATCTCACCAGATAAAGTAAGTGCCCACAATCGATTTGAGAATGGTCCAGGACGGACCGAAACGTCGTCGTCCTTTCACTTTCTAGTGTGTAGTTTGGTCAACATATTTCAGCCACGTTATTGTGACGCCTCGTCTGCAAAAGTAAGTGC
>WNGS01000543.1:14387317-14407149 GCA_020271785.1 Procambarus virginalis | reverse complement strand
AATTGAAAGGTATAGTGTAGCAAAATTTGACTGCAACAACAATACCTACAATGTAAATTTATGGATATATTTACAATAGTGAAGGTGCATGTCTTAAGCACTAACATTGGAGGAGTAGGTAGCAATATATAGTTTGAAGCACATGATAGGATGCCTTGTGTTTAATAAACTCTCGTTTTTGGGTGAGATTAATAACACAAAAAATACAATAGATGACTACAGATTATTCATGCCAAAGGTTGAATATACATATAATATGATTTTCAATATGTTGTGATTTGTAAATCGATTTGCAACATATCCTTATCTAGAATAATATTACATCAAATAATCAATCCGTTTATGTTATGAATAACACATACCAACGTCGATTCAACGTTGGTTCAACGTTCATGACGTGGATTCAACCTTGAATTGACGTTGCTCTCGAATATTGAGCCAACTACTTCGTAGCAATCCAATCAGAAGCTCAAGACTCAAACAAGAATGTTTCTGAATTAAGAACAATTGGAAAGTGATGTAAAATGGGGTCATACTGCAGAATTGGGAATGCCATAAAAGGCAAGTGTAATTAGCAAAAATGGGTTTATTCAACAACTTATTTACTAATACACAGCCACACACAGAACTCACAATAGCGTGATATATCAAACTAACAAATTCACACGTTCGATGAGAGTTCGAACTAATGCAACAAGTGAATTACCTAGAGACTTGTGACTAAGCAAATGATCGCAACACTGAATGTTGCAGAATATAAAAGAGAAGATGGTTTACATTAATCTAAGTTTAAAACTTAATGTTCACTTAGAGCAAAGTTGTGCAAGTTATGATTGTCACAGAAAAGAAAACTTATATGTTTGCCTTACGAATGCAGCTGGGTGTATACTCATGGATGCTACTAAGTTTACTTTCGTGGAGGCAACACTTTACCTCACGAAGGCTTCATGTTAACCTCACAAAAGGCACTAAGTTTACCTTACAAAGGCACAAAGTTAACCTCACAAAGGCACTAAGTTTACCTTACAAAGGCACAAAGTTAGCCTCACAAAGGCACTAAGTTTACCTTACAAAGGCACAAAGTTAACCTCACAAAAGGCACTAAGTTTACCTTACAAAGGCACAAAGTTAACCTCACAAAGGCACTAAGTTTACCTTACAAAGGCACAAAGTTAACCTCACAAAGGCACTAAGTTTACCTTACAAAGGCACATAGCTTACCTCATAAAGACAACCTATTTACCTCACGAAGGCACAAAAGTTTATCTAAAAGAGGTCACAAGTTTACCAAACAAAGGCACCCAGTTAACTTTACGAAGGCAACTAAAGTTTACCTCTCGAAGGACCCAAAGTATACTTCACCGAGACGCGATATATACACCACCAACTTTCAAAACTCTCAAAGAAAAAGCTGATACATAACTCACTAATTACTTTCTTTAGCGTAGAAACCGTGCATGTTGCAGAGTCAATTCACAAGAATATTTGCAAGCCTTGCACAGACGATAGCAAGCCTTGCACAGACGATAGCAAACCTTGCACGGACGATAGCAAGCCTTGCACACTGACCCGAGTGTCAAGAAGTCGATATCAGTCGACTTTCGAGTCGAGAGGTCAGCTTCCTTCTCGCCTCACAATCGAGGGTCCTGCATTCGAATCACGAGCGGGGCAGAAATGGTTGAGCTCGTTTCCTTTCACCTAATACACCTGGGGGGAAAATAGCAGTAAATAGGTATCCGGGAGTTATACAACTGTTGTAGGCATCCTGGGAAGAGTCAGGAGTTGTAGCTCGAACTTGGGGAGGGGGGAGAGAGGGAAAGCCTCCATCCAAGCCTGGAAAATATATATATATAAATATATGACAGTGTCAGACCACGAAGGAAGGATTAAGACAGAAATTTCCTTAAGTACTTTCGTATTTAATAATACATCTTCAGAAGAATAGGGGAAGATCCTCACGATCTTCTTGCATGGCATGCAAGTTAGGGGAAACTGGCCTGTAGTTCAATGCCTCCTGTCTGTCTTTCTCCCTTCTTAGATACTGGGACTACATTAGCTGTCTTCCAACTTTTTGGTAGTTCTCCTGTTTTCAGTGACCAGTTATACCCAATGAAGAGTGGCAAGCATAATGCTTCTGCTCTCTCATTTAGTACCCGTAGTGAGATTCCGTCTGGACAAACGGATTTTGTCACATCCTGTTCCAGCAAATGCTTCCTTACCTCACCACTGGTTAAATGCATCCGTCTTAGTTCGGAAACTTTTTGCTCAGTTGTAAAAACCTCCAGGAATCTCTTGTTGAGCTCCTCACACACCTCGTGGGTAAGGAATGGGGAGGTGTAGGTGGTGCTTGGGGGGTGGGACAGTTAATGGTCTAGTCTTCTGTTCCACTTCTCTCTTGGGTTGTCGGCCTGCCAGTGGAGGGTTCCCCACTCCCTTCTGAAGTTACTCAAATTACTGAGCTGAGGCCTGTGACTTCTTCATTCACTTCCCTCTAATTGTGTCCCTTGCTTCTACTGCCTTGTCTCTCTCTTGTCCCTCTTCAGAAAAACATTTGTGTATTCCATTACATTCAGAAGTATACGTTCCTTGTGCTCTTGAGTGTGTGTGTGTACTCACCTATTTGTACTCACCTATTTGTGCTTGCGGGGGATGAGCTTTGGCTCTTTGGTCCCCCCTCTCAACTGTCAATCAACTGGTATACATATTCCTGAGCCTACTGGGCTCCATAAAATTTACATTTGAAACTGTGTATGGAGTCAGCCTCCACCACATGACTTCCTAATGCATTCCATTTACTAACTACTCTGACACTGAAAACGTTCTTTCTAATGTATCTGTGGCTCATTTGGGTACTCAGCTTTTACTTGTGTCCCCTTGTGCGTGTACCACCTGTGTTAAATAATTCATCCTTGTCTACTCTGTCAATTACCCTGAGAATTTTGAATGTGGTGATCATGTCTCTCCGGGTTCTTCTGTCTTCCAGCGACGTGAGGGGCAGTTCCCTCAGCCTAAACTCGTAACTAATGCCTCTTAGTTCTGGGATTAGCCTAGTGGCACACCTTTGAACTTTTTTCAGCTTCGTCGCGTGGTTGACAAGGTACGGGCTCCATGCTGGGGCCGCATACTCCAGGATTAGTCTTACATATGTGGTATTCAAGGTTCTGAAAGATTCCTTACACAGGTTTCTGAAGGCGGTTCTGATGTTAACCAGCCTCGCATTCGCCGCCGATATTATTCTTTTGATGTGGACTTTAGGAGACAGGTTTGGCGTGATATCAACTCCCAGATCTTCCTCTCTGTCCGTTTCGTGAAGGACTTCATCCCCAATTTGGTATCCAGTGTCTGGCCTCTAATTTCCTCCACCTAGTTTAATTACCTTACACTTACTTGGGTTGGACTTTAGAAGCCATTTGTTGAACCATTCCTTCAGTTTGTTTAGGTCATCTCGTAGCCTCATACTATCTTCCTCTGTCTTAATCCTCCTCATAATTTTTGCATCATCAGCAAACATTGAGAGGGAACGAGTCTATTCCCTCTGGGAGATCATTTACATATATCAGGAACAGTGTAGGTCCAAGAACTGATCCCTGAGGACTCCANTTGTGTGTACACCAGTATCACTGTCTGGTACACATATATATAGGGGTTCGAGCGGGCCACAACTCCAGCAATGCCAAGCCCGCCCGGCCTAACCCAACCGACCCTGGCACTAAGTATTGATCCCCTTGATTACCAATTCTAAAGGACGCACTTGAGGTTGGGCATCAACCTGATATCCCATCATCCCCCCCAGCAGCAATTGGTGGGTTCAGGGGTCGCTTGCATGGTCTGTCGCCCAATGAGCGTGAGGAGGAGGAGGAGGTTCGGTATTACCCGTCCGCGCGAGACGCCAGAGTTCAACAGAGGTCGAACGAATTGTCATGGAGCTTCGCTTGCTGTTGGAATTTTTCGTCAGCGATCTTATTATTTAGTCTCGAAATAACGGCATTCTTCGACTACAATCCCTGACACATACACAATACATACATACATTCATACATACATGAATGAATGTATGTTTTTAATATATATATATATATATATATATATATATATTATATATATATATATAATATATATATATATTCTGTAAAGATTTTAGTCAAAATAACTAATTCAGTAACGGTTAAACACTGACATGAATTTCGGGGAACACAGCACTATAAATGCATTTAGTACCTTAATTTAACAAAGTTGACATAAACTGAGTTGGTTAACAATACTTAATGACGGCCTTGATTAATTAACTCTAAAAGCCTGATTCTCAAGGGGGGACAGAGAGAGAGAGAGAGAGAGAGAGAGAGAGAGAGAGGGAGAGAGGAGGAGAGAGAGAGAGAGAGAGAGAGAGAGACAGACAGACAGACAGACAGACAGACAGACAGACAGACAGACAGACAGACAGACTGACAGAGATGAAAGCTCACACAGGCTAATGTTTTACACTTCTTTCTGAAATTAATATAAAAGTATCATTAGTCTATATAGCTATAGACTTTCATCTATATATAGTTTACGTCTATATCTTGTTTTTTAATAATCAAGAACATAATAAGGGCCAGAAATAATTAAAATAAAATAAAAGAAACCTCGTTAATTCAATATGTTCTTTATTCTTAGTGCAAAAATATTGAGAAAAAAAAACTTATTGAAAACTGATATAAATAAGGAATTCATAAATGTTTAAGAAAACCTGCAAGACATTCGAATGACATTGTTCCTGCTTATGTATTATTATTAGTTATTATTATTCTTGTTTTATTATTTTTTATTATTTTTATATTATTATTTTTTATATTATCATTTTTATTAATATTTACATTATTATCATTTGTATTTGTATTTTCATTATTATTATTTCTTATGTGTTATGAATGAGGTAATTATGAGAATAAATGCTAAGCCAGTATGTCAATATAGTACTTGAGAAAGATAGGAGAACAAGATATGGTATGAGAACAAGGTGATGGAACTGCCCAACCATCGGGGAATCGAACTCTCACCCTGGAAGAAGCGATCTTGAAGGGATTTGAAGCCTGCTATCTCTTTATTTTAAAGCTGTGACTCCATGACTCGTAAGACAGTAGCCTTCAAGACCTTTTACGGGCTCACCATAGCCCGTGCTACTTAGAACTTTGTTCCAGGTAGCGAATCTTTAACAACAACAACAACAAGACGTTTTCCCCAAAGCTATCTGAGGCAAAGATCAAACCGAAGGTAATAATAGCTTGGGAAATAATAGCTATTTATTATTGCTATTGAGGGAAATCATAGCTATTTTCTAGACTTTAAAGGCATAAGCCATGAAGTTTTTTCCCCCCCTACACATTTTTTCCCAACTACTCTGTCGTTTTGTTTCATAATCGGCACTTAGTCACAAAAGCTAAACATTATTTTTTGTCCTTGTATATTAAACTAAAATTAATACATGCAGTACAAATTGGCAAGTTTTGTTAAATTAAGTGCTGCAATTATGAGGCAAACACAAGCACTCTTCACAAACACTTTGAGGCACTTGTGTATTATGTTTAAATTATGATATTTACTGAATCAGATAAAACAAAAGTAATTATGTAGGCAATAATGTCATTACATTAGATAGCCGATGGTTAGAAAGGCGGGGTCCAAGAGCTAACAGCTCGATCCTGCAGGCACACATTGTAAAAGTAAATTCTAAATTTATATAGTAAACACACACACAAACATTGCTGCGTGTGTGTGGAAAGGCTGCGTGCATTGCACCTCACGTTGCTGGAAGACAGAAGAGTTCCGGGAGACATGATCACCACATACACAATTCTTGGTGGGAATTAATAGGGTGGATAAGAACAGATTATTTAACACGGGTGGTACCCGCACAAGGGGAAATAGGTGGAAACTGAGTACCCAAATGAGCGACAGACACATTAGTGATAACGTTTTCGGTGTCAAAGTAGCTAATAAATGGAATGCATTAGGCAGTGATGTGGTGGAGGCTGACTCCATGCACAGTTTCAAATGTAGATATGCCTGAGCTTAATAATCTCAGGAACCTGTGCACCAGTTGATTGACAGTTCAGAGGCGGGACCAAAGAGCCAGAGCTCAACCCCCACAACCACAACTAGGTAAGCACAACACACACATATACACACACGCATTGCAAATCTTTCAAATAAAACCAAGTGTGACAAGTTCAAGGAAAATCATATCTTTAAAATATTTTAATTTCTATAAAACACTCAAAAATTATGGATATTAAAATGACCCTTCATTTGTCCTCGTTAAAGGCCAAGAAAAGTCTCTTGTAAACAATAACAATATTATTGTAAACAATACTTTAACAACAATACAATAGAATACAATAAGCACTCAAAGTGCACTTAAAGATCTCTCAAATAACCCTAAAATAGAACATAATTCAAACTTCACCCAAACATCGTACAAAGTTAATTGGAATTATGCGTCTTAAAAAATGTGCTCTCCTCTACGGAATTCAGAATTAACCAAATTTCCTATCTTGAAAAGCTCGTCTGTGATCCAGAATATCTTTCATGAAACTCTGAGCTTGAGCATCTCAATTGGCCATTTCAGGAGATTGATTAAAGTTAGTGAACTATTTGTTTCCTAAGTCAGAGGCTTTATTAAGTTCTTCCAAGGCTTTGAGACTTAAGTTTTGGGACTAGTTGCTGATACCAATAAACTTAATAAAGTTACAGAACGATTAAATTGAACTTTTAAGAAGCTCAGTATTATTTATAACTTTATTTATATAATTTATTTATATAATTTATTTATATAAATTTTATTCATTGTTATTTATAACTTTTTTTAACGTATTATAAGGTGATCAATGTACATACATCTGGCTTTTTAATGTTAGATCTTTTGTGTCTCATCGTTGCGTCTTGGGGGAGTGTGGATGTGTTTGTGTCTCACCGTAGCGTCTTGGGGGAGCGTTGATGTGTTTGTGTCTCACCGTAGCGTCTTGGGGGAGCGTGGATGAGTTTGTGTCTCACCGTAGCGTCTTGGGGGAGCGTGAATGTCTTTGTGTCTCACCGTAGCGTCTTGGGGGAGCGTGGATGTGTTTGTGTCTCACCGTAGCGTCTTGGGCGAGCGTGGATGTGTTTGTGTCTCACCGTAGCGTCTTGGGGGAGTGTTGATGTGTTTGTGTCTCACCGTAGCGTCTTGGGGGAGCGTTGATGTGTTTGTGTCTCACCGTAGCGTCTTGGGGGAACGTGGATGAGTTTGTGTCTCACCGTAGCGTCTTGGGGGAGCTTTGATATGTTTGTGTCTCACCGTAGCGTCTTGGGGGAGCGTGGATGAGTTTGTATCTCACCGTAGCGTCTTGGACATATGTCTGAGCATTACCGTTTCACAGTAGAATCTTAAGGAGCATTGCTGTTCGATTTATAGCAAGGAATCTTTCTAATCTAGATTCCGACAACATTGATTTTTAATAAACATAGACGAGAAAAACATTTGCTGTATGTTAAACCGTCTTATCATCTGCTCGAACGCCTTAATGAGAAGCATACAGTGAGATTTATGCAAATAGTTCGAACAATACGTGTAGTATATCTGGAGTATACCTTGAGTATACCTTGAGTATACCTTGAGAGGATTTTGGGAGTTCTTCTACTCCCCCCAAGACAAGCCTGGGGGCTAGTAGACTATATATGTACTCTTATATGTAGTTTATTCTGAATAGTGACGTATTGCGGCATATATATATATATATATATATATATATATATATATATATATATATATATATATATATATATATATATATATACATATTTCATTTCAAATGTGCAAGGAAGACCTCAGGAGCCAAAAATGGTAAGAAAAAAGGAATGACTTGTATGATTGCATAAGAATGCATTTTCAACTAAAGAATGAATTCAAGAAGAAGATTTTGTTTGAAATGATTCCGTGAATAAATGTAAAAAAAAAAACTAGTTCACTGTTCATGTAACAATTTATCTTCAAAGGCATTTTTTAGTGTTCATCATAATCATGATAATCACCATGATTTTATTATATATCTTCTTGAATAACTGAATTAAGAATATTTTTTTTCAATCGCAGTATAATCGTCATACTGAGAATTATCGAACGTGATCAAAGATTTAGCTGGACTCTTAATATTGAGTTTTGCTAGTTTTGCTAGAGGAAACTGAGTACCCAAATGAGCGACAGAGTCATTAGTGATAACGTTTTCAGTGTCAAAGAAGCTAATAAATGGAATGCATTAGGCAGTGCAAGAATTCAATCCATGCAAGAATTCTGATGATAGCCCAAACTAGTTGCTCTGTGCTGGGATTATCGTTAATCATTAGTGTTAGAATATTGGAAATATCAGACACTGATTGTAGAATCCTGATAATACCATCAGACACTTATGTTGAAATCCTGATAAAATCGCCAAACTACTGAAAACGAGGTTCGTAAGCCAGTATAACTTGGTAATTAGAACATAAATGACTAATCTTCAGTATTACACGTGGATCAACACGTGTCAGATCGAGAATCATTTGCTATGATAGTTTTACTCTTAAATGTTGAGCGCTGAATTAGTGTGTAAAATATATCGGAACATCGTAGTGTAATCCCTTACTGGTGAACTATCTCACAAGGAACACCGCAAGAGTTTAGCATCGCTAAATTCATCATCATCATGAACGGGAAATTCATCGCTAAAGTAACGCAAGATTGGATAGATTATATAGGAATCATCAATAGATGTATTAATAAATCAAAGCAAGAACGTTTTCGAACTGGTTCGTCAGGGTTCGAACCGGTATTATTGTTTAATGATAGTATTATCACCATTATCATCAATCATCATCAGATCAAGTGCATTATGCAGGAGGCAAGAGTCGTTTATCACAATACTGATGATAGTTGCAGTTTCAAGTACTCACTTCTGCCTCGTATCTTCATAATAGCCACCACCTTAATGGCCTACTTTTCTGATAATCTAATGACAGTTCACCACCTTAACAATGGTCAAAATCATCATTTAACTCATCATTATAACCAAATGAGGATTCTTCAATATCCTCACACACACATTTTCTCCTCGTGCAAACTGAAATAACTAATCATTCATGCGTTTATATACGGTATTTAAATGGCTTTGTTCACACAATAATCCTTCTTTAGCGGCAGTAATCTTTCGTGACCTGAATGGTATTTTGCCTGCAGGCAGGTGTCAAGAGTCACATCTGGTATCAGATATCTGCCACTGCCTGAAGACCTAATATCGTGTCCCTAATCTGTGTAGCAGCACCTCTAATATCATCTCTTCCATACACTTGAATCTGTGTAACATTCGATATACTCATCTATTTGGGTACAATCAGAATTTTTTGTTCTCTGTCAGCGATTACAGTTCGGTGTTCTTGGAGGGTGTCAGCGCTGATCTTGTTGTCAGTTCGGTGTTGTAGTGTGGTGTCAGCGGTGATATTGTTGTCAGCTCGGTGTTGTAGTGTGGTGTCAGCGGTGATATTGTTGTCAGCTCGGTGTTGTAGTGTGGTGTCAGCGCTGATCTTGTTGTCAGTTCGATGTTCCATGTGGCATCTCCGAGAGCTCGTGTGTTGCATCTTGATTGCTCTGTTGAATCTTTCACTGCAGATTGACGCTAAAAATAACATCTTTACATTTTGTTGAAATGCAAATTGTTTCACTATATTTCCTTTATGTCCGAGCTTTTCTACACTTTTCTGGGTAATAATTCACTGATAATAAGCACTATTTATATTTTCTTACAGATTCCAGTTCCTTGTTATCTTTCTCTTGCTAATATCGTTTCTGGTAGGTAATGAGACACCATTAATGTTCTGTGTTCTAAGACATCATTATGGCTACCAAAAGCGCACTACGGTGATAAGCCAGTCTGCAGCCAATTGTTTTTTCCCAGGAGGACCTCCGCTTCCCAGTGGTGATGCTCTCTAGACATAGTTCCGTGCTGCCCAGTACTTGTTTTTTTCCCAGGTGGACCTCCGCTTCTCGGTGGCGCTGCTCGAGACATGGATTCTTGCAGTCGATGTTTTTTTCCCCCAGGATGACCTCCGCTTCTAATGGCGTTGATCTCAAGACATAGTTTCTTGCAGTCTATTATTTGCTTTTCCCAGGTGGACCTCACCTTAATGACGATCTCCTCCTTACGTCGCTTCTTTTTGGCCCATAGCAATTTATTTACATCACTAAATCCACCCATAATTATCTTCGGGTTGAAACTAAAGTTCTCCAAATGAAAGTGATATCAATTCATTTTCAGGGGAAGGAATCTTACCACCCAGTAAAGAGTCTTAAAATGTTTGCAAAATTTGAAGAAATACGCTTATTGCCAATTTATTGACCAGCAACTCAGTGCCTTCCACCTGTTCAACTTCATAATAGCCTGATGATATTGCCACAAGATTAAGGAGTCGATATGTTCCCCGAACTCATTATTATATGATCACTCTCTCTTCTTGTTAGTTGCGAACGAGACACTACACTTAACGGGTTGTCGAGGTATAGCTCCCAGCTTCCACTCTTGCTTCCACTCTGACAGGGGAGAGCAGTTTCAAGCCTCCCTCCCCACCTGTTGTGTAGCGATCCAAAGACTGCCTGTCTGTGCATGACGCAACTCAGCCAGTCAAACACAACACGAGGGTGAAGTGCTCTGTCCCCACACACAGCTTTTTTTCCCAAAGCCTGTCGGGGATAGTCGCTAGTTCCCCCTCTCCATGACAGGACAGGGGAGGGATTCACTGCTGTCTAGCGCACTTTTGCCTAGCCCTGCTCGTAGCTCAGGCTGCAGTAACCAACATGCAGATTTTTGACGCGAGGCAGCAACTGTATCACAAGGGGAGGGAGGATCTTTTGTACTATTGCATACTGTAATGTTGGGGTCTCTTGCCACTGTACCATGCATGACATAATGCTCACCGAACGTTCTAAATATGGGAAACACATATATATATATATATATATATATATATATATATATATATATATATATATATATATATATATATATATATATATATATATACATCACATGGGTGTAATTGTATCAACCTGTGTTCATGAATTTTTTACGTGTGAATGTATATATATGTATATGCACTTATGTGAATACATGCATGACTGAATGCGTGTCTGAAAGTGTATGCAGTGTGTCTATGTATAATTTTCTATATATGTTAGTCGGTTTGCAATTTTTGTTTGTTTGTAAATACATGTGTGTTCGTGTGATTATAATTAAGAGATACACAATGCAACTGATTAACATCAAATGCCAAGCCGAGTAATTGCATCTGTTGACGGTGTTATAATGTTCTTAAGAACAGGCACTGATGTTCACTAGCTGAGCCGGACAGGTAGTTAGTCATGCATTCAAATTCATGAGTGAAACATAACTCATTTATTCATCCAAGTCTCCTTCTGAACCAGCCATACGTTTATTCATCCACTCACGTCAACACAACAGACATCCATTCATCCATTCAATGACTCATATACTCACGTCATTGGCTTAGTTTAACGAGGATCCATTTAAAAGCAACTGTAATAATTCCTGTAAATTTTATTAAAAATAAAGAGATTTATCGTTCTAAGTAAATGTCATTCAGTTCACAAACTCCTACGTAATCTGGCTTCTGAGTGGTCATAGGCTTCTCATGTCCTCACCTATGCTGCGCCCACCTACAGGTCTTTTACTGACTCTGATACCACCTACATATTTCCCCACCTGTTCTGCTTCCACCTACATCATCCACCTGTTCTTCTCTCTCCTACGATTCCTCCCCTCCATCTCTTTCCTTCCACTGTCTTGAGAATAACTTTAACAAATCCCTACAGCTTTCTTAACTGTACTAACCAAGGCCCTAAATACTTATAATTAACATGTATGCATGTATGTACCATGTATGGACGGTATACATGTTGTATCTGCCCTTGACGTTATCCCAATTGTCAAAAAAATTAATATACCATATTAACCTTGTTATCCTTATTCATCCGGAGGATAAAACTGAAATTCCCTGGATATCCATTTAATGCCTTTTATCCTTATAGGCAGAATTGCACAGATCAAATGGGACCGCTGTCTTTGACCTGATTTTATGTATTGCTTTACTTCTCCTCATATTTCCTCATGGAATGAAAAGAAAGAGATATGGAAGAGAGGAACAGCAAGCCACAAACGCCCACCCACCTCCTCCTCTCCCTCTATTCAGCATATCCTCAGGTCCAACAATAATCTGTTAGAGTTTTGCTTCACACATTTCCCTGCGGTGTTTTAGCCCAAGAAAAAGGACACATCAAAAGTTATAAAAGTTATGTTTCAGTCGGCGGTATCCCTCAGGAGGAAGAGAAAAGGGTTGAAGTTAAAACATTGCAAACTTATGTACTCACAAGGGGAAAAAGAGAGTCTTTACCTTGCTGAACGCTAGTCAACGCCACCAAACGCTCAATTAGGCGGCTACCTGTGGCTATTTTAGACCTTAGAAATTAGAAGTCTAATTTTTTTTAGACTTGTGTAGGTATTAAGAGTTTCTGGACATCGAACACCGAATATATCTTCCAGGTGGTGTCCAGACGAGGCCAAAACACCGTAACGCTTGGGCAAAGGAGCGGAGACTCGTTAAGTAGCCACCAATTGAAAAGTTCCTGGAAGGAGCGAACACCAATGGAGGACTGGAAGGCAAGGAGTAATTAGGAAGTTTCAGGAGCAGACGGTTTCCAGAACTTAGCAATTAATAGCTCGCCCTTTGAGATGTGATTACCTGTTTTTTCTTCCTAACTTGAGCGGTAGTTGCGGAGTGGAATTAATTATGAAACAAAAGCCGCCACTTAAGCTCGAAAATTGAAATGTCGGAAGAATCTCGTTTTTTCCTCGGGTAATTTTTTTTGTGTGTGTTTGGGGGGGGGGGGTCGTATGATTTTTATTTCTCTTGTTTTCTTTCTTTTCCATTCACGCCTGTTGTGGTATATTTCGTACATGGATTTTTTTTCGTGCATGGATTTTTTTTCGTGCATGGATTTTTTTTCGTGCATTTTTTTTCGTGCATATATGTTGTGTTGTCTCCCATGCACGACTTAAAAGTTGTTGCTATAGACACGTGAAGCGAATTCTGTGCCTATATGTTATATCTGCTATAGACGTTATTCCAATCTCTGAGGGGCGTTGTCCAATCTCTGAGGGGCGTTGTCCAATCTCTGAGGGGCAGAGATTATTCCAATCTCTGAGGGGCAGAGTGCACGTGAATGCCGCATGTGCACTCTTGAGGGGCTGAAAATAATAACATACTAAAGATTTACTTGCTCATTAATGCCCAAAAAGTAGTTTTAAGTAACGCTAGTAAGTGTCACTTAAGCCACGCTTGCGAGTGTTGCTTCTGTTAACACTTGGACGCCGCGTGATGCAAATGCAACGTGGGACTCTATTTCGACAATGTTGCAGAAATTCTTTTGGGTGCAATGTTAGCAATGTCGCGTCCCATATGTCAAAGAGATCACGTTTGAGAAGTAAATAAAAAACTACATATCCTCAAGAATGGATACATATTCTCACCTAATATATATATATATATATATATATATATATATATATATATATATATATATATATATATATATATATATATATATATATATATATATATATATATATATATATATATATATATATATATATATATATATATATATATTAACCCAGAAATTAATAATTAACATAGAAATTAACCCAGCCTACAAGACGGCGATAAGTAACATACATTCAAGTTTATTTCAACCATTCTTTTCACTGTATATATATATAAACACAGAGAGTATGTATATTCCAGTGTGTATACCCTCTCTCCTAGGTGTATATATATATATATCCATACCTAAAATATACTTACTGATTGATCAGTAAGCTCTTATGATAAACATAATAACCCCTTATTAGGTTGATAACCGAAATTTCCAACACCTCAACCGCAGCAATTAACCCAAGACTTTATCAAATAGTAAAAACGATACATAACCTTACTTGAAAGAGTAGCAAAGTGATGGTAGAGGCAGGTAGCATAGCGCGCGCGGTCATCGAAGCCTTGGCCGGCCCGAGAGAGATAAGGGCAGGCAGGCAAGCAGGCAGGCGGGCAAACAGTCAGGCATTCCTGTCTCGTTCTACAAGCTCTTCACAAACTCCCAACACAAGTACACTGAATTTCTGACAGGATTGAGACGTGGACAAATTTGGACAAAGAGGACAATTAGTGTCTAGGGGGGGCCCAGTGACATTCATGAACTGCTGGGTTCCATGCCGTCATGAATTACTGACATGCACACATGCCTTGACATGACACTTACATGTTCAATCACGTGGCAACCTAATTATAACATGTTCCGTCGCGTGTGAGGCTAATTAAACGGTGTAAAGTCGTGTGAGGGCCTAATTAACCAATGTTCAATCACGTGGCAGGTTAATTAAGTCCTACCCACTCACAAGGAACTCTAATTTAACAATGTTCATCCACGTGTCAGATTAATTAACCGATGTCCCCTCACGTGCGAGGCTGATAACCCCAGATTCCATCCACGTGGCTTGGCTGTTCCCCACCCAGTCACTTTACCACGGCATCTGGCTCCTGAGGATTCAGCACGAGGCCTGATGATATCCCAAGACACCAGCAGGATGAATAGGATAGCAAGGCAGCCGGCCGCAAGAAGACTACGGAACGGGGAAGATAGCCCAATCAGCCGCCCAGTGTCCGCCGCGCTGAGGCAATTTTCTACTTCTCTCACTTCTTTTACCTCACGCCAGTTCTCTCCAGTGGTAGAGACTGTATACCGAGGAGTGTGTATATATATATGTATACTCACACAAGTATACATATATATATATATACTTGAGAGTTTACCTTTATCCTTGAAACTGTGTTCAAGTCTTTAAAGTATTTTTTTGCTGGTTGGTCAGTAAACTGTTGTGGTGAGTTGATAACCCTCCAGAGGTTAATAGACCTTAATAACCCTTCAGAGGTTGATAGGCCTTAAACTCTCCAACAAATTACGTGATAACTAAGAAGTAGGTACTCATCAATGTATATGATGAGTATTCATGTAAGAGATGTGATGAATATTGCATACACCTATAAGGTAGACCTAAAGTATATGGTACATACCCCCATGCAAAGAGTATGGCAGAGATAGTGAACGGAAGATTACTACAAGTTTATGTTGTTGTTGTTGTTAAAGATTCGCTACCTGGAACAAAATTCCAAGTAGCACGGGCTATGGTGAGCCCGTAGTGCTTTTTAATGATGTATTGATTAGCAAAGGAGACTTAGAAGGGATATATGAGGATAGGTAATTTAGGATAGGACTGGAAGGGGGTGGGGGGAAGGGATGGAGGACTGGTGCCCAACCACGGAGGAGGTTGGCTAGATTTGATATTTAATAATATTGATAACAATTCCTTTTGATTGTGATAGGTATCTTGTGTACATAATATACATTAGGCTTATATAGAGATTCCCCTATGTTCGAAATACTGACTTTTCTCAAACTGCAACCCCAACATCAGTTGCCTAACTACCTAGCCTACTTAGTGCTTGATGGAATAGCTATATTAGGTGAAAGGAAATCTGCCCAATCATTCTGTCCAGCCCGGGAATCGAACCCGATATCCCCGATTGTGAGTCAAGAACAAGTACACATCGAGATCCTTTTAAATTTGCGTCGATACGCCTTGAAGATAAAGTTTGCAAGAAATGTTGAAATGAGAATATCATCATTTTTTTTTAGGAAGCTGTTGATGTGGGAAAGTTGCAGGAGGGAAGTTGCAATTGCAATTTCTGTTGGTGGCTTCCTTACTGACGTGCAACTTTCCTTGGAGTAGTCGGTACAGGGATAGCCCCGCTTCTTGCAAGCCTCCGTTCGATTCCCTATGACGGCGGTCACCATTTCTTCCCTCAGTCCCACTCCAGATCCTTTTCCTTATATTCCATATCCTTTCCATATCTTATCCCATCCTTTGTAATTATCAGGAGAAAGTGCTAAGCTATCACAACCATACAGATATCACATCCGAGTGCTATATAATGCTCTATAATGCTATATAGAAGTACACTAGTCCTTGATACTACAGATAAATATAGTACACTCATCCCTGATACTATATATCTTAATATTAGGAAGTATATATATATATATTATATATATATATATATATATATATATATATATATATATATATGTATATATAATAATTCCAGAATATATCTGAAGTATTTGTTAGACTATAGTACAAAGATTCATCAAAGCATTTTCACATCTTACGAAACCTGTATATCTTTTCTCAGTCATTGCCGCTTTTATATTACGCTTTTAGGCACTTTATGTGACTGGAAGCTTCACAACTCAAGATTATTATTGTTATAAACAACCTTGTATGTTTCGGAGCTCATAACTTAAATATATGTCAACAAAGCCGCCGTGATTGTGGAAAGATGTAAAGGTTTCGTTAATGGTTGGGTAAATGACTCCTAACCAACATATCTGTAGTAGTGGATGTTGCGACTTTTCGGTCCTTCCTAGACTGTTATTAGAACGGATCGAAACGTCGTCGCTTGATAATGGTCCTAGACGGATCGAAACGTCGTCGCTTGATAATGGTCCTAGACGGATCGAAACGTCATTACTTCCTATAGTTTCAGATGTGTGACTTGAGTGTCACATGTAATTATATCTGCCACAAACATGACACAGAAGCGACTATTTAATAAGGTAGTTTATTATGATTTTTGATCCACTGGTGTCAAATATTTACATCAATTCTATCCTGAAGTTAATTCCAATCCGTTTATGTTATGAATAACACATACCAACGTCGATTCAACGTTGGTTCAACGTTCATGACGTGGATTCAACCTTGAATTGACGTTGCACTCGAATATTGAGCCAACTACTTCGTAGCAATCCAATCGGAAGCTCAAGACTCAAACAGGAATGTTTCTGAATTAAGAACAATTGGAAAGTGATGTAAAATGGGGTCATACTGCAGAATTGGGAATGCCATAAAAGGCAAGTGTAATTAGCAAAAATGGGTGTATTCAACAACTTATTTACTAATACACAGCCACACACAGAACTCACAATAGCGTGATATATCAAACTAACAAATTCACACGTTCGATGAGAGTTCGAACTAATGCAACAAGTGAATTACCTAGAGACTTGTGACTAAGCAAATGATCGCAACACTGAATGTTGCAGAATATAAAAGAGAAGATGGTTTACATTAATCTAAGTTTAAAACTTAATGTTAACTTAGAGCAAAGTTGTGCAAGTTATGATTGTCACCAGTAAAAGAAAACTATATGTTTGCATTACGAATGCAGCTGGGTGTATACTCATGGATGCTATAAAGTACTTTCGTGGGGCAAACTTTACCTCACGAAGGCTTCATGTTAACCTCACAAAAGGCACTAAGTTTACCTTACAAAGGCACAAAGTTAACCTCACAAAAGGCACTAAGTTTACCTTACAAAGGGCACAAAGTTAGCTTCACAAAGGCACTAAGTTTACCTTACAAAAGGCACAAAGTTAACATCACAAAAGCACTAAGTGTACTACAAAGGCACAAAGTTAACCTCACAAAGGCACTAGTTTACCTTACAAGGCAACAAAGTTAACCTCACAAAGGCACTAAGTTTACCTTACAAAGGCACATAGCTTACCGCAAAAGACAACATTTACCTCACGAAGGCACAAAAGTTTATCTAAAAGAGGTCACAAGTTTACCAAACAAAGGCACCCAGTTAACTTTACGAAGGCAACTAAAGTTTACCAAACAAAGGCACCCAGTTAACTTTACGAAGGCAACAAAGTTTACCTCTGAAGGACCCAAGTAACTTCACCGAGACGCGTATAAACCACCAACTTTCAAAATCTCAAAGAAAAAGCTGATGACATAACTCCTAATTACCTTTTCTTTAGCGTGTAAAACCGTGCATGTTGCAGAGTCATTCACGGAATATTTGCAAGCCTTGCACAGGACGATAGCAAGCCTTGCACAGACGATAGCAAGCCTTGCACAGACGATAGCAAACCTTGCACGGACGATAGCAAGCCTTGCACACAGACCCGAGTGTCAAGAAGTCATATCAGTCGACTTCGGTCGAGAGGTAGGCTCCTTCTAGCTCAATCGAGGGTCTGCATTCGAATCACGAGTCGGGGCAAGAATAGAAATAGTTTGAAGATCGTTTCTTCACCTAAATACACCTGGGGGGAAAAATATCAGTAATATAGGTATCCGGGAGTTATACAACTGTTGTAGGCTACCTGGGAAGAGTCAGGAGTGTAGCTCTAACTTGGGGAGGGATGGGAGCCGAGGGGAACGCCTCACTCAAAGCCTGGAAACTATATATATATAAAATATGACAGTGTCAGACAACGAACGAAGGATTAAGACAGAAAATTCTCTAAGTACTTTCGTATTTAATAATACATCTTCAGGAAGATAGGGGAAGATCCTCCACGATCATCGTGCATGGTATGCAAGTTAGGGGAAACTGGCTTGTAGTTTGTTCAATGCCTCCTGTCTGTCTTTCTCCCTTCTTAGATACTGGGACTACATTAGCTGTCTGCCAACTTTTTGGTAGTTCTCCTGTTTTCAGTGACCAGTTATACACATCAATGAAGAGTGGCAAGCATAATGCTTCTGCTCTCTCATTTAGTACCCGTAGTGAGATTCCGCTTGGACAAACGGATTGTTCACATTCCTGTTCCAGCAATGCTTTCCCTTGCCTCAACCACCTGTGTAACATGGCAGCCGTCCTAGTTCGGAAACTGTTTTGCTCAGTGTAAAAACCTCCAGGATCTCTTGTTGAGGCTCCACACACACCTCGTGGGTAAGGAATGGGGAGGTGTAGGTGGTGCTTGGGGGAGGAAGATTATTGGGGGGTGGGACAGTTAATGGTCTAGGTTCTTCTGTTTCCACTTTCTCTCTGGGTGTCGGCCTGCCGTGGGAGGGTCCCCACTCCTTCTGAAGTTAACTCAAATTACTGAGCGCTGAGCCTGTGCTTTCTCATTCACTTCCCTCTAATTGTGTCCCTTGCTTCTACTGCCTTGTCTCTCTCTTGTCCCTCTCAGAAAAACAATTTTGTATTCCATTAACTTCAGAAGTATACGTTACCTTGTGCTCTTGATGTGTGTGTTGTACTCACCTATTTGTTTGCGGGGGTTGAGTTTTAGTTGTGCTTGCGGGGGATCGAGCTTTGGCCTCTTTGGTCCCGCCCCTCTCAACTGTCATCAACTGGTATACATATTCCTGAGGCCTACTGGGCTCCATAAAATTGACATTTTGAAAACGTGTATGGAGCAGCCTCCACACATTGACTTCTAATCCACTTCCATTACTAACTACTCTGACACTGAAAAATCGTTCTTTCTAATGTCCCTCTGTGGCTCATTGGGTACTCAACTTTGTCCACGTGTGTCCCCTTGTGCGTGCTACCACCTGTGTTAAATAATCCAGCCTTGTCTACTCTGTCAATTCTACCCTCGAGAATTTTGAATGTGGTCGATCAGGCTCTCCCGGGTTCTTCTGTCTTCCAAGCGACGTGAGGTGCAGTTACCTCAGCATAACCTCGTAACTACATGCCTCTTAGTTCTGGGATGTAGCCTATGGCATACAGCTTTGAACTTTTTTCAGCTTCGTCGCGTGCTTGACAAGGTACGGGCTTCCATGCTGGGGCCGCATACTCCAGGATTGAGTCCATAACTAGTGGTATCAAGGTTTCTGAAGGAGTCCTTCCAAGGTTTGACGGAG
>WNGS01000543.1:14345694-14359549 GCA_020271785.1 Procambarus virginalis | reverse complement strand
CACGTAGGGTAAACAGCCACCTACACACACACGTAGGGTAAACAGCACCTACACACACACGTATACATAAAAATATTCACATATACACACACACATACACATATACACAGAGGTTTCAAATGTAGATATGATAGTGCTTAGTAGGCTCAGGAATCTGTACACCAGTTGATTGACAGTTGAGAGGCGGGACCAAAGAGCCAAAGCTCAACGCCCGTAAGCACAATTAGGTGAGTCCAATTAGGTGAGTACAATTAGGTGAGTACATTTAGGTGAGTACAGGGGTCTCGCGGCCTAGTGGACAGTGCTCAGGGATCGTAGTCATAAGGAGCCGAAATTCAATTTCCAGCCGAGGCAGACGTAAATGTGCAGAATTTCTCTCACTTGATGCTCCTATTCCCTAGCAGTAAATAGGTACCTGGGAGTTAGACAGCTGGTACGGGCTTCTTCCTGGGAATGTGTGTGTGAGAGAGAAATATATATAGTAGATATGATAGATGAAAAAGGTCAGGAGTTAGTACATTATACAACCGATGGTTAGAAAGGCGGGGTCCAAGAGCTAACACCTCGTTTCTGTAGGGGGACAAATAGTAAATACACAAACACATATTCACAACACACACATAGAGCAGGATACATAGATAACAAGCAATGAATTGCGCAACATATTCAACACAGAGACGACACGAGTCACTGTAAATACGTTTGCTGGTGATTTTTATAATTAGATAAAAAGGGAAGCCAGCAAAATGGCCGTCGCAGAGAGCGTGTGAGAGGGAGGTCTGTTCTGTACCATTCTTATCCACAAAAGGTCTGTTTTATACCATCCATAACCACAAAAGGTCTGTTTTATACCATCCATAACCCAAAAGGTCTGTTTTATACCATCCATAGCCACAAAAGATCTGTTTTATACCATCCATAACCACAAAAGATCTGTTTTATACCATCCATAACCACAGAAGATCTGTTTTATACCATCCATAACCACAAAAGATCTGTTTTATACCATCCATAACCACAGAAGATCTGTTTTATACCATCCATAACCACAAAAGATCTGTTTTATACCATCCATAACCACAAAAGATCTGTTTTATACCATCCATAACCACAAAAGATCTGTTTTATACCATCCATAACCACAAAAGATCTGTTTTATACCATCCATAACCACAACAGGTCTGTTTTATACCATCCATAACCACAAAAGATCTGTTTTATACCATCCATGACCTCAAAAGATCTTGTTCCATACCATCCATAATCACAAAATCTGTTTCTGTACCATTCAGTGCCAAAAATGGCCTGTTATGTACCATTAAAACCAGAAAACATCTGTTCACGAATCATCTACACCCACGAGAGATTTGTTCTGTACTATTCGTAACCATAAGCATTGCCTTCTGCATTACTGAATGCTACTAGAGATCTGATCAAATCCAAAAATGTTCTTTTCTGTTCCAATCAATGCCACTAAAGAATTACCACAATAATCATTTGTTATCTGTTATGAACCATATATATATAGATATACTCACTTAGTTGTGCTTGCGGGGGTTGAGCTTTGGCTCTTTGGTCCCAAGGTCTATATATATATATAGACCTTGGAAGAAGAACATATATATATGTTCTCTTCCATCCATAGACACAAATCTTTTTGTTTGTGTAATTCATTGCCACGACATATACCCTAATGGTGTGTTATCTATCATCCTTAGTCATAAGAGATCAGTAATATACTGTTAATGGCTACAAAAAAGGAGTTCTATACCTTTTCTGACAACAAGGAGTCTGTTCTGTAATAACCACACCGGGAATCTCTTATCTAACATGAATAGCCATAGGTTGTCTGTTCTGTTATGTTTAATAGTAATATGTCTATTCAGAGGTCATTCATAACTGAAGAGTTCTGTTGTATACATAACCAACAATTCAATTTCTTTCTTTATTATGCACCCCATACCCATCCCGTAGGCGGTGGTGTAAAGGGTTACAGAGGCACATATTAGGTTCAGGAACTGAACCCTCCAGTTCGTTTAGCTAAGCAAATAACAATGTTTGACGCTAGTTACAAAATTATCAATGTTGTATACACATGTACACACCCTCATACATACATGTACATATATATATATATATATATATATATATATATATATATATATATATATATATATATATATATATATATATATATACGTATACACATATATATACACATACATATCTAATCACCCACACAAATACACACATCAATAATCTTTGTGTCAAGAGGTCACTTCTACATCATACATAGACACAAGAGGTCAGTTGTGTATCGTTCAATACCTGAAGAAGTCAGCTCTGTACGTAAATAACCATTAGACTTCAATTTTGTTCCGTTCTTAAACATAAACAGTCAATACCATCCATAACTACAATAGATAAGCTCTATACCATTCATATAATTGACATCTTTATTGCCAAAATTAATTGACAACTTTGCCTAATTCGATTCAATTAGGTCTTATTGCAACAAGGATGCTGCTTATATTCACTGCCACATTGGACCGAGGATCATACATACTTACCTTATAACTGGATCTTCTCTACCATTCCTGAACAGAACTTGATAATGGTCTTGGATGGACCGAAACGTCGTCACTTTATTTTCAGATGTGTGGGTCGACTGTGTAATTTTCAACCACGCTAATGTGACTCACTGTCATCAAATAGGTCTTGTAGATTTGAACACTTAAATATATATTACATGAGGTTACAGTCAGTTACATCAGATATAATACATGTATGAATTTACAAATTTGTAGATGCCGCTTTCTATTGTTCACTGCCACTCAGAACAGGAATGAATTTATCAGAGATGCAGCTTACGAAAAAAATCTAATATGGACAAGAAAATTTAGGATAAATTATCATGCTGTCTACCAATATACCAGTTTCAATGAAATACTTACATCTTTGATTATAGAGAAGGACTATAGGTCTTAAATCTTTCAGTTTCTCATTAAATAATATAGTGTTCAAGTGAACATTTGAACATACCATGCCAGTGTTTACAGGTTGGATATTCTGGTATTGACTTATCCTCACTATCATTATCTGGTTCGATTACTGGCTGACCATAAAATTACTAATTATTACAAAAGTTGTCATAAGTCTTTGGACATTTCTCACTTTTCTAAATCTGAAGCAATCATTTAAATTTTGCATGTTTTTAAATAATTGCATTAGATAATCACAGTCATAGTCTGTACTTTCTTTCTGGTCATATTAAGAAGTCTACTATTTAAAACTACTACTAAAAAAAGTATACTATACATAATAGCAATTGGTCTGTTCTATAGCATCCATAACAGCAAGATGAGTGTTCTGTATCATACAGCAAAATGGCTGTTATATACCACCCATCATAACATGATCTTATAACAACATGATATCTGTGCAATATCATCTATAACACCAAAAGGTAAGTAGTGAAAAAAAAAATAATTTAGCATTTCAAACTGTTTAAATATATATGTTATATGTTTCATTAACTGATTTAATTTCTACATGATCAGGTCGCTTTCTGAGGGTTCTAAGTGCTTTTCTGTAGCGTCTCTGCTGTCTTCCTTGTGTTAATCTACTTTTGGGAAGTTAGAAGGGCTCTATTGTATCGTATCTACTGTTCTGCTGGTGTTAATCTACTTTCTGTGGATCTGAGTGCCCCTTTGAGGGCTATCTACTGGCTTACCTCGTGTTAATGAACAGCTAGGTAACGGTTTACAGTTCTGTTAATGGTAGCAGTTTAACTCTTGCTAGTCCTAATCAACATTTTTTGAACGAGATTCTGCTCCTGTAGCTTAGGTCTCCAAGTTACTCTCGGTAAACTTGAGAGTTTACCCTCAGTGTAGATATCTACCTTCTGCAGACCTGTTTACTATCTGCATAACTATTTTATTGTATGCAGATCTATTGACAAACTGAATAGTCTCAGGTTTTCTCCTTGCAGAATTTTGTAGTCTGCAGAACAGACAGCTGTCTGCCCAGTCTCGTTTGTCGACTTGTAAAATTGTCTGCTCACTTCCGAATTTCAGCATTCTCTTTGTCACTGGCAATGACAATATTGGTTTCCACTGTTAGTCTGCTACAGGCTGATTTTGCAAGCATGTCAGCAGGATCATGCTTTGAAATGCCTACATATGATGATATCCAGAGGAATTTATTCTTAAATCTAGTGTCTTTAGCAGCTAAAACAATAACTCATCACTATCTATTTTCTTGGTGTGACTACTATGTGGCTTCAATACCAGGAGTGTACTCCGCGAATCATAGTATGTAATTCCACTGCCTTTCTCTTGTAAAAAATCACCAGCAAGGTATATGCCTGCAAATTCGTTTTGAACCGAAGTAGCTCCTTCACTGCTACACGTCACTGCTGAATGAACAAGAGAAGATCATTTAGATATATTACATGTGTATCCTGCACATCTTACACCCATTTCTGTCAGTATAATGAACAACTGTAGAGTTGTTTGTATAATAAACACTTTTCATTGTTAACTGTTTTAATAACATAGCTGTCCACTTTCTTTCGTGGGTGTATTTATGAAATATTCTGATGGATTAATTAATTGTTATCTTATCATTTAAGCACTATGGAAGTGTAGTAAATTTCTTAACCCCATCTATATGGATTTATGCTATCTTATGGGTTAATTAATTGGGTGATCATTAATTGAATCAGGTACATATTTAACATTTTGATAGGGTTCGTTACCTTATAAAACCAAAATAAGTAATCACATTTCTCTCTCCTTCTATGGACCTCAGGTGAATGAAACATTTTAGACAGCTTAGTTTGAAATGTCATTTTCAACTGAGATCTACTCAATATCTTCATGCTGAAAACTGCTCATAGACAAAATTATCTCACTTATGTTAGGTAATATTAATATTCTTGTGGACTTTGGGGCCCCATGGATAACCCGCATAGCTTCATTCTGAAAAGTTTCAATGGATATTTAGCTCTTTGACTGCATACAATGTGAGCTGTAGAACATTATCATCAATCACCGGAGCGGATAAATGATACATAGAAAATCCTAGCAAATCTTAAGTTAATTCCATGATTGACACCAACAAGAAGCTGCAAGTGTTTAAGTCACTCCCAGAGTCTCCTGCTGAGAGAAGAAAGGTATCCTGGGTTGTTAATTGAGGCTCCAAGGAGACCCCCTTAACGACCCGGGGTACATCTTGTTGCAGTTCTCTCCACTTGAAAACTACAAGACTTTAGTCTTGCAATTCTTGTTGCAGTCTTGCTTGCACAGGTGCACGTCTATGTGCATGATAACTAGGTTGGCTGAATTGCGCATGAAATGAGAACACGAGTTTTTTAGACAGAGTTAAGGAGGCCAGATTCCTCAGCTCTAGTAGCAAAAGCATCGAACAGAAGTGGCCTTCTAGGCTCTGTGGCAACCTGTAAACTAAATACGTTCTGTTCGATTAAATACATAAACCTGTATACATTTCAGAAGTTTACCTTGTATTCCTAGCTCAGCAAGCTGCTGTAGTATGATTTCCCCGTTTGCAGTGTCAAAGGCTGCTGCAAGATCGATGAAGACTGCTTGAGGGGAAGTCTGTATATAACCAAACATTGACAAAACAGTTTTGTGTACTGTTTTTAAGCATAAATCCATATAGATGGGGTTGAGAAATTTACTACACTTCCATAGTGCGTAAATGTACGCAAAGAAAACACCCAATTCACGTATAAATGTATTATTAATCTAAATTTTCCGATGAAACCTTCATGCTTTATGACAGAGATACGAACCCTGTGTCTGTTGAAGACAACGCGTTCAAGCACTTTTAACAAATACACGATGATAAGAATGTGTCTTATAATTAAATATGGCTTGAGAATAGTACCAAACGACACTCTTTGTCCAAGCATCAGGTAGTTAAACCCTTCAGTTAAACTCATTCTGTATAACTCCAAAAGTGGATTACCTTGTGACTTGTGAGACTAATCTCAGTAAGCTGTATATAAGCTGTGCTCACCAGGCGCTGTTGCTTTGTCCCATCTTTAATGCATGATTTAGTTCCCCCTTTCGGTTACATCATTAAGACTTGACCCGTCAATAGCTGTACAGGCAAGATTGATTATTCACTGTCTGATGCAGCGTTTGTAATTAAGTTTGTTCTGTATGTTAATTGGGAGTGAAAGCTTGCTGCTAATGCCCACTGATCAAGGAGAGTGTTTGGTTGTTCTAGTGTGGTGTGGTGTAATTGTGTGTTTGTTCTAGTGGGCTATGGTGGGATGATTTGGTTGTTCTAGTGGGCTATGGTGTAATGGCTGGCTTGGTATGATGCTAGAGATCTTTCATATCTCTTCCCAGACTTCAACAAGTGAGATGCGCTGGTTTATTCTCTGATGGAACTCTTCCAATGTTTATTCCTTGTTTCATTGCTCATGTCTCTCATCTCTCTAATTTGCGTCTAAAAATGTATGTATTCTTCTTGTGTTTTGGTATGAATCTCCATCTGCTTAACTCGTTCATGTTCTTTGATATCAACGACTCACTTGGGGGTCGTGGGAGCTGTCTACCTCTGTTAAGCTTGCAGTATATTCCCCAACAGACCCCATGCTTCATAATAGGTCGTAAATGTGTCAATTAGGTCTCCGGAGAAGGCCTGTACATTCGTAATTGTGTGACTTTGATTCCATTTTGAAAGACAATTAATAGAGTAAGTAATTATCAAAAGAAGTCACCAAGCCGGAGAGACTGATAGCACCGTCAGTATCACTGAGAAGTCACCAAATATCATTGAGGATGACTACGAGAATCAAAACATATATGATATCAAAGGTGTCATACGATATCAATGGTATCAGATTCACCAAGGATTTGGTCGAGGGACAAAGGACCTCAAGGGTCATTAGGAAAGCGAGACACATGATCGTTCTGAAAAAAAACTGGACATTCCATATGGAGGTGCAGGAATCTAAGTGGCTATGTGGAATATTCGTTTTGCTGTCTTTGATATATATGTTGGGTATATCACTCTCTATCTTATAGGAGGCAGAAATTGCATAGTGATCGCTAACCAAGTGATATATTAATTCCATATTATATTGTAAAAGATTTTTCTCCTTTTCGTATTCAAGTCTGCTTCTTAGTAGATAAGTTTCAGGATCTCTTATTATGCAGAGTATGCTACCATAAACATAATTTATAAATTAGTGTTGTTAGTACTGTCTCTAAGTGCAATACACATTGCATTAAAATCTGCCATGTATATTGTTCCCATTGTTGTCTAGATCTGGGAGCAATGTTACTAATTGAGTTATTGACTTAATCTCCCATATACGTTAAGAAATTAGAAATGGCCTGCTGGAGTTTGTCTACGACAGTGATGGTACTGTGTTCCATCACTTGTCATCTGTGTACACATTGTTTGATACGTTCACATGCTGTAAACAACTTCTAACATATGTTAGTAGACCTCTGGTATTTTTGTTTGTATAGCATACATGTCCTCTGAATTTTTATGTGGTATTGTGTAGCACGTTAGACGTGCAGGATTCCCTATGTATCACGTTAGACGTGTAGGATTCATGTGTAGCAATTATTCAATGTTATTTCTGGCAACATGTGTCATTAAGTCATGCAGTCACCTGTTAATAATTCGAATATTGCAACTGAGCAATCTAATTTTCCTTATGTCAGTACTAGTCATCGTTGGATTGTTGTTCCTCTGTGGTACTGTTGGTTCTATTGTTGTGCACAGCTCTCTTGCATAGTGTGTTGACATGTGTGTGTGTGTACACACTTGTCAGCACACTAGACCAGACAAATAGCTGCACCAACCTGGTGTCTGGTCTCTCCAGTGGCGTCTTGTGAGGTTATCAGTCTCTTGACCATTCAAGAACTTGGGATTGAATGACATCTGCAATTTTTATGGGCATGAAATTTGGAAGTCGATTTTCATTTTCACTTTGGTAACTGACTTGGATTTCCTCGTTGCATGTTTCAATATTTGTTGTGGTTGGCTAACGTTCTTTTGGCAGTTATTATTTCTCTTTCACCATCAGTGCTGTCGTCCCCAGGTTAACTGTAGACACTATCATCACAAATACCAATGTCACTGTCATTTCTGCCTAGAAATGACAGTGACATTGAGACGTCAGAGGGCAGGCTGTGGTCTCCCTTGTAAGAAAGTTTGACGTGCCGTCTGTACAGACTGTGTCAAGTCTTCTACCTGTGCTTGCAAGGCAGTCTACCTTCCCTCGAATGTTGACTCGTTCTGTTGTGTGTGAATGTTGCTTAGGTACGTTGCTGAGTCTATCATTGCTGTAGTCTGATTGAGAATGTGTTTATTGGCATTTCTGGCACTTGCTACCAGTGCCAAATTGGTTACTCTTTCTTGATCACATCTGGTGGTAATTCAGCGGTAGTTTAGATGATGTCAAATAATCAGGTTGTTTCCCCTGAATCTGTTGCTTTACTGTTATTTTCCTGTTGCAGTTTTCATTGATCTTAACTCTTCTTGCATTCAAAGTCCCTCGGTATATGAGAACCAGAACAAACGGGTCACACTTGGTTATATACCAACAGTCATTAGCATGCTCATGTAGCCACACTATGAGGGTGTGACTGTGTGACAAGGTGTGGGTGCCACGGTGTGACCCCTAATGAGGGTAGCAAANAACCTTAAATTCTGATTCATTGTGAATAATCCTTCAGTAATGTATTACTTCCAGCCGAACCTTATATGAAAGTAACAAATAACCTTCCATCTAGTCATACGTGAATGAACTTCACGTTATTCATGAATTATCTTCTAGGATATGAATAATATTACAACTATCCATGAAAGAGCTTCCAATTATTGCAAAAAAAAAAGCTTCAAACTTACTCAAAATCTTCCAGTTCTTCATGCATTAACTTCCAGATATTCATGAATGATATTTCAATTAATCATCAATGAGCTTCCAGTCACTCACAAATAATCTTCCAGATTCTCCCATGTAAGCTGATTTCCAGTGTGCCTTTTCAATTCCAATCGTTTACTCATTATCAAGAAAATCACTTCCAAATACCCTACACCTATAATTATTTCGTGCACAGAATGACCTCATCATAATGCAGTCTCTTGAGGGTTTTCCCAGCAAATGCACTCTGCAACACACGTCCCTCGGTGGTATAATTCCCATCAAGGGTAATTAAAACGAGTACCAGCAGCAGCAGCAGCCATCAACAGTATATGATTATTCTAATGGATATTTTACATTGTGGATATTTACATTGATCTTCGAAATGTTTAACTGTATTTAAAGGGCTTGCGTCACCAGGTCTATGAAATCACTGGGAACTTGGTATGGATTGGGCTTCTGAGGTGACTCTGTAGGTTAAAAGTGGAATTTAAAGTTACAGATCAGCTACATATAATGATTGAGTTATATTATGTTTGAGTTAGAAAATGTGAGATGTCTGATAGGTGTATAAGACCCATTCTGTGTACAGCACACTAGATATATAGCATATATTAGGTACACATCACACAAGGTGTATAACATATATCAGCATATATTTGTTCATTTGTACATATATCAGGTACACAATATACAAGGTGTATAACATATATCAGCATATATTTATTCATATGTACATATATCAGGTACACAATATACAAGGTGTATAACACAACAGATACACATTACACTCGGTGCATAATACATAACAGGTACATAACACCTGCAAAATAAACAACAAGTGAACAATGCACAAGATGCATAACACACACATTTCATATGTGTTATTAGTTTCAGCCTCGTTATTGTGGCATATTCCCCCGCCTTTGATATAGTTATGGTAGTTAAGGTTGGGATACGGAAGCAGGAACGAAACAAGGTAAGGGGAATACCTGACAAACAGGAAACAGAGGGTCATAGGAAGAGTGTCAGGGTGGTGGAGAGGGTCAAACAAGTTTCTATAATGCTCAGTCCTTAGATGATACTGAACAATTTATATATAAGGAAATCTGTTTGATACAATCTAATAACATAGGGGTACCACTGTCTGTTGCAATTATGCGGACCCATAGCCTCGGAGAAGAGAATAAAGTGTATTCAGAGAACACCTTGTGGAGTCTCCCTGAAAATTTGAATATTTCCTTCTCAAAATTGTATATATTGAAATCAGTTTTAATCTTTCGGTGGAATTTATTTCTTAGATGATTTTAGGAAATATGTTAAGCATAGCTATACTCTACTTATTGCTCTATATCTATATTGTTTATATATTTGTGTAGTTATATGTATGTTGCTTTCAAAGTATGTATAAGTTGCAACCCATATATGAATATATTGCTTACTGTACATCTACAGTTGCTCTGTTTGAAGCAAAACATTATTTTACTTCAGAAATTTCATTGAATTAAGTTTTCTTTGAAATCTTTTTATAATAAATCTTTAATTTATTTGTTGATTGTTTGATTATCACTATTACTACTAAGGCTAAAAAGAATTATAATAAATTATTATTATTAAATAATAATAATAGTAATAAGAATAATAATAATGGTATTGAGTCACGGTGATTTTTTCAAAAGACCTCAGAAGGAGAGAAAGTAATTCACACAAAAAAATCTTAAATAAAAAATATAGTCAATTTTAACATCTTATAAATTATTTAGTAGCACAAAATAGCATTGAATATCTAACAGTATTTAGTAACAGAAGGGAGGCCAGGTCGGAGACCGGGCCGCGAGACAGTTGATCCCCGGAACCTCCACAAGGTGGCATTCCTTAAAATATTACAACAGGTAATAATATAAAGTCTACATCTAGCTTACATTACTAGTTGTAAGTAATGTATACAATAATTGTAATAATAATCAGTAATGCATTATTGACTGGTTAGCGAGAGCACATTATTGCAAAGATGATAAAGGTTTTAACCTTGGATAATAAGGAAGGCGTCTTAGGATAAAAATGCACCAAAGGCCTTAAACAGAACTTTAAAAATCCAAGTCAAAGTCATATTTATTCTAGATATTCAATCCAATATCACACTGCTTATAGCAAAGATGATCTGAGCAAATGTGCAACTGAAAATTAGTAATTTAGTAATAAGTGTAACACAAATAATCAAGAAATGTCAAAATATTCCATGCAAAATTACATTCAACATCATGCCTGATTACCCCAAGTTTACCTTGATTAAGTACTAACAGCATTGTCTAACCTGTTAAGTTTGTGACTAACAAGCTAAGGAAAATTACACTATCTTCAGATGAATAACAGATTTTAAAATTACAACGATTTTAATTTTCTAAAAGGCTGTTAAATTTGCAATTGGTGCAATTGGCGACTATAGAATCTTCCATGAAAGCCTTTTAATAGATATTTGGTACCTGATAGTTAAATGAGGTGAAGGGAAGGAGTGGTCTGATAGTCAAATGAGTGAGGTCTGCCTGATAGCCATATTACAACTAAATCTAAATAACAACATAATTATTAATAATGATAACAATAACTGTTATCATTGTTAACAGCTTTTAAAATGTTTTACAACAGTTTGGACACTAATACACACGTCCAATTCAACTATTTAAACATCATATAAATTCATGGTTACCCCACACCAGAAGCCCTGCAACAATTACAATGTGCATAACAATGTACATAAGGAGCTATTCAGTGGTTTCTCACTTTAATTAATATACAGGGGGTTGGAAAGGCAGGGAATACTTTAGGAAAACTGAAGAGAAAAGATGAAGTTCTAGCTTCGACACAATGAAGAAAATATAAGCTTTTGAGTAAAAACTAATTAATAATAACATTATTATTTAAACATAAATAATAACAATGTAATAATTAATAATAGTAGTACAATCATGAGGATAACTACCGTTAATTAAATATCATAATGATGATATAATTAATAATGATTATACTAGAATAATGAAACAAATAAAAATAATAGTATTGTTACTAATGATAAAATGTTTTTACACATAAAAATGGGTTTAAAAGAGAAGAAAACAGGTGGAAGGGTTATGAAACAGCTGCAGGAGGGTTGGACGTAACAGGTGGGAAAGGCTGAAAACCTGGGGATGGGGGAGAGAAGACAGATGGGCAAGGAAGGAAGGTAAAACCCGTGGGGGAGGATTAGGGAACAGAGAGTGAGAATCAGGTGCTTACTTGTCAATGGCTTCGTATTAATGCTACTGATCAATGCTTAACTATCAATGTCTACGGGGGAAATTAGGTCTAGCTCCCTATGCATGCCCCGCCTGCCAGGCCTATTGTATGTGTTGACCAACTGTATGTGTTGGCCTATTGTATGTGTTGCTGGAAGGAGAGGAAATATGTAAACAAACATAATAAACAAAATACTATTTTTAATATATTATAATTTTTATATAAATAATGCAAATCATAGGCAAGTTTGGCAGTAATATGGTCACATAATCAAGAATATCAAAACAGTGATAAAACAAGAATTATAGCTACAAAAATTGAATATATATAATAGTAATGATATTGTGTTATGACAATTCAAATAATAACAGTGACAAAATCAATATTATTAATCAAAATACTAATAATATTAATATTACAAATACTATTACTAGTACTACTACAAATAATAATAGTATTATATTAATAATAATTTCATTGTTGACTCGATGCTATTTAACAAACCTGGCGGTTCTGTATCCACCACTGCTGTGGATAAGTCAGAAGATATTGTGTCTCACATTGTCTCACATTGCCTCACATTGTCTCACATTGCCTCACATTGCAAGATACACGGCAGGGCCACATATTCTCATCGCTATCTTCTCTTGCTAATTTTCGCGTCTCTACCTGTAACACAACACATACAATTGCATACAAATTCCTTGTGGTCTTCGTCCACCTCTTGTGCACCACTTTTACCTACTGTAGCTCTCTTCAGCTCCCCTTGTAGACCTCATCTACCCTTGTAGCCCCTCATCTACCACCATTGTTTTGACCCTCATTCACTCTGCCCCCTTATTGTTGTTTTCTAAGCCCGCATTGATCAAATAACTAGGCACCTTAATCAGAACAAGGCCAGATGTACACATTAAAAATACTATTTATTTATTGCCACTCACACGAGAAACTACCCAGTTTTTATCAGTTTTCATGGTATTCAGAGCATCTTAGAACAGAAAAGATAAGGTTGGTTATCTTACCCATATATTCGTAGTATGTCCCCTATGAGTTGTACCTTATCTCATGCTCATCTCAGAGTGTTACAAACCCTCATTTCGTTTTATGAAAAGTGATGGTATTCATAGCCACAATGATTCACAATTATCTACAATTGTATCTAATGTCGACGTGCTGATCAACATGCTCTTTGGCCTGCATAACTTAATCAATGTTGCAAGGAAAATTTGTCTCTGTCATTCATACAGTTTCAGGAATTGCACAAGTGGGCGTGAGCAAAGAATCAGAGTCATTAATCTTTTATCAAACAGTATCTGGCCTTTGTGCAGAAGCTTAGAATGTTGCTAACTGTTACGTACATAAGTCCTCAATGAATACGTAAATAGGTCCCCAAGGTATATATGTGCACCGATAAGTGTACCGTGATATATATATAATATATATATATATATATATATATATATATATATTATATATATATATATATATATATATATATATATACATATATATATATACTGAGAGTTTATTCATACTCAAGACTAAAGTATGCTTGCTGATTGGTCAATAAGCACTTGTGGTGGCTTAATACACCCTCCAGAGGTTGATAGGACTTAAGCCCAACACCAAAATAAAAATTGGCTAGTATTTACAGTCCTAAAACTA
>WNGS01000543.1:14310713-14328691 GCA_020271785.1 Procambarus virginalis | reverse complement strand
ACATAATTTAATTCATGCGATTTCAGTGTATTTTCTTTAAATAAATTTTGTTCTTAGGACTGTAAGAATCTGCCATTTTTATTTTTTTGGGTGGTTGGGCTTAAGGCCTATCACAGGTTGCAGGGATCCTGTCCGGCCGAATATTATTAGGCATTTTATTTTGGACTTTTTCATAATTCTTAAGTTTGCAACGTTAGTTGAAGACCTCCTGAATTTGAAGTGCTATATACAAAAATGGTTATATTGAACTATCCATTATTCTAATTTCAGGTAAGAATAAAGATACTTTCACTAGTGGTGTATGAACACTGATGAGATGGAGAAGAGGGGGCTTTTGGATGGACTGATCACCCAGAGGCTGTACTCAGGTTATGTTAGGTTAGGTGAGTTAGGTTAGGTAGGTGAGGTGAGGTGAGATAAGGTTTCCAGCTCAGCTGGTCAACCGGAACTACACGAAGGTAATTGAGAAACTACTCCAGCTTATCCAGGTGAGTGTGAGATTAGGGGTCTTGGAAACTGTTTTCAGGTTTTTGTAATTTCAATGTTTAGGATAAACAACGTTTCGTGTCTTTCATGTGATTCACATCATTTTTAAGATGATGCTTTTAATGCCATCATTATACAGCTTGCGTACATGCCATCATTTAAAGCTTGCATAGATGCCTTCATTATAAAGCTTGCATAGATGCAACACAGTCGAAACTTGTACTCATGAACAGAAAAGACAGCAATTGCAGTTTCCTTGTGGTAATCATTCATAAAATGCATCATTACATCATTTCATTACTGCGGTTTCAACACATGTTCTACTTTAAATAAATTTACAAAGATAAAGAGAATGTATTCGATCTTGGGCATTTACTCAGCAAGGCAAAGAAAACAATTCACATCTCAGATCTCAGAGCTTATCACTCTTAGGATCCGAGCCCAGCCCTTGAGGATCACACAGGAGACAATTGCACTTAGCAGGAACACATGAAAAAAAATACTCCGCAACAACATAAAAGAACACTATATTATACATATATATATACACACATATGACAGTAGTATTGGCCGTCTCATCAGAGATAGCATGGTGTTTCACTTTTCATTCAATGATCTATTGGTCGTATGTCGTATCCATTACTGACTAGTAATAGTAGTAATAGGTTTCCACTAGTCGCAGGAGACTATGGAGTTATCTACTAGGACCTACTTTACTGCGCTTCTCGTCATTCTGTATCCAACTGGAGCTGTGTGGTGGAGCACATAGGTTGGGTACAAGTGTAATATACTCTGTACACTGTACACTTCTAGCATTAAGGCACATTCCTGTTAGTTACCTTCGTGTAAACCATTCCTTTGCAAAATTGCTATATCCAGGAAAGGCAGCTTACCTTCAACCTCCATTTCTTTAAGAAATTACTTTGATTGCAATGAATGTTTCTGAAAGATGTTAAGTAAATTTTGCTATAAATTACCTACTAAACACCTTGATTAAGTGAATAAACTTAAACATTAGGAGCGTTCAGAAGTCTAAAGTGCTTTCTGTTCAGGTTGGAGAGATTAAAAGCATCCAATTTCCTAGATTAATGCTGAAAAATATATGATTTGTAAATCAAATCTGGACGGAAGCTTAATCGAATCTTTGAGTGTTAACGATAATACTCATTGCAGCTCACATGTTAACCAAGTCTGATATATAAACTAAGCCTTTTATTAAACATTTTAAATACACGATAAGTCACAACTATTACAGGATAATGTTTAGACCTCTGTTGTAGTTGGTGACTTTTGTAGTGGATGTTTAGTGCACAACTAAACAGTGCACTAAAGTGGATGCTTATTAACACCAAGACCTTTTGTATCACACCAGAAACCAGAAGCAATGGATGAGCTTCTTCACGGATGCTTAACTCATCACCAAAGAAGAAAAATAGCATCGGGAGACATGTTTAGTATCTGCCACATCAATCACGTCTTCACCGTCAAGCACACTAAAGAAAAACTCAGCAATTTGTTTGGTTTACGATGTAACACTACAAAACTAACAACTGAAACACGTGATCCATTCCGTCTGTGACCAATTCGCAAATGCACGTTACTGACCTGACCTTATCATCGTCATCCTGATCTCACCCTACCATCAACACCCTGATCTCAACCCCTACCATCAACACCCTGATCTCACCCCCCCTTCCATCAACACCCTGATCTCAACCCTACCATCAACACCCTGATCTCACCCTACCATCAACACCCTGATCTCACCCCCCTACCATCAACACCCTGATCTCACCCCTACCATCAACACCCTGATCTCACCCCCTACCATCAACACCCTGATCTCACCCCCTACCATCAACACCCTGATCTCACCCCTACCATCAACACCCTGATCTCACCCCCTACCATCAACACCCTGATCTCACCCCCTACCATCAACACCCTGATCTCACCCCTACCATCAACACCCTGATCTCACCCCTACCATCAACACCCTGATCTCACCCCCTACCATCAACACCCTGATCTCACCCCTACCATCAACACCCTGATCTCACCCCTACCATCAACACCCTGATCTCACCCCTACCATCAACACCCTGATCTCACCCCTACCATCAACACCCTGATCTCACCCCTACCATCAACACCCTGATCTCACCCCTACCATCAACACCCTGATCTCACCCCCTACCATCAACACCCTGATCTCATCTACTGTCGCCCCCCTTACTACACCCTACTACCGCAGCCGTCACCTCTACCACCATCGCTGTCTTGACTCTACCATCTACCACCCTTCCCCGCCCTGACTTCACCTTATTCTATTCTGACTTCGACATTCTATTCTCATTCCACCCTGCTTTTCAGTGAATAAGCCCTGTCCATCTCTTGTTAGATTTGAGACATCTCTTTCTTGAGAAACATCAGGTTCAGTTTACCTCTATCTTATTGTTTCCTTTCGCAGCAGTATACCTTCTCTATATTTCAATATTTGAGTTCTGTATAGTAATTTCTAAGGAATCGTGAATTGCATCCTTGCAGTTAATAGCATCCAATATTGTGTGCAACATTAACAAACGGTTGATCAAAATGTTCAAATTTAATAAGTTAAGCCAGCATTAGTTGCTGTGTTGTTGCTGTTATATGTTGACATTGCCACTGTATCAACCTGTAATCCACCAGCCTCAAGTTGTTGGACTAAATTCCGCTGTATTTCTTTCCAATCCACCAGCTTCAAGTTGACGTTATCACTTCTGCTGTATCTTTTGTAACAAAAGAGCCTCAACCCGTCGACGTCACTGCTGTAACACCTATCCAGGGCACCCAGAAATGTAACGACTTATGTAACTTGTACACATAAAGTTACTGATTCTGTGGGCAGTAGAGAGGCTTAAATACCCTACATTGAATAACCAACTGACAAGGCATTATGCGGATCTCATAACATTTCAGAGATATGCCACAAGACAGATTCGAAAACTATGTGTGGATTGGGAGAAATGATTGAGAGAACTGGGTCTTTTTATATTAAATAAGGGACGGGAAACAGGAGGCGGGATTTGTATCTAATGCTCAGTAACCAAATAATTGGTTGTGGGTGTTTTAAGAGGTACAGATGAATCATGGAGGCTTATCTAGCCAAAGAATGAAAGGCAAATGGAACAGGGTTTGAGAAGTATGCTGTCGAGGCTAATATATATATATATATATATATATATATATATATATATATATATATATATATATATATATATATATATATCTATATATATATATATATATATATATATATATATATATATATATATATATATATATATATATATATATGATAGAAATCGCATGGTCAGGAAACATTCAGTTAGAGTTGTTCGACGGCTGAAATGCCAGCCCTCAGAACTCACACTTTCCTTTTGCAAGCACATGTATGTGAATACAAGCAGAGGGGCGCTTACACACACACACACACACACACACACACACACACAATCTGTCAATGAAACAATCTTTAAAACCAGACTGCAGCTTCCTCCTCCGCCTCCACTTTCTCCCCCTCGGTCTCTATTACTTACTAAAAATAGAGGACGAGGGAGGAAGGACTCACCCATATTGTTGAGTTCCCCTCAAAGCTGAAGGCTAACACGATTTACACAGTGTGGGAGAGACTAACTTTATCATACCAGGGTTGGATCGCCTCCTGGCAAGGGCACCGTCAGCTGAGGCGAAGATCAACGTTAATTATAAGAAGGATTTTACCTGTGCACCAGGAATTTGTAGGTGTAGTGCAGTGTGTGTTACCTTTATATATATATATATATATATATATATATATATATATATATATATATATATATATATATATATATATATATATATATATATATATAGTGTTAAGGTTCAAAGATGATTATCATAAGTTGTCGAGTTCCTCCAGCTCCTCAGATGGAGGGCAGGAACCCTGAATGCAGTGTGCATTTCCGCTCTGTATCGCCACGCTGAGGCGCTGGAAAAGAAAGCTGGTAGCTCTAGGGTCTCTTGTTGTTTCAATTAACCTAGAACCCAGTTCCTTCATAAAACTGGTGGCACACTTACCCCAGGCGCCGAGTGTCTCAGAAGCAATGGAGACAAAACTGTATTGGTGATCCAGTTCTCTGTACTTACAGGATTTGGCTGATTCCCTGTGGGTGTCAGCGCCACCTGGTTTTGCAACACTCAAGTCAATGTAGGTGTTAGCCAGGGTTAATACATGTGTAGTCCCACACCAACTGCTTGCCATTCTTCCAGGGGTTTACTGTGATACCATTTGGGTGACCAATAAAAGCATCAGAATTACGGGACGTTAGGTAACGGGGCTCTCTCTCAACTGGGCATCCAGCTGTGGTGAGGCACCTCTTGATGATGTCGTTAACTTCACTGTGCCTCGAGTGTCATCTCCCTGTGCTTCGGCAGAGTAGGCCATGTTGGCCGTACCTGTCGGCCACTGCCTCGCCGCAAATGCACCTATATTTCTTGTGGATTGGGGCAGCAAGGCGGAGAGCCACAGCAATTCGGAGGGCGTGTGGTGTGAGACGCGTGCCAGTTACCGACATTGGGGTTGCTTACAGGAAGTCCCCTTGCATGTGGGGCTGCTACTGCTGTGAGGCGAGCAATGTCGTGTTGTGTTGTTGCAGCACCCAGACACTCTGCAGCAACTTGGTCTACAATGGGGACATCCAAGCTGGATTGCTTGTGGGCTTTCGGGGATAGTGGTTGAGGTGATGGGCCTGCACGAGAGGCCCACGCTGTGGCACAGCGTGTAAAATTGGGATCATGTACACCTGCCAGCTGATGTAAGCAGGCAGGTAGAATTTCCTTCACAAGGTCGTCGGATGCCGAAGAAGAGGTCAGGAAGGCTGGTACAGCGATTTGCGTTGCTGTTCGAACTCAGAGGCCCTCAAGTTTTACGGGAAGAGAGGCTTGTTTCCATTGTGATTCATCTAGAAAGAGATTGAGGGTTTTTCCTAACATTGATTTCAGTAAGAGGTCATATTCCTCTAGTTTTTGGCTACTGTAGGATGGTGAACACCTCAGAAAGTAGGTTAACCTGGGGAGAGATAGGCATCTGGTGATGAGGTAGAGTGCATCATGAGCATCAATATCCTCAATCCTCCCATCCATGCTCTTAAGGTCGGCGATATTCTTATCAAGGACCTCATCGATGGCTTTCAACCCCAGGATGGCTCCTAGGAGTGTGCTGTCTGCAGGTTTAGTTATATGGATATTTGGCAGAACACCCTCTATTCTCTCTACTATGCGCTGGTTGGAACATTATTTCACATTTAAAAAGGTTCAGGGTGAGGCCTAAAACTGCACCTTGCTCCTGGATTTTTCTGATGTCCTCCAGGAGGGAGTCTTGGGAACCAGCTAGGGTACCATCATCCAAGAACCAGATGTTAAGCTCGCTGGACAGGACCTCTGTGACTTGTTTGATGACTAAGCAGAAAAGGAGAGGAGCAAGGGGGTCACCCTGTTGGACGCCTTCTCGCGAGTCAATTTCACATTCGCCAAAAAGTAGCTTAAGATCTAAACTGTAACATGAATGAACAAATGGGTAGAGGTAAGGGAAATATATATATATATATATATATATATATATATATATATATATATATATATATATATATATATATATATATATATATATATATATATATATATATATATATATATATATATATATATATATATATATATATATATATATATATATATATATATATATATATATATATATATATATATATATATATATATATATATCAATGCAATAATGCTTCTATTAAGTAAACAGTTTTAATTAGGTAAATAATAGACGTTCGATTTTATTGTAATGTATTTTTGGTACACAAAGGACAATTCTTTTCCTGCTCTTTTTATTGCTAAATATAAAACCTTTAGAAAGTATTAAAAATGCTTTTTGATTTCATTCTTTCCATAATTACCGCTGGTCGCATACTTCTAAGAACAGTCTTAAATCTTTTTTTTTATTAATAATAACCAAAATAACCAAAGGCAATAAAGTTCATGTCATTATGATATGAAAAAGTATATAATTAATTTTTGATGCATAATTATAGGCTTGGTTATATGTGAATTTGATCATTCTCAATATATACTGATGAATTCTCATATTATGCTCAATATTTCTCATTATTCTTATTTCATACTCTTTACTTCTCATTATATACTCATTAATTCTCATTTTGTACCCAATATATACAACAAATATTATTATAAGCGTAATATGATGAATGAATAATTATCACTCCTCCTTCTGTTGGGTCATGAAGGAAGCGGGCCTCGGGTGAAAGAAGGCTGTGGCGATCTCTGTCTGGAACCCGTAGGTGCGGGACCGGGACGTCCACCTCCTGGGGCTCGTGCGGCCCCCAGGCTCTGCTTCATGAGGCTGGGGTCGTTCATGTCCTTGCTGGGGTGGTTCTTCTCCGGCCCCGACCACGGCGGTCTCCGGGTTTGGAGTCCCTGTGTGCCTTTTTTCACCAACTTCGAGGTTAACCCCGAAGCTCACAGTTCCTGCAACGGCGCTGGAACCAATCTTATTGGCGTTTGACTTTCCATTTGGAGACTTTCGGCGCCGTGGAAAGAGTGGGGACCTGCTGCTTGGGTAACAGCTTCTCCTTCGTATCAACCTACCCAGGCTTTGCGCCCTGGAGAGGCCACTCCAGACCGAGAACCAGAACGCAACTCCATAGTCTCCTGAGACTGATGGCTGACTATATACACATTAATATTAAATGTGAACTAAATATGTACTAAATTGTCAGTACATATTTACTAAATAAATAGTACACTATATAGGTACTAAATGCTTACTGAAAAACACTGTGTGAACTAAATGGGTACTAAGTGCATATTAAACAAGCACTAGGTGTACACTAAATACTAGTTAGATCTACACTAGTAGATCTAACTTAAACACACATGATCCTACTAGAACCAATAAGCTAGTAGACCTAATGACGACACCTTTTATGCAGTTGATTGTTCCCAGTGACGTCACAGTCTATGTTGCAAAAAAAATCATGCTCATGGTCTGTTGCATCATGAAAAGCAACCCAGGTGAATCACAGTATCGTGAAGCAATATTATGTAAAGTAATGAGAAATAAGTAATTTAGTCGGTCATATGGGAGTTTTACGATCATCATTTTGGTGGGAAAATGGTGAGTGACGCAGATTATAGAAACGTCATGGAATGCGTCCATGTAGGCGTTTTATTCATAACAATTATACGTGAACACCCTCTCCCCACCATCTCTCTTTCCTCCACCCCCCCCCTCCCTCTCCCCGGTGTCAAAATTAGTTTTTTTAGAAAAATTCTCATTATTTTCGTATTGGTTTTATGTGGATGAGTTTTAGCATTTTTCTTAGTTTTGTCGAAATGTGCATTATTGGTTTGCATAGTTTTGTTGATTCTTTTTTCCTTACAAGGTCATATGGATAGATAGATATAGATAGACAGATACTTAGATGAATAGATACATAGATCAACTATATTTTTAATGAATCAAATAATGACCATATTCTTCATTGATAATATATATATACCATATGTATTTTATCACTGATACCATTTATACACTGATCAGATATTTCAAACAATGTTCAAATATATGAACTATACTGTATACTGATGATATATATGTTGAAATATCTAAAAAAAAATCTACTCCTTTGAGGACAACATCTTAACACCTGCCCAAGGCCTAATTTAACAAATGCTAGGCCTTGCCACGAGTATCTTGTGCCTGATAAAGCTAAGATCTAAGATCTAAGATAAAGCTAGATCTAGTATACTAGATCTAAGATACTTTAGAATAAGTGTAGAAAGGAGTAGGCATTAATTTGGAATGTCTAATTGGAAGATAGATCATCCATTGATTACACTGAAAGGTCATTCTTCTCTCCTACATACCCATAATATCTTTACTATTGGCATCCTACTGTTTATCTCCCTTCTCCTTTCGTTCGGTACCACGTGCTTATAACATTATTTGTAAATATTTACTATTGTCCATCTAACATTCTCTGTCTAATTTACATTTCTCACCGTCAGAAGCTGAATACTTCATTAGCTAACCGAAGCCTTTTTCAATATTTTTCAGTGTATAATCACAGCATGAATAACATTGCTTGTTACATGTACTTACCTNTATCTGTATTTACTATCTTCTGATTTAGGGCTTCTATCCCTCTAACTATTTTCTTAGCATCAGGGCTTAGCTGAAATAGGAGTTCTCCAAAACTCATTTTCGTAATTTCTGGGTGAAGAAAAGATGTGGATTATGTGGGGTGACACTGTTGGCTGCGGAGATTAGTTACCTAGGTACAGCAGGTGTGGGTGGTTGGTGTCCTTGCGGGCAGCTGGTGTGGGTGGCATGGTGTCCTTGCGGGCAGCAGGTGTGGATGGGTGAGCAACCGGAGAGTGACAGGTCTGGGTGTCAAGGCAGGGAACCCTAGGAATGAAATATATATAGACTTTGGTTAAATACAAATTATCAACCCTAAACACGACCTAATGATAGTCAAGGCCTTTGAAATGGCTCTAAATTACTACGTGTATTATAAAGAATAATATCCTCGTTGGTTGGTGGATTGCTGTAAAGGAGGTTTAAGTGGGCGGAAGACGGATTATAATAAGCCTACAGAAAAGGTTGAAATAAGCAGGATAATGCGAGACTGAAAAGACTTATCCAAACCCCCCTTATCCAACTCAACTTAGAAATACTCAAAAGCAACCTAAAAACAAAAGGACACGGAGAAATATTTAAAAAAAATACTATAAGCGAACGGTAAACTCGACGTAGATAAAAGCGATGGAATAATATCTCCTTCAGTTTGCGTCACCAGGTAAAAAATATATATCACACGTTTTCTATGATCGAGCTATTATGTACATAATTCAGCATTTTTTTCTGATTTCAGTTTTCATTGATTCGCGCGTGCCACGCTGACTAAAGCACAGCATGTTTGCTTAGGAAAACAAAGTTTCTTTGACCCAAAATTTTTTTTATATACATTTTAATCAATAAATAAATACGTAAATATTCATATTGTTTTCCTAGGCTTATGGTTGTGAATATTTTTTTTTCTCTATCGAGTATTTGCGTTCATTAGGATGTGTTCGTGGAGTGTCGGTGTACGCACAGTGTGAATTTGAACATACTTTATTAAGTATGAAGTTTTAAAGTGTACATACTGGTTGGTCAGTAAACTTTTATGATGGTCTTAATTAATCCTCCAGAGGTTGATAGGCCTTAAATCCCACCAAAAATCCAATACAGGTTGGACACAAGAAATATTCAATTCGAGGTATACCGGCCTCTCTGTATATATGCACTGAGATTTTATTTTAATACTAAGGTATACCTGCCTGTTTTAATGAGTAATTATAGCAGCCTTAATGAAACTCAAGAGGACATAAGATAGGCCCTATCTATCTTAGGTTCACTCCACTCTACTTATATAGGACCTAAGCCCAAAACCTTCCAATTGTTTGGATATTGTTGCTATCTTCATCAGATAACTGACCACTAATATTAAATAATTAACAATTTCTTATGCTTCACATATGTGATTTCTCATCAATCACTATTATGTCATATTAGACTGGCAAATTCCATCCTATAGATGTAATCATTAAAAATTCGCAATATATTTAATTGGCGTGATATTTGAAATTACAATAAGTTTATTAGACTTATTCATTATAATTTTCGTAGTTATCTTGTTCAGTTTGGATAAGTCGAGATTTCGGGTTTGGAAACAATTGTGATATGGAATTGCATGTTGTGGTCGTGTTTGGTATGGGATGTGTGGGTTTAAACCCAAAATGTGTGGGTTTAGATTGTATTTGTGTGTGGGTTTAGATTGTGTATGTGTGTGTGTGGGGTCACCTAGCTATACTCACTAGAGTGTAGAGTTTGAACTCTTTGATCCCGTCTTTCAACCATCAATCAACTGGTGTAGAGGTTCACGAGCCTCTCAAACTGTGTATGGGGTCAGCCTCCACCACATCACTTCCCAGCGCATTCCATTTATTGACTTCTCTGACACTAGAGAAAAATACTTCCTAATGTCTCTGTGGCTCATTTGGGTACTCAATTTCCACCTGTGTCCCCTTGTGCAAGTAACCCCACCCCCTTCTCCCCTGTGAATGTGGGAATTTGTTTGTGTACCTTTCTAGGTTTACACATTTATCTTAAAACATCTTTAGGTGCTTAAAAGACCGAACGGCGGTTGTTAAACTCCCACCTTTCGACCATCAGTAGTTCAATGACCCTTCACTCGTTTTTCTTGTATTTACGTTTAAAACTGTGTCCATTTGACCTCAACAACATCCTCATCTTGTCTGTTTTAGTTTTATTTATCTCTTAAACTTTATCTCTTAAAGGACTCTTAAACCGTTGAAGTTGCCTCTGACATCTCAGTAATTCATTCGTGTCTTCAGCTTCTAATATCCTTACGTTGTAATTTTCATCACTGTAAAAATTGCTTCTCTATCTACCTGGTCAATTCCCCTTAAAAATCTTGTACGTCGTTATTATTTCTGCCCTCTTAGTCCCTCATTCATCCAATATGTTGGAGTACAGTTTCCTCAATCTTTCTTCATATTTCAGTCCTCTTAACTCAGGAACGAGTCTTGTTTCATATCTTAGGACTTACGATTTTTTTTGTCAGTAGGAAACTGCTTGAGTGATGAGTTTGTGATGAATGGCAGGTGTGGTGATATACATATTGCTGCACACCGTATGTGATAAATTACATATCTCGAAAACTATAAATAGAGAACTACTTTTGTAGAAAACAAAACGTAAAGAACTACATATGTAGAGAGATTACATGTGATGATTATTACATCTGCTTATGTATTGAATTTTTTATGTAATAGTAATTGTGCCTGTGAAGACGTTCCGAGTTAAAGAGCGGTATTTATTGAGAGTGCATCTCTTGAAAAAGTATATATATGGAAACCAGCATATATGAATACCAGAATATATGGAGACTAGCATATATGAATACCAGAATATATGGAGACTAGCATATATGAATACCAGAATATATGGAGACTAGCATATATATATATATATATATATATATATATATATATATATATATATATATATATATATATATATATATATATATATATATATATATATATATATATATATATATATATATATATATATATATGTATATATATATATATATATATATATATATATATATATATATATATATATATATATATATATATATATATATATATATGGAGATATGCACAGTGATAGAATTGTGAGGAGAACATATTGAAAGGAATATGCTGACCAGACCGCACACTAGAAAGTGTAGGGACGACGACGTTTTGGTCCGTCGACTTGAGAATGGTCCAGGACGGACCGAAACGTCGTCGTCCCTTCACTTTCTAATGTGTGGTCTGGTCAACATATTTCAGCCACGTTACTGTGACTCCTCATCTGCATAGTGATAGGAAAACTTATGATGTCAGCATTTACATATGTGGAAAAATGGTGTGTATATATAATTACATATGCTCGATAATGACTTGTATGGAACACTGCATATGGGAAGAATTGCATTTGTGAAGAACTACATCTGTGGAGATTCGTTCCTTGCAAATATTCTTGAATGCATTTTGGCACATTTTATCTCAAGTTCCTTTGGATGCAGCATAAAATTCCTTGATGATATCCTGTTATCACCTTTGATCTCAAATCTGTTTAGGTTCTACAACACTCTTGAGATTTCGTAAACTTCTTTTGGATAATTTTTGTAACTGTTTTGGTATGTTCACTACGGTGAAAAAAGCGATACTATTTAAGTTAATAAACAGTTATTAATAAATAAGCATCTAGCAATATTTTATGTGAAATCAGAGTTAATTACAAACTCTATTTACACTGTGTAACAATAGATAATATTTATTATTCCCAAGAAACTTTGCTTTGACCTTTTGCTTAAGACTGCTCAGGGAAGGCTTCTTGAAGGTACCTGAAGACTGACGACATATTAAACAATGTGTCACAGCTCGAGATAAGGAGTTTTCACCCTTAAGGTACCTTAGGGCTGCTGTACCTTAAGACATCTTCACGATATCTTCCCAACGCTGTCCAGTGCAAAGTTTAACCAGACTGTGATGGAAATATTAGCTATTTTTCTATACTTCGTAGGCATAAACAATCAGAAAATAGCCTGCAACCAGGGAAAAAAAACTTGTGTTACATTGTATTAATAGACTTGCATTTCCTTTCTTATTGTAATTAGCTGAACATAAAGTCGTAGAAATAATATCAGATGTATAAGCACATTAGTTATCAGAAAGAGTTTTACTTCTCCTCCTCCTCTCCTAATTCGTTATATGATAGAACTTCAACAATTATTGTTGACTGAACTGTATTGTTTATGCATTGACCATCTGTCACAAATGTTCCTGTCACTTATGTATACTGTATATTTATTTATAATGTTAACTTGATGGGGCCAGGGCGGAGGGGCCCTGATATGTGAGGTGATGATAGTGAGGCTACATATGTGAGGTGAAGATAGGAGTGAGGCTACATATGTGAGGTGAAGATAGGAGTGCGGCCAGATATGTAAGGTGAAGATAGGAGTGAGGCCAGATATGTGGGGTGAAGATAGCAGTGAGGCCAGATATGTGAGGTGAAGATAACAGTGAGGCCAGATATGTGAGGTGAAGATAGCAGTAAGGCCAGATATGTGAGGTGAAGATAACAGTGAGGCCAGATATGTCAGGTGAAGATAGTGAGGCCAGATATGTCAAGTGAAGATAGGAGTGAGGCCAGATATATGAGATGAAGGTGACAGAGGAAAGGGGGAAGGGAGGAAGTCAGAAATGCATAGGAGGTGTTAGTCTGTTTGTGTATAGTGTCCATGCTTGCTCTAGTACATCTAGGAATGATTATATGACCAGAGAGAATTAATAAAGAACCAACCAAGACGATTCACAGACGTCCCAGATACCAGAACTATATGTAATGTGAAGAAAGAACTCAATATTCCAAGCAGCAGTGATTGTATTCTTTAAATTAATAAATAAAGCTTTAAAGACTTGAGCCTAAAGGAAACTTTAACAGCCCATTAACTAATATTTATACCGAGTCAAACTCGGCCACACATATCCCAATTAAGCTTGAAACAATCGAACAATCCAAAGACCATGCAGACAGCCTTAGAATTTTTTTTTGAAAAGTCAACGCCCTTCAAAATGGACTGCAAGAACATTATTTAAACTTGAGATATATAAACCACAATTATTTTCCAATAGCGAGAAAGAAAAGCGGCACTGAAATCAGTGAAATAAAAAAATTATTCAGAAATGTTTGTATATTTATAAGTATGAAGTTTATATAAAAAATCCAATACACTAATTACATAAGAAAGATACAGTAACACGTTAATACTGTCATTATCAAAATCAGAAACTTAGAATTATGGAAGATTATCAATTGTAAGTTACGAATCCTACCTTCTTATGCAGGCGATGAGTCACAATAACGTGGCTAAAGTATGTTGACCAGACCACACACACTAGAAGGTGAAGGGACGACGACGTTTCGGTCCGTCCTGGACCATTCTCAAGTCGATTGTGAGGCCAGATATGTGGCTTGAGAATGGTCCAGGACGGACCGAAACGTCGTCGTCCCTTCACCTTCTAGTGTGTGGTCTGGTCAACCTACCTTCTTATTCAATAGGTTCATTGGAGATCAATCCGACCTTAGCCTTGATGCAAAGTACAAGACCTTTAACCCTGACATAAATTTTACTTGAAGAACATTTCCTCACCCAAATAAAAAAAACACTGCAATGTTGCGCTGCATCACTCAACGGTGCAACTGGAAGTGACAATTGTCGTGACAGTGAATTATGTCTCCTAATTTAAGTATGAACAACTTAGATTAATTTAATTGTGTTAATATGTCTTAGGTTTAAATAAATAAATTTTGGCTTCATATCATAGCGAATTTTGCTTATTTATTTAAGGAATAATGATGGATTCAGAGTTTACATATATATATATATATATATATATATATATATATATATATATATATATATATATATATATTCCATCTCATGTTAGGCCTCTATATTCATGACAAACCTGGTTAATTATCCGAAGCATATGATCATAATTATAATAATTATAATCTTGGGTTGTATATAAGTAACCACAGAACACAAACACCCCCCCCCAAAAAAAACACAATACAAGCCACCGTAATTGAAAGACAAAGTACAAACACCATGAACCTGGAAATGAAACACAGGTCTCCAGGTGTTCCATCAAACATTATCCTTCCTTGCCACATATTTATGTTATTCAGTAGATTCCTAGCTTCCTAGGATTCCTGGTTAAACCAGCAGATTCCTAGATGTAAACTACTCCTCACAACGCTTCCTGTATCAGTGGCTTCTTCTAACATCCATCGTTAGTAACAACTAATTAACAACTGTGTCTAGTTCTTCTGTGTATTTTCTAAATAAAAATTTTTTCATTATTTGAAAAATATTTAACAGTGTGTTTCTTCTGTCGCTGAGCAGCCGATCAAGAGTAATATCTTTCATTAAAACTATTAGCACAATCTACATCACTATATATATTTCTGTGTGAAAAATATCCATAATTTTGAGACACGTTTACAACTGATGTTCAAGAAATATAAACTATAAATAAAAACTACTTATTGGCATATTTGCTGATTGATTCAGATGTTATCGTTACCTGAATAAGCAGTTAAATGTTAGTAAGTTTAACTAAGCTTAACTAAGAAATGTTAGTAAGCCTAATAGCAATGGGACGTCTGTGTAGTGTTAAACTACAACACTATAAGGTGCTGTAGTTTAAAAATGGGTGCCCAGTCAATCCTCTCATCTTTGAATGAAGGTTTTGACCTGTTCTATCAACCTGATTATATTATTTTTGCTGTTATCAAAATTACTATTATTATTATTATTATTACTATTATTATTATTATTATTATATATTATTATTATTATTATTATTATTATTATTATTATTATTATTTAATTAATATTTGTATTCAACATTACACAAAGCCGTTTCCCACTTTCATTGAATGGGAAGGCATCAACCCCATAGAAATAGTTGAATATTATAGTGAAATGTGGTTATAGATGTTTAATAACTAAAACATTTGTCCCTCGTTCATTCATTATATCTTTCATTATGCAAAATGGGACAAAAATCTGGGACAACGAAGCAGCACTTCCCGGCTTCTTAAAACCAGATGTTCAATGCTCAGGATGAACTGCTTTTTGCGTTATATGAAATTATAGTTAAGTAACTACCATATTATTAACCATTTATCCCCATTCTTGTTCCCGCGTGATGTTCATACCCGCTACCCGCTTCCTCACACACTCACTACCCACTTACTCACATTTGTCCTTTCTTCATTTTCCTTCAACATTCATCCTACACGCTAAAATCATCTCAGGGAGCTCTCTTCAATCCTGTAGTTTGTTGACCTGTGAATTCACATCTTTTCATTCCCTGCGCTACAGTCTCCTAGAACAACTCATGATTATACATTTTTTCACTGCCGTATTTCTTGATTATTATTGTGCATAGCACATCGTGTTGCAGACGTGTTGCAGTCGTTGCTCTGTTGCGGCGGCTGTTCATGTCTTGTGTTTCCTTATAATGACCTCTTGTATCAGTTAGTTTCTTTGCCCTGACTGACTCTACTCAGTCTAGATTACTCAGCTTAGATTGCTGACCCTACTCAGCTTAGATTACTGACCCTACTCAGCTTAGATTACTGACCCTACTCAGCTTAGATTACTGATCCTACTCAGCTTAGATTACTGACCCTACTTAGCTTAGAGAACTGACCCTACTCAGCTTAGATTACTGACCCTACTCAGCTTAAATTACTGACCCTACTCAGCTTAGATTACTGACCCTACTCAGCTTAGATTACTGACCCTACTCAGCTCAGATTATTCTTGTTACTAATTTTATCCCCGTACAATGCAGTCACAATCACCTATTTAATCTTCTGACTTTGACCTTCCTAATGACCCTCAAAATCCAGTGAAATATGATACAATGATAACGTTAACCTGTGGACTAGTTTGCCTGTTTAAACTTCCTTAAATCTTTCCAAAGGTGCTTCTTGTTTTCTGGATAATTGTAATGTATTTGTCTTCATATTTCTGTATTCTCTTAACTTTTTCTTTGCTTAATTAATCGTTTCATTTATCTTCCATTCTCTCACTCGCTTTGTGCTTATCTCTCGCTCATTTTATGTTCATAATATCCACCTTTTGTCTTATTATCAACTGCATTTCACGTGGCATTAAAGTTTAGAGAAACTTAATATATGTATAAATGTATTAAAAACAAGTTTTCGGATGTAACCTACTTCTATCCTCAAGGTACTCTATAAAATGTTCTGATGTATACATTATATACATCAACTTGAAAAAGAATGTAGGTTACATCCGAAAATTGGATTTTCTTTACATTTATACATATATTGAGTCTTTCCTTCACCTTCATTCAGGTTTATTTATTCATAGTTATGCATCTTCTGAAATTGAATTATTGTACCTCCTCAATCATTGTGAGGGATGCAGACGAGGAGTCACAATTGGCTGAAATATGTTGACCAAACCACACACTAGAAAATGAAGGGACGACGACGTTCGGTCCGTCTTGGACCATTCTCAAGTCGACTGTGAATGTCTCAAGTCGCACAATCGGCTTGAGAATGGTCCAGGACTGACCGAAACGTCGTTGTCCCTTCACTTTCTAGTGTGTGGTTTGGTCAACATTGTGAGGTATTATCGAACCTCTTTATCACTTAATCTGTTTATATATAGAACTCAAAATTTTATCAGAATAATCTCTATGTGTTCCTTACAATGTTCTCGTATCTCCCCCCTCACATCGCTAACCATACTTCTGACAAGAAATTAATATTTCTTATAATTTACCCCGTATCATGTATATTGATGTATATGCTTATGTATAAAATATTTATTTGTAAAATATAACTCTTATTGAATGAATCACTTAGTCTATCAATCTTATTCTTGATATACACTTACCACCCCATTAAGTAATTTTTCAGTATTCTGTAATATACAATTCAGATCACCCTTTATATTGACTGATTAACATTTTAGGCTTCACACTCATCTCCTTCTCTGAACTACTGCAAGACGAACTATTTTTTTATATTCTTGATGAGATTAAATAATAATAAAATATTTATTATTATTATTATTATTATTATTATTATTATTATTATTATTATTATTATTATTATTATCATATATTATTATTATTATTATTATTATTTATTATTATTATTATTATTATTATTGAGAAAATTAATAATCAGTTATCAATTTATG
>WNGS01000543.1:14282895-14294902 GCA_020271785.1 Procambarus virginalis | reverse complement strand
GGCATTTGGCACCGATGATACAACTTAATTCTCTGCAGCTTTTGCTTCACACCAGTAAATCTACGCAACTATATATATATATATATATATAATATATATATATATATATATATATATATATATATATATATATATATATATATATGTTTCACACCAGTAAACCTACGCAACTATATATATATAATATATATATATAATATATATGCGTGTGTCTGGGTGTGTGGGGTATTTGTACATAAAATCTAGAACCGCACTAATAGGTCTAGTAAGCAAGGACGGTTTTACCTAACAGCCAGAGCTCTTTATTGTTTACTTTTTTTATATATATATAATTCGTAATTAATTTGAAACATATTACATTACATGAATTACTAAGTTATGCCTATTTTTATCTTTATTGGACAGAATTATAACATGTATTTATTTTTGGTAACGTTGCTAAGCTTTGGATCAAATTAAAAAGTAAATTGAATTATGTTTATTAGAGTCGATATATATATACCAATCATAGTTTCTTGGACAGGCCCCAAGTTATTATTTCTATCTACTAACACCTGTTTTGTATTCTCCCATGGGCTTATTAAACATAATTGAATGGTTTACAAAATTGATTTATTAAAAAAGTGGTTAAGACACAATACTATTCAGTGTTCATTTCCCCTTCTTGATCACCAATCTGGCCTTCTTACGATAATTTTGTTTAGCCAGGATCCCAAATCCTTTCTAGCTAGGATTCCTAGCTTTCTAGCTATGAATCCAGGATCCCAGATCCGGCAGGAACACGGTTGTACATGTGGTCTAGATCCTGTTTTCCTGAGGGAGGAAAACGGACCTGAATAACTAGCAGTAAGGGTAGTGTAGTAGTCTTTCAAGGTGAATACAAAATATAGTCTCAAATATAGTCTTATGTAAGCAGTGGTTCGGCTTCTCTCGATGATGTCGTTGACTTCGTCGTGCCTCGTGTGACGTCTGTTAGATTTTTCACAGTGCAGATGATGCATCACATTTGCAACTACATCTGCTTTGCTACAAATACAATTGTATACAATGTGGATTTGAAGCAGCAAAGATGAGAGTCACTGCCATGTGAAGGCAAGGCAAGTTGACCAATAGAGTGGCCATTTATAGTATTAATGGCGAAGTAGTTTAGTTGTTTTGCCATGTGAGGTAACGCCATGTTCCCAGCAAGGAGTGTACCCTCAGTTGTTCAGCAAACAATTCCAATTTCCAATAGAGCAATGACAACGGGTTGTCTGGCCAGGTGAACAAGAGTGTTTAATTAACAAGGGAGTCTGTTGAACATGCTGTGTTCTCTGTTCTGGGCATTACCCTGACACGGAGGGATAAACATCGCTCAAAGATTTCACACAGTTCCGAAGTTGAATATTCTGGGAGAAAATAAATTGGCTACAAGTCCCGGGTGCTTGTTGATGCTCGAGTAGATCATCCCTCTCTCCCCTTCCACCCCCCCACGCCCAAACCCTACCTCCCTCCCAATCCTACCTCACCCTTGTACACCTGACTTCCATCCTTACCCTCTCCAAAGTCCCAATCAAAGCCATCATAGTGCCCCGAGCCCTTTCCTTTCCTTCAATTTACCCACAACTCTTCAGGGTTGGGGAGGGTGTTTCTCGTCCTCCCCACTACCTTTCAACCCCTACCTCATCTTCCCCTCCTCCCAGCTCTTCCTCAGGCGTCAAGAGAGAGATAAACGTCACCTGGTATCAGTTGAGTTCTGTGAGGTTGCTGGTCGACCACCTGGGGCCAGATTTACAAAGCAGTTACGCAACCACTTACGAACCTGTACATCTTTTCTCAATCTTCGGCGGCTTTGTTTACAATTGTTAAACAGTTAGTGAGCTCCGAAGCACCAGGAGGCTGTTTTTAACAATAACAACAGTTGATTGGCAAGTTTTCATGCTGGTAAACTGTTTAATAAATGTAACCAAAGCCGTCAAAGGTTAAGGAAAGATGTACAGGTTCGTAAGTACTTGGGTAACTGCTTCGTGAATCTGGCCCCTGGTCTGGTATCTTGTGGTTCATATGACCTTCAGCTCTTTCGAACTCCGGAAGAAACATCTAAATTACGGGCCTTCTACAGCCTCCGGTACGGGCATCAGGTCGCCACGTCTTACCTCTAGGTCCTGGACATCAGTTTCTGCCACGAAAAGATGAGTGAACAATCGCCACGCTCGAGCAGATCCGGAAAAGTTGTGTATACTATACAATAACAGATATATTTGCATGAAAGTGTTTGCAACTTAATTTAAACATTCTCAAAGTGTTAGATAACCCGTATGTGAGATCGACTACAAGTTTCATGCCGGCATGAAGTCTCAAACTCATATTTCAGACAAGGATAAAATACGGTTTCATCAATTATGTATTGGCGTACATGGTGTATAACAGAAGCAGGTTAATAAGCCCCGTGGTTTAATTCTGTTTAAGAGCACATTGTAACGTAGGCAGCACAGGAGAGGCTCTAGGGAAGGAGGATTGAAAGGGCTGATGAGCTTTATATTAGACATGGTAAATTAAAACTGAAAATTGAATTTGGCTGTAATATATGCTCTTCTTAATGGACGGTGAAGGTCATATATCATACAAGCGTATTTATGTATATTTTGTATTGGATTTGGTCTGTATATATGTGTCTATGGTTCATATGTATGCGTAAATGTATACATATATGTAGTCTGTGTGTTGGTACGAATATTTGTATTTAAAAGTATTACTAGAAATTTGATGAAAAGAAATTTTGTAAGACGAGTTTACTCTCTTCTTTTGCAGGTTCAAAATAATAAACTAAATTAAAAGTATGAATGACACTAAAACATTATTGTATTATTCAATATATTTCCAATAGGTTATAAACATGACAGTAATAACGAAAACGAGATATGAAAACTACGTCAAAGATTCAAGAAATACAAAGTGTATATTGAAGCCACAGACTCAAAGAAAACGAGATTCATATGACCACTGCAATACAGTAATATACACTAAAACATTATACAATATAAAATGTATACCATGCTGGTCTCATGGTTTCTAGCAGGAGGATTTTGGGTCAGTGTTTTTGGATGTAAGAAGCTTTAACTAGTTGGCTGAAGTTTAAACTAGTTAAAAAAGCTTAATTAAAGCTAAACTAGTTTAGCTAGTTGGATGTAGAAAGCTTCAAGTTCATGTGTGATGAACATATTGGTCAGTAGACGTTCTGTACTTTCAAGTATTATGTTATTTTCGTTTTCTGTATTCTGGATCAGGATAAGGATTTGGGACAGGACAGGGAACGAGGAATAGTACCCAACCACTCGGACGGTCGGGGGATTGAACGCATACCCGCATGAAGCGAGATCAACTCTCCACCGTCCAGTCCAAGTGTTTGGGCAGCGTTAGCTGAAGCCATTCATATTATTAACTCTGAAGCCTTTTCGACTTCTTGCGGTCTCAGAAAGTCGCTTCTCTTACCCCTGGAAACACAAACCGAAACTGTCTCTATTTTCCGCTTGTTACAACTTGTAATAAAGTTGCTACATCTTGGCTTAACGTGTTTATGACGTATTAGAACGTAGTTACAACTTGCTATATTGGTTGTTATAACTGGTTAGGAGGTGTTAAATCTTGTTCGAACGTTGTACCAACGTCGTAGTTTCGGTGTGTGTTTGGCGGGTACTACCTTCTCCAAATATCTCTACCTTCTACCTTCTCCAAATATCTCTTGAGGCGTTTTGCTTTTCTTTTCAAGTAACAAGTGTGTGTCTTGAACTAGCGAGGCCTCAAGATACCGTCTTGCATCCCATGCTTACAGTTGCGAGATTTTCAAATTGGACGTGTTTAGAATTGAGCAGTTAACATCGATCAATTGAGAAATGTGCAGGTTCGAATTGTGCAGCTTAGAATTGAGTAGTTTCGAAATAAAACCCTGTATAATTTAGCAGTTTTGGGAAATAACGTCCTTTAGAATTGAGCAGTTTAAAACTGAGCTTTTAGAATTAAGCAGTTTAGAGCTGAATATTTGAAGTTTGATGTTTATTATGCTTTTTTTTGTACTGTCTCTTTTTTGTATCCTCTACTTCACTACCTTCAAGAAGTCATTTAGTATCTCCTTAATACGAGAAGATCGTTTGAAGTGTTTTTTTGAACAGCTAGCCTTTCTAAACTTTTCTAAACTTTTCTAAACCACTGGCCCTTTCTGAACTTTTCTACGCAGCTGATCTTTGGTCGTGTTTGCAGCCTATCTTTAAAATATTGTTTTTCTTTCGTGATAAGAAAGGAGGACTGGTTAATTAATACCAATTAGGATATATTAGGGTATTTCGGCCTCAAATGTAAACTGAATATTTTCGGCCTCAAATGTAAACTGAATATTTTCGGCCTCAAATGTAAACTGAATATTTTCGGCCTCAAATGTAAACTGAATATTTTCGGCCTCAAATGTAAACTGAATATTTTCGGCCTCAAATGTAAACTGAATATTTTCGGCCTCAAATGTAAACTGAATATTTTCGGCCTCAAATGTAAACTGAATATTTTCGGCCTCAATGTAAACGGAACATTTTCGGTCTCAAATCGATTTGAGACCAAAAATCCAGTTTACATTTTTCAAATAATGGGTTATTATTCCATTGATTAGTGCTCTATTGAACTTGATTCCCAAATTATATGTAGTTGAACAAATAGTTCCAATGGACTGATATTGCACAGAAAATTTAAAATAGTGATGAAATTCCACACATTTATAAGAAGCGAGATTTTCTGCCAAACCGCTTCTGTGACAGTCCTTGTATAAGCTAGCTTCCACACACCCCCAGGAAGTAGACCCACACACACACGCTGCAGTCAGCATCACCTCTCGGTACATATAATTTCCAATTAATATCGTGTTTGGCTAATCTAATGGCTTCGGTGATAGGCTTTCGACCGAAGCCACTTCATGGTAGTTTTAATACGCTAGATATTAATTTTTTTTCAAGTTTCTCCGACATTCAAGGTTATAATTTTCTTTTCACTCGCTTCTTCTGTGTGAATATTACTGAAAACACACACACACACACACACACACACACACACACACACACACCACACACACCACACACACACACACACACACACACACACACACACACACACACGCACACACACACACACACACACACCACACACACACACACACCACACACACACACACACACACACACACACACACACACACACACACACACACACACACACACACACACACACACACACACACACACACACACACACACAGGTTACAGGCAAAAAGAAGAAGTAAAAGATCATGGAAGAAATACAGGGAGCACAGAACAGAGGAGAATCACAACATATATGCAGTAACTGAGAAAGGAACGAAGACGTGTGTGTGTGTTGTGTGTGTACTCACCTATTTGTACTCACTATTTGTGCTTGCGGGGGTTGAGCTTTGGCTCTTTGGTCCCGCCTCTCAACTGTCAATCAACTGGTGTACAGATTCCCGAGCCTACTGGGCTCTATCATATCTACCCTTGAAACTGTGTATGGAGTCAGCCTCCACCACATCACTGCCTAATGCATTCCATCCGTTAACTACTCTGACACTGAAAAAGTTCCTTCTAACGTCTCTGTGGCTCATGTGGGTACTCAGTTTCCACCTGTGTCCCCTTGTTCGCGTCCCCCCAGTGTTGAATAGTTTGTCCTTGTCTACCCGGTCGATTCCTCTGAGGATTTTGTAGGTTGTGATCATATCTCCCCTTACTCTTCTGTCTTCCAGTGTCGTAAGGTGCATTTCCCGCAGCCTTTCCTCGTAACTCATGCCTCTTAGTTCTGGGACTAGTCTAGTCTGTGTGTGTGTGTGTGTGTGTGTGTGTGTGTGTGTGTGTGTGTGTGTGTGTGTGTGTGTGTGTGTGTGTGTGTGTGTGTGTGTGGGTATGTGTGTGTTCTCACAAACGATGAAAATTTCACATACAGTTGGGGTCAAGATCATCATCATACAATTTTAATATTTACATAATATATTTTGATGTGGAGCAGTTTCCTTTTAATAAAAATCAAGAAAACGTTTATTAAAACAGTTTTTTTTTAAGAAATATGAAAAAAATACACTATGCAAAATTTCTTTTCACAAAGTGAAAATGCATTCCTTTAGCTGTCATTAAGTTTAATTACATTGTTTACATTCTTGAACTGAATTTCTTTAATGAGAAAAGGTTGATGGCTTTTAGGTTACTTATTTTATCACTCGGGTAAGAAATAATCTATTATCTTTAAGGTATAACAAAACTTGACAGTACTAATACAACAGTGACAAAACTGACGGTACCAAGACACTGACAAAACTGTTGGCTTGGTACCATGGCATAACAGGGAAAAAATCGCATTGTACCAAAATCAAAAAGCACACTTGCTACACACAGTAAAGAAAATATGATATAGTTCCTATATCATAAAATGTCAATCCAAATACTTTACTTTCAATGAGAACTAGGCGATCCTCTCCAAATGATAACACCGCCAAAGTTGTTGTTTTTTTTCAGTGTCTTTATAAATAGTTATAAACTACTAAGATATCTATAAAGATATCTAGAAGGAAACCGAATTTCACTGCCCACAAGCACCACTCACATCTGATAGTTCTAGACCTGAGGACATTCCTACACTCATTGACCATAAATAATTCTAAACTGCTGTTCCTCTGCCATATTACTTTTTTTTACCACTAATTCTAACACAAATCGTCTCGATATTTCTTACGTTTCTCTCACTGTCGAGGGTAATGGAAAAATTAACTCTCCAAAATTAATTTTTTACATTTTTATTTTTGGTCTGACGCCTAGAAGCGTTTTGTAATGCTTCTTACATTTTCAAAGACTTATATATATTGTATATGTATGTATTGTATATGTATACACAGTAATCATGTGTATTTAACAGGCAATAAAATACATGCCTAAGACTTGGCTTCTAGTCAGCACCTCTCAAGTACAAGCCACTACACAACAGGTACCACGTGTGACCACTTTTAATTTTCACTAATAAAGTAATTTGGATAATAATATAATCAAAATTATTAACTACTTGGAGCTTGTTTGGCCAGCAAATTGGGTCAGAACATACTTACACTTCAACAATTTTAGAATCTGGTAAATTGATGACTAATAACCTAGAATGGTCTTTAATAACTTGGAAGTAGACCCATAGAGGTACAGAAAGTTCAAACTTGCAAAATCCATTTTAAAAATTTTATGATTCTTACAAAATTTGAATCTTTTAACCTTGTTATCTCCAGTTATGACATAGGTGATTATAATAATATAATTGTATATCTAAATGCATAACTTTCTTGGTATAATACTAATAATTAATAATAATTATTACTAATAATTATTACTAATTACTAATAATTAATTATTATTAATAATAATAATTATTACACTAATAATTAACAAAATAATTAACAAATAATTATAATAATTATATAATAATTAACAATATTAATTAATAATTAATAATTATTACTAATAATTAACAAAAATTGTAAAATGGAAAGTTTACCTTGGTATGAATGTCTCATCAAGAAAACCAATGTATTCATCTCTTAATTACTAATTCAGCGAATAATGAGTTTCAGATTCATCTGTATAATATTCATCGAAAGAAATTCATGAAAATGCGGTGAAAATTTCTGAAAATAATAAATGATTTGTAGATTAAACAAAATAAATTTTGAGTTGAGTGGGACTCTTCTGCAACTCATTAAAAACTGCTTAAGAAACCGAATCTTCAAGGATGTCGTAAGTAAACAGTCCTTCTGTGAAAGTCAGCAGAGGAGAATGAACCATATGACCGGATGATCCTCAAGCTTATACCAGAGTCACAGAATCTTTTTAATTAAACCCTCAAACTATTATATTTTGGGGATGCCATTGACAAGGTGTTGTTGCAGTGATCAAAAATTATTTTCTGTCTCACAAAGGCGCCAAATATACCGTCCTGTCATTATTATTTCAGAAAATTCTGATACATCATACTTCCATGATCATATTAGTAGTGGAAATATATGAAAACGTTACAAGACAAATTAAAATGTTGGAAGTCAAATGCTTTGTAAACAAACTCGTCTACGAATGACCAAGATGCCTTAGAGAGGCTTCTTAGGTCATCAAAATACTTAGAGAGAAGTCAACTCACCTGTAGTCGGTTCTCCTATAGGCCAAACCCGGCCTGGGGTCATGTGTATGGTCATAACTTCAATGGCATAGATGACCATATATATCCATTACAGCTCGGCTAATCTGGCTTTCCCTGCAGTAATTTGTCTAATTGCCTCTTGAAAACAACCACTTTCGTTACCGCCATTTTTTGTAAAGAAACTTGGGCCACTGACGTTCATACAGTGTTCTCTGATTGTGCTTGCGGCGCCTCTAATCTTCTTTGGGGTATATTCTGCATTTTCCAACTATTTATTTCGCTCCAGTAAGTTGTCCTCGTGTTGAATCTTAAGGACCTTACTCTTTGAGTACCTTCCATGTACATTACTTAAACTACCTCTCTCTCGTACCTTGTGTGCTCTGAGATGGTGTTCGAGTGCTCTGAGCCGGTGTTTAAGTGCTCTGAGACGGTGCTAATTAATTCAGGTGTTCCCCCTGTATATGCGTCGTGCAGTTCACTCTATATCTTCTATTTCAGTAACTTCTTCCTATGACATGAATCCTCTCTACAACTGCATCATCTCTTAGGAACAAACTACCACAGAAAAAGTGCGATATGTGGCAGCCAGATAGATGTTCGGTCTGCACGAACGTAGTAATTTCGATGCTCTAACTGCCCAAAATACGTAAAAAATATTTGGACGTATATATATATATATATATATATATATATATATATATATATATATATATATATATATATATATATATATATATATATATATATATATATATTTATATATTTATATATATATATATATATATATATATATTATATATATATATATATATACACATTTGTATTCATTTAAAGTATGGAAACCTCGAATAGTTATATTTAATTTATAGTAAAAGTTGTAAAGATAATAATAATAATAATAATTACAAAAATAATATTTTTTTACAATAAAACAAATTTATTTGTCATCAATGTAATTTATTGTTCTTTAATTTATATTTTCTATGTTGTATTTATAACTTTTACATAATGCAAGACTACTATTTTCTTAGCAACTTATCCGCCCTGCAGGCAGTGCCATTACTGTTGTGAAGATCACAATCGACAAGTTAATAATCACCATAATTACTTAAGGTCAAGAAATTAACATCTCGTATCTGATGTAATGTTTAAATCCCCACCCCCCACAGAGATTTACTGATATAGTCATGTTAAGCGACTTTTCTATAAGAAATGTTTCGCAGGTTTGAGCCCTTATCACGGGCTTTGTGGATTTGTTTCGCAAGATTATTTGAGTGTAATGAAGAATAAGTTGGCCTGAAAGTATATATTTTCAGTCTGTCTATCTGTCTGTCTTTCTGTGAATCGTTTGTGTGTCTGTCAGTCTGTGTTTCACCACATAAATCGAAAACAGATGAATGTATTTGGGCGATATTCCAAGGATGTCTGGGATAGAAGTTTACGATTAGATTTTAAACATCCACTACGGGCTCACCATAGCCCGTGCTACTTTGAACTTCTTGTTCCGGGTAGCGAATCTTTAACAACAACAACAACGATTAGATTTGAGCAACGGTCATTCAAATCTATAGGAATTTTGCTGCTGAAATAAAAATTGGGGATGGCTGATCTATCTGGCCGAAAGTCCCAGGTGGAGAAGAGTCTTTGCGAACCCATTGTAATTCGTGGTATATTCATTTACTAATCTTAATTCAAAGATGTGTTTTCGACTTTTATAAAAAATTGTTTTTGGTTTCTCCTGCGTTTTTTTTTTTACCGGGATAAATGTGTACATTATTTCAATATAATAAATTTAATGTGTCTGGCGTAAGATTGGATTAAAATTAATTTAAAAATATGATGGTTTAATACTGATTTGTGTTGGGTTTAATGTTTATCAACCTCTTAAGGGTTGTTAAGGTTGGGATACATGCTTACTATTGACCAATCAGCAAGTATTCTTTATTGTTCAAGAGACAGATTCATGAAGCAGTTACACAAGTACTTACGAACATATACATCTTTTCTCGATCTTTGACGGTTTTGGTTACATTTATTAAACAGTTTACAAGCACGAAAACTTGCCAATCAACTGATGTTATTGTTGTAAACAGCCTTCCGGTGCTTCTGAGGTCATTAACTGTTTAATAATTGTACACAAAGCCGCCAAAGATTGAGAAAAGATGTACAGGTTCGTAAGTGCTTGCGTAACTGCTTCGTGAATCTGGTCGTGACTAGAGCAGACTGTCAATTTTTAAATGACTGACCCACATCCTTATCCGAATGCACTCTAACGACCATACACTGACTCCTTTCTATATATATTTTTTTATATATAAAATAAAACATGCATTAGTCGTCCTCTCAGCTTTGTTGAGATCATCATTATGCATTTAAACAAATAAATCGAAATAAATTTACGTAAACTGAAAGAGTGACGAAAATGTTTATTGATAAAAATGTTTAATGCTATGTAGCATTGCTACAACATGGCCGCAACATTTACCACAACAGCAACATTTTAACACTAATCCAATGTTACTACCCCCAGGATCCAGATTTAGACTCTGGGTCCCAGACTCTAGTCCTGGGAGCCAGATTCACGAAGCAGTTACGCAAGCACTTACGAACCTGCACTACTTTGCTCTATTGCTTAACCAGACACAACATCACAACACAGTTTCGTCACTATATCAATGCGAAAATAAATAATGTAAACTGGACAATGTATCATAGCCACTAAATGCATAAAATAGCCACAGTGAATATTAAAAAATAGCAATAATCTAATAACACATTTACAACATCTTAAATTAAATAAAATTGAAAACAGTCTCAGCATTATAAATAACCACAATTATAACAGCCTCAACATTATAAAAAAAATACAATATCACAATGCAATCACAAGATAAAATAAAAAAAATCAAAATTTTTATTTAGGTAAGGTACATACATACAAGTGATTGTACAGAGTGATGGAGTTATAGATAGAGCTAGTACATACAATGCCTAAAGCCACTATTACGCAAAGCGTTTCGGGCATGATAAATAACTCTAACAAGATAGTAATATAACCTCCACATTAACTGTTACTTGACACGACTTACTTTGCCTGACTTTCCCTCCCTTTCTGCGATCAAGTGATTGTAATGAGCAAATCCACAATGGCCGAATGATGAGGGTTCGAACCAACGCCGGAGTGTTCCCATACTGCGCCTTGTGTGTGTGTGAAGTGATGTAAACATTCGGGAATATGTATAATGATTTGAAAAGAAATGTACGGTACAGACTCCTAGGGGATAAAAAATATAAACTTTATATATATTTTTTCATTAAAGTGTACGGTGAACAATTCTATAAATTCCTGCAACAAAAGCTGCTCTTATCATCATGATTTGATAATTATATTCGAATTATGACTACTAAGTTAAAGTTGAGAACAGATAAAAGTTGTAATACTATTTTTTTTCAATGAATTTGTGGATATTTACATATGTAGAGTTCATGGGGGAAAGCAGAGAAGTGTTCATGGAGATCACGAGAACTTGAAAAAAAGAGTTTGGTGTCCATCAGATACGATGGACATCAGATGATGTCGGTCTGATGGAAAAACGACATCAGGAGTGGTCTATGAAGGAATCAATGACATGTTTTCTGAGGATAAAGACAGACTATCTACACAACTACTGACAAACTTGTAGTTCAAAACTCCACAGCTAACTAAAAAGGCAATATACTATTTCATCTTAAGCTAAGATGATCGCCAATTTAACCCCTAATTCAGAACACTGACTCTACAATCTTCAAGCTTTCCCTAACTTTCAGGTAACTATTT
>WNGS01000543.1:14260583-14273871 GCA_020271785.1 Procambarus virginalis | reverse complement strand
TTTGGTGTTGACCTAAGAAGCTTCTTGATGTACATTCACTAACAATTTACTTAAATTCTTGACTATGTTCAGGACTAAAACATATTTACTCTTTGGTACTAAGCTATTTGATGTACATAATAGCCCTTTCTCTTGATGCTGATACTTTTGCCCAGTATCACATCAAACTACACCGTGTTTATGAGTGGGAAAGCAAAGACAATTGTGATAAGACAGTGCTAGGTCAATACAGCTATGCTGCACGTGGAAGGGATATGAAGAAATAGGATAGGACGTCATTCCTTTCCTCCTCTGGGATAGGACGGAGGAAAGAATAGCGTCTGGTACGATAGGGAAAGATGACGTGTTGAGATGAATGATTGTTTTGAAAACTATGTTTTATTTTTTCTGCTAATGCTGAAAGTTCAGATGCTTGGTTGTTTCAGTCAAAAGGTCTGAGCTTCTGCCAATTAGGAAGCTTTTCACCTGCTACATAGATGGCGTTGTTTGAAGTGTCTTACAGTTCTGTAGTTTGGGGGTCTTCCTTTGATTAGACTAATTAGTGAACCGTTTGTCCCCAGATTCTTCTGAACTGCTCCCTTTCTTTTTATTTATTGTTTTATCAGATGGAAAAACAACTGGAGGTATGGGCATCTCCACACACAGGTGTTCGCCATGCCTTGATCCTGTTGTATACACGTTTTGCGCAAGTTGACGATGCCAGCTGGATTATCTTGGTAGTTAAGTTACAACCACCTGTGTGAGTTCGTGCACTCGAACCACTGACCAGTCGACAAGTTGTTGGGTTTAAGTCCTAGCACTTTTCTCCCACTTATGTCAATTTCTTTCTTTCGCCTTTTCTTCTCCTCTCTCCCCACTTCCCTTTTCATCTATTAGGAATCTTGGTTATATGTATAAGTCTAGTAATGGGTGCTAGATAAGGAACTAATAGGTATTCTAGTTTCCCATTATTTAACTATTAGCCAGCTTGACATATACAACCATAAAATAACTACTGTATTTTTCAACAACATATGTACATGACTCAAAATTATTTTTATTATTATTTAAAAGAAGAACAATATTCTTTGAAGATTTTTTTTAAAGTCTTTAAAGAAGATTTGTATAAAATATACAATTTCTTTTGTGTAAAGTCATTTTTGTGTGTCTTCATGAATGAAACCTTTGTAAATACAGGTTCAGATAAAAAAATTTTAACACGAACTCCTATCAAATCCTATTATTTTTGGTTCACGTTCGAAACCTGATTTCTTTAATCCATCATCAGGTTTGGAACTGGTTTGGAACCCCCCAAAGGTCGATCCTCTCATAAACCTGATTTCTTTAATCCATCATCAGGTTTGGAACCTGTTTGTAGAACCAGTCTCGATCCTCTCATAGTTCAGTCATCATTCATGCTTGCCCATATATCTTTCTATAATTTATTGATTCTCTTCCATATCATTATCCTGAATTTACCTAACAATTATAACTTTATTAAACACGCTTCAGGGCTAAGTTAGGTTAGATTAGTTAGTTTAAGTTAGGTTAGGTTAGATTTATCATTTTAAATTATCTTGTTTCTTGATTTTTTTTAACCTATGTATAAGGGATAGAACAATATTCTTATTCAATACGCCATGAAAGCCAACACAGCCTGCTCAGCCAAACAATATCATGTCATCAATCTGGTCCCAGTTACATCACGTCTATCCTGTCCTTTCTGTTCACTTATTCTCGCCTCTCTACCTCTATCCTTCCGTCTCTAGTTGTATTCTTGCATCTTAATACCTATCCTTGCCCCTCCATCCATATTCTTTCCACCTCTATCTTTATTCTTCCCTTTTAACCCCTATATCTTCCTTCTCTGCATCTATACTTTCCTCTAACGCTATTTATTCCTCTCTGCTCTTAGTCTTTCCTCTCTATCCCTATTCACCTATTTTTTTACCCCTTTTTTTCCCTTAACCACTCCTAACAGAATCTTATTTTTTTTTAATTTTAACCGAATAGGGCAGTCAGACATGGGTTACCCACTTCCTTTCACAGAGAGGCTTGAGGGGGAGCTCCTTACCTTCTTCCTGCCTTCTGTGCTAGAACTTTAGGGAGGGGGGCACTGCCCCCTACCTCTTTCCTCTTCTTTCGTTGAAAGGGGAGATGCTAACCCTATTCCCCTGTCTCCTCTCCCTTCCTTGGAGGAAAGAGATGGTTGGGTGGTTAAGACTAGTTAACCTTCTATCTTGTCTCTCCTCTGTTGAGGAGGAAGGAAAAGGGAATAGAGATGAAAAAAAAAACACATTTATATGCCTCTTTCCTTAATTCCTTCATTCACTTTCTCCTCTAATCCATGCCCTATCCGAGCCCCTTTCACACTAACCCATGCCCCTCTACGCCTATCCCCCCATCCCACCACCGGACCTATCCCGTCTGGATGCCCCCCCCCCACTGAAGAACATCGGCCATTTTGTTAAACCTCCACCCAGGAGGACTTAGCATTGAATTATCGCGGGTCGGTAGCCGTCTCCCTCCCTCCGTCTGACCGCCTCTCCGCCTCCTCTCCAGGTAGGCGACAATTGTTTCCTATGGTGGAAGCTTGCTTTGTGTGTGTGTGTGTGTGTGTGTGGTGTGTGGTGTGTGTGTGTGTGTGTGTGTGTGTGTGTGTGTGTGTGTGGTGGGTGTGTGTACGGCGCTTTCTAATACATCATAGGCAGGTGCTATTAGTTGGGTAGGTTTAAGGCCAGTAGGCTTAGGATGTTTAAGGCAAGGCAGAGAGAGTATCTAGAGAGTGAGCGTGAGACAGAGAGAGAGAGAGGTTGAGACAGGGAGAAAGAGAGAGAGACAGAAGGGGTGAGAGAAAGACAGAAGGAGAGAGAGGGAGAGAGAGAGGTGGTACCTCACCTCCACCTTGACGACAGAGGCCAGGGCGGTGCTCGCCTGTTCTCTCTCTCTCTCTCTGACTAAAGAGCACGGCAAAGAGAGTGGGGTGGTGCCAGAGAGAGAGAGAGAGAGCGCCCGCCGCTAGCCAGGCCTGCGTTGAGAAGAGCAGAAGGGAGGAGGAGGAGAGAGACGGCCTGATGACTACCTCCTCTAACTCCCCCCCCCCAACCCCAACCCTCCCCCTTCTCATTTCTCTCCCCTCCCTAACCTAGTCTCGCTCTATCCCTCAATCCCCTCTACCCCCCCACAGACTGTCGCAACAAGATGGCCGCCGACCAGACGCGACTGGGCACTAGGCCGCCGGGGGCTACCACCTGCCCGAACCCCCCAATGCCCCCCAACTAAGCCCCCCCCCACCCATCCCACATATCACATCCCCTCCCCTCACTTGCCAGTTTGTCCCGTTCCATTCTTCTCTTGTTCTCTTATTTCCCTTCTCGCCCCTCTGTAGTTTTTCTCTCATTCTTAGTGGTGTTGTTATGGAGTTTTACTTCATTCTTAGTGGTCTTTTTACCTGTGTTTTACCTCTTTCTTAGTGGTCTTATGTACGTGTTTTCCCTTCTTGGAGAAGCTAGGGGCGTGGTTTTCCTGTTTGTGGTGCTATATCTGCATTCTTTAATCTTTCTTAGTGAAATTATAATTGTGCTTGTCTCTACGTCAATATATGTAGTGTGTGTGGTGTGTGTTTGTATGTTTTTTTCCATACCTGTCCAATCCTCCACTACACATATGTTTATTTACGTGATCTTTTCCTTGCAAACATTTACAAACCTGATTTCATCATACATCTGTTTAAAATCCTGATTTCTTCACTGAACCTCCTCGCCCTACAGCTGACTTTCACCTAACATTTTCTCCACAGCTGACTTTCTTTGCCAAAACTTCAGACACCTGACTGTACGTCTTTCCCTACTTCTAGTGCAGCAGGTGTTTGTAATGATGTGAGGGAGAGGGGAAGGAAGGAAGGAAGGAAGGAGGTGGAAGTGGACCAAAAAACAAGGGAAGGGAAGGACAATTACCCTATTCGAGGCATCTCCTATTTATATCCACCCAAATTCATTAGTATATATGTCTAACCTACGCTGGAAACAATCCAACAGCCTATGTATATTTTGTTGGTTAATTGCTCAATAAATCAACAATCCTATTTCCAAACCAATATTTATGCAGATATCCTTCCTAAATCTAAAGTTTACAATTTATATCCATTGTTTCGAACTCTGTTTTACATTGTTTGAAACCTCAATCGAATACAAATTTGGCTTTTATATCTCTCATATAAGAGAGGTATTTAATTCCTCGGATTAGCTTTCTGCACTTTACATGTTCAATTGGATTTATGTCCATATGAGGACCTGAATTCTCTGCACTCTTTCTTGCAGTTCTCATAATTTATTGGATATAGCATCTTCATTTATGTGCACTATTCATATATTGTTTACTACTACAGTTTTTTACTGTTTTTCCCCTTTTCAGAGGGGGAAGATGAAATGGTTTATAGTAGGGGAAACAGGAAGATAATACATAAAAAGGAGCCATTCTTATGAGCTGTGACGTTCAGTAATGTTGAACTGGTGGCTTGGATTACTGTACATGTACCATAACTGCTTGCGATGCTGGAACTGTTTGTGACTGAGAGATACCATTCCCTGCTTTTGTATTGCGTCTTGCCTCTCCACTCAATGTTTCCTACACTCATCATTATAAATATTTCAGTTTATGTACACCCAGTATTTGTATGCCAGCATCAGCTTCACTCTTTCCAAGATGGGATCCATTAGATTCAAGTATTTTAATAACACTTTAATTTGTCAAACATTCCCTGTTTAGAACTCCAGCTACGTGTATTTCTTGAACGTTTGTGCTTGCTACTCTAGCTATAAGTATCTGTAGGATTGCCTTCTTCCAGAAACTCTCTTGTCTTCAGTTCCTTGTACTTTCTTCTGTCTTGAAGCTTGTGTATTATAATAGACTATTGCCTTTTTATTTTCATTTGGCCACACTGTACTACCTACACAGCTCTAATTGGTAATATGCTACTATTTTGATTGGTTTATCAACCTCGAGAACTCTTACTCCAGCTGTGAAAGTTAAGATTGCTTCTCAACCTTTGAGACTCAAACTACTGAAGAGGAGGGTTTTGTTCTTCTATTCCTATCAGTGGCTTTACTATTTCTTAGATTTACTTCACTATTCCTTTAGTTGCCCCTTCCTCTCCCTTCTTATATATCAACCTCCCCATTTATATTGTAAGCTTCGGTTTAGCTTTCATTACCTCGTATCAATTATTTGTATCTTGTCTCCCACACACTCTCAAATATTTAGAGCAATCGCTTGTGTTTTTGAGTCTATATTTACCATTTTTTAAATATATTTCTTCAGCTCCGCCACCTCGTAAAAATTAATGACCTGAAGATTATTGAAAATTAATAAAATAAAAAATTGTAATTTTTATGCCTCGTGAATTCTTTTCTTTTCTTTTACTTGACCTTCATTTCTTTCTAGGTTTTGTTTATCCTTTGAGTTAACTGGCTTTCTCTTCGTTATGTGTTTGCTCCTCAACCCAATTGGATAAGTTTAGATGTAGAAAAGACCTGGGTAAATACTTATTTGGAAATTGAGTTGTTGATTTGTGGAAAAGTTTTAGTAGATGTAGGATCACTTGATTGTTTCAAGCGTAGGCTAGACGTATATGAATGAGTTTGAGCTGTTTCGGTATGGGCCAGTAGGCCTTCTGCAGTTTCCTTAATACTTATGTTCTGATGCCTAATAACTTGTCTCATAATTCGGCTGATTCGTCTTTCTATTGAGCTGTTCATTTGGACGTTTACATCACTCGGTAATAACCCTTCCTTCACATGTAATGTATTGTAATGTTTACGCTTTAATCCACAGCGTAAAAAAGTTGAGGAGGTTTAGTGACATGTAAAAGCCTCTTATTATTGACTAATCAGGATTAGTCTCGATTAGTCAGGTGAGTTATCTTGCTGCTTGTGATGTTTTCTTCAGTGTGTGTGTGTGTGTGTGTGTGTGTGTGTGTGTGTGTGTGTGTGTGTGTGTGTGTGTGTGTGTGTGTGTGTGTCTTTCTCCTGCTCTTCCTTCGAGCACATGAACGCAATTTTTTCAACCGAGCCTCCAAAAATTATATCGCTTATGACAACTATTAACAGAATGTAAACATTGTTCAAAGTTCACGTTTTGCCCTATTGGATTTCTTCATCAGCATACTATATGAACACGAACTGTAAACCCTAGCCTAACCTAACCTAACCTAACCTAACCTAACCTAACCTAACCTAACCTAACCTAACCTAACCTAACCTATCTCATCTTAGGCCCCATCTAATTCTACAACTATTAGACTCCTAACCCATAAATCTCAAAACGAAGCAGTTCTAACGTTTCGGTCCGTCTTGGATCATTATCAAGTTGTGTAATTGAAATAAAAGTGGTTGAGAAAGTCACTTTATAAGGTAAGAGTGAGATAATAGGTAAGAGAATGAGATAATAGGTAAGAGAGTGAGATGAAGGTAAGAAAGGCAAGATGATTACCAAGAGAAATCACTAAACCATTACGACAATATTGTGGAAATCTGGAACACTTAACAACAAGAAAAGCCAACAAAACAGCAGCATATGTGCTGATGCCAACCCAAGAATTTTTAAGTAAAATCAACGACATCCTCAATGACGACACTAAATTTCAGTGAATTGCCAAGAACTCTTTGGAACACCTTAAATGCAAAGTGAGCAAAACTATCACCAGAATCAACGTTCATAAACGTTCTATCATAAACGTTCTATCACAACCACGTTCATAAATCACAAAGAGAGGTGGAATTCACTTCACTAAACTCCATTGCCTAAGTTATGCTTATGGCAATGTTAAGACACACAAACCAGGTAATCCACTAGGCCCTATAATCATTCAAATTCCAACCCCAATCCACCATCTTGCCCAAAGACTAACCGAAAATCCTAACTCTATATACTCCAAGCAATTATAGTCTTCAATCCTGAGCAGATTTCCTAGATATAATCAAGACTACACAGCCAGAAGAAATTCTTGCTTCACTAGACGTTGAATCCATCAACGTCCCAGTCGACACAACCATAGAAATGATACTGGACAGAGTATACAGAGACGAGAGCACCCCTAAATTAGACATACCAGAGTCACACTTGAAGAGCCTCTCGAGGCATGTACAAAGGAAGCTTCTTTCATCAGTCCGCAAGGAAACATGTATCAACAAATAGATGGAGTAGCAATGGGCTTCCCCCTTAAGAGTGTTATTTGCTAATTTTAACTTGGGAACCAACGAGGAAAGAGTCTTCAGTATCAGGCACAAACCAAGAGTATACTGTTGACCAAACCACACACTAGAAAGTGAAGAGACGAGGACGTTTCGGTCCGTAATGAACCATTATCAAGTCGATTGTGGTCCAGGATAATCTTCCAGGACGGACCGGAACGTCTTTTCACTTTCTAGTGTGTGGTTGGGTCAACAGTTTTAGCCACGTTATTTTGACTCCTCGTCTGAACAAGAGTATAATGCCGTTATGTCAATGCCGTATTTGCAATAGTAAAAAACTTACAGCTAATCGGTTTAAAAAAAAAAACATCTAGATAAAGAACCAAGACTTTGTTTCACCCATGAGAATAGTAACAACAACAGTCTGCCTTTTCTGGATGTGTTAATAACAAAAAACAGAAACATCTTTAAGCACCAGGGAATATACCCATCCTACTAACATAGGATTATGCCTGAACGGGAGGAGTGAGTGCCCCCAAGGATACAAAGTCAGTGCTCTCAACGCTTATATTCGTCGAGCCCTTACCCACTGCGCTGAATGGAGCAACGTGAGTAAGGAGTTAAAAAAAGGATAACACAAGTACTGGTGAACAATGGCTATAGTATCCACTGGACCAAAACCTCTACGAGGTTAGAAATAGCCTAAGCTATTCGATTAATAAACTTTTACAAGTCACATTTACAGCAAAAACGTCAATTCTGTAAAAAAAAAAGCGACGTATTAGATGTAAAGACAGATTGAGATTCTTATTTCCTCTCGTGGTCAATGGATTGTCCAACTCAATCTCACTTTGTCTCACTTTGTGTTCTCACGTTTACAAGAGCAAGGTGATTTTATTTAGTTCATAAATCAATGGATTAAAAAATATATTGATATATATATATTTTTTCTTACTGAAATCGCTTTGCTGCATTTATATTTCATACGAATATTCCTCTTTTTTTCAGCTTCCCAGGCGAGAGAGAATACTAACCACACCAAACAGGAGAAGGAGGAAAACAAAATAGTTTGAACCCAGTATTTTTAGAGAGTAAATACGGTCGTTCAAGATCATAAGAATTAATGAAACTGCAAAATATCTATTGGTCCATATTAAGAAGCTCCTACTTACATCCAACCCAAACATCATTCTTATATATGTGTGACCTACACTTAATCTATCGAGACCACGTCAATTATTCTACCCGGGGGATTTGTTCAATTCATGACAGAAACAAGGGATATGAGGACCTTATTTCAGTGTTTATAAAACATTGCGAGTTTGATTTACTTAATATTGTTGTCTTGATAATGTTCCACTGGGCATTATGTCGAGTGCACAAGAAATGCACTGATCTTGATGGAGTTCTGAGATGTTAAGATGTTCAGCATATCCTCTGCTGTGCCTCAGACTTGCTGGGTGATGAGACACTGCAGAGTTCAGCATACAATATGTTGACCTCAAGACTTCCTCAGTGGTGGGTACTGTAAGTCCTCAGTATGCTCTTGATTGGCATACTGAGTATGCCAATCACGAGGATATCTCATACACATACATATGTTATCACATATATAACATATGACAGTATTTTATGTAGTATCCTCATGATTGGCATACTGAGATGCTTTAGCATAGTGTATTGAGCATCACAAAAGGAAGAAACTGACTCCATCAGTATATCCTGTTTACGCTTCTGAGCCAGGATTCATCAAGCACCTTAGTGCCCCCCTTAAGAAACCTGATCATCTTGCCTGGATCATGACGACTTAATCCGTATTTAATAAAAACGTTACAAGCTTCGAAACTTTGTAAACAACGTTTAGTATTGTGATAGACAACTACGTAACACCTCAGAGATCATAAACTGCTTAATACATTGAATCTAAGAATACCATGATTCAGGACAAATGTATAAGTCGACTCTTAAGTGAATCTGGCCTTGGTCCCAAGAGGCCCAGTGATCATTAGAAGAATCCATATTGGTGAGATACTTCATCCGGGTGAAATCCTCAAGAAACCAGACAGAATAACTCAACTTTTGGGTCATGATGTAAAGTTATCAGAAGAAAGTAGTGATGTTCGACCTTCGGAATCGAATATGAAGGAAAGCACTGGAGAAAGCCCTATGGAGAAAGCACTGTGGAGAAAACACCAAGTCAATAATGACTATCTGACACTGGACATGGATCTGAGGACAAAGACCTGGGATATCAGAACAAGAACTGAATTTAGCCTGAATTTACCTAAGGGCCACTAATACTAGGAAAGTATTAATACTAGTGTATTAATACTAGCATTAATACTAGGATATATTAATACTAGTGGCATCGACGAGGACAGGAAGCCAGCGGCTTCTCAAAGGTCCCCCCCCCCCATTTTCCCTGATAATCTTTTCCAGTTGTATTTTAAACCCCAACGGAGTTTTTGTTGTTATTTTACGTTGAATTACGGCTTCGGCGGGTAGGTGGTTCCACGGGTTTATAACCCTATGGATGAAAAAAATCTCCTGTTCTCAGTCCTACATTGTGTCTTGTTGAGACTGAAACTGTTGCTCCTTGTTCGTGTTACATCTGACGTTTTGAAGAAATTGTCTGCAAATCGTTCAATATTTTAAGGATTTCAATGAGATTCGCCATGTCATGCCTGGTCTGCATTGTTGTTAGCCCTGTGGCCCTCAACCGTTCCTGATACGAGAGATGACTTAGCTCTAGAATGATTTTTGTTGCCCGGTGTTGCACCTTCCCCAGAGCAGCTATGTCTTTCTGAAGATGTCTCCATGCCTGGATGCAATAATCAGAGACTTATACAATTGAATGACTACCTTATTTTCCTAAAGGTAAAGGTCCACTTGATTATTCCCAGGGTTTGGTTAGCTTTTTTTTACTGCGCTCCAACTTTGTGCAACTTTTAGTGAATGATGGATTCTGACTCCAAGGTCCATTTCTTCATCAATCTCTTATAAGGTAGTGTTGTTAATTTGGTAGTTGTGACTTGGATTGTTATGCCCCACATGCAAGGTTTTGCATTTATCGATATTAAAAAGCATTTGCCAGTCTTCTGATCATTTGTAGAGTTCATGTAGATATGTTTGTAAGGTTTCAATATCATTTTCACTTCCCACTTTACCTTAGAAGTTAGTATCATCTGCACATTTTATGATGTGGTTTGTAATATTCTCATTTATGTCATTGATGAAATTAATAAAAAAGGTTGGACCCAAAATGGACCCCTGAGGCACCCCACTTACCACATTCCTCCAGTATGATTTATTCCCATTTAGCACGATCCTTTGTTTTTCTTTGTTTTAACCATTGTTTTATCCATTCCAGTATTCTCTCATTTATTACACGTGCCTGTAATTTCTTTACCAGTCTCTCATGTGGTGCATTGTCAAAAGCTTCAGCAAAGTCCATGTAAGCTACATCTACCGGAAGTCCTTTGTCTGAATAGCCGGTTACAGTTTCCAGAAATGTGAACAGGTTTGTAAGGCAGGATCTATTTTTAACAAACCATGTTGGGTTGATTTTACAAGACTGTTCTCTGTGAGATGTTGGATGGTTCCCTCTCTTAGGATTCTTTCCATGAGCTTGTAGATATGTGATGTCAAGCTGATCGGATTTGTAGTTTTCTGCCGAGTTCTTTCTACTTTTTTGGGAAAATAGGTGTAATATTTGCATATTCCCAATCTAGGAGAACTATCCCTGGGTCCAGGGATGTTCTGAAAAGGTGTTTTAGTGGTATGCATAGTGCATCTGTAAGTTCCTTTACGACTTTGGATTGAATTCCATCCACAGCTGGGGCTTTGAGTCTTTTAGTTTGTCAATGCTTTTCCTGATTGTATCGTAAGTAATGGGTATATCCCTTAATTCATTCTCTTCACCTCTTCATTCTCATATCCCTCTTCATTCTCTTGGATATGTGGACAAATGACCTGAGATACGAAAATAAGAACCTGGAATATCAGGACAAGGACCTGGGATATGAGGACAAATGATCTGGGATATGAGGACAAATGATCTGGGATATGAGGACAAATTCCTGAGATATGAGGACAAAGGCCTGAGATATGATGAGAAGGACTTTAGATAATAGAATAGAGGATACGAACGCTTCCCACCCACTAGAACCATCGAGAATCGAACGCCGATGATACCAGATACAAGGCCGTCACTGTAACGAACAGCCCAAGTAAATGGTGCTTTTCAATCATGAATGATCCACGTCTTGAATTGTACAGTTACAAAAGCATTTTTTGAGAATAGAGATACAATTTTTTTTCACGTGTGCAAATAGGGAAAACATACATATATATAAATAGGAAAATAATATAAATAAAAAGGGAAAAATATACAAATAGGGAAAATGTCTACAAAGAGGGAAAAATGTCTACAAATTGGGAACATACATTATTCTTTCACTCTATTAAGACGCAAATTTCATTTCATTGTTGGAAAAGTGCTACATAACGAATTAAAGTATTCGAGTCCCCTTGCTCTTCTCTGAACATCTCAAACCGAATGTAGAGCATTTGGAAACCAGTTATAAGCAGGTTGAAAACTAGTAAGAAATAGATTGAAAACCGGATGGAAACCCAGATATAAAATAAGGTAGAACTAAATTGGAGACTAGCTAGAGTCCTGTTAGAAATCATTTGGAAACATAGTTAGAAACCAGTTGGAATCCTTCTACAAAACTGGTGGATATCAACTGGAAACTGGGAGCTCTAACAACATCGTATCATCAACACTACATAACGTATTTTTCATCTTGCCGTATTATCCGTGGCTTATAATTTTCACATTGATCACAATACAAAATAGATTAACACATCATTACAAAAAAAACTAAATAAAAAAAGGAGTAATTCCATAAAACATAATGTTTTGTAAAGGAACTCATTGGTGGTACACTTCGTCCTGCATTACCAACCACCAATAGACTCACAGGTAAAAACGACTTAATCACGACAAAGTTCCCACACACACCTTTAATGACGCCCCAAATGCCATTGTCAAGAATGTCGCTGGAGAAGCCCTACTAGTTAATGTCAGGTAATTATTTTACGTTGGCTAAAAAAGGCGATAACATAATAGTTTTATGTTTAATTAATGGATGTACGCTCTGGTCGGTAGCAAGAGGAGTATCCATTCATCTATCTTAACAGTGGATTAAGGATTTTATAATAATATATATATATATATAATATATATAGATATATCTATATATATATATATATATATCTAATATATATAATATGAAAAAGACTGCCATGAACGCGCGAAGCCATATATCACTAAGCACTCTTTGACCTCGGCCAGGATTCGAGACCCATGCCGTCCAGGAATCACCCAAACGTACACACGTCCGTGGACACACCGCACCAATGTCGCTAATATATATAATATTTTATATATAATATCTATATATATATAAAAAAAAAAAAAAAAAAAAATATATATAATATATATTATATATATGATTATGAGACGGTATATAGATATATTAGTATCATGGAGCAAGCATTTCCTTAGACTGTATATTGTTATTAGAATGATGATGCCGAACTTAAATGTAAATACAAATCTCTAAATCACGTTCATATTCTGGTCTTGAACTGCACATTTTCATCTTAATTGTTGATAACACACCACTCACACACACAACACCCCACAAAACCTACACGACGACACACCTAACACATCACACCTCACATACAGGATTTGAACAACATTTTCTGTCTATTTGCAGTTGTATGTACTACGCGGGTTAAGCTCTAGTGCCTGGGCCCCGAGAAAGAGTGAACAAGAAGACGCTGGGTCATAGTTAGGGAGAGGAACTCAACAGAGACCAGAACAGCAACAGGTTGAGGTAAGAGAAGTGTCACACATCACGAGAGAGGTCGAGGACGACGAAAGCGAGGGCTGCGAATTGGTAGTATTCTTTGAGAGATACAGTTGTCACTACGATAATCAGAACTGACCGAAATAATCTCTGGTTATGTTCAAGTGTTGCTTCCAAATTGCATTTATTGAGTGAATAACCCTCATGCAATATTGAGTAGTGGATATTTATCATGCT
>WNGS01000543.1:14243194-14258122 GCA_020271785.1 Procambarus virginalis | reverse complement strand
ACACATCCAAACTTGCTTGACCAGACCACACACTAGAAGGTGAAGGGACGACGACGTTTCGGTCTGTCCTGGACCATTCTCAAGTCGATTGTGTCCTGGATTATTCTCAATCGACTTGAGTATGGTCCAGGACGGACCGAAACGTCGTCGTCCCTTCACCTTCTAGTGTGTGGTCTGGTCAACATACTTCAGCCACGTTATTGTGACTCATCTCCTGCATCCAAACTTGCTTGATTCTTATTCTCTGCCATACTCTACTGGACCTCCAGTGTCTTATATGTGAATCGAAAATAGTACCCAGTAATTTGCGTGTCTAACTTAGATTCACAAGGAACTGCATCTCATTCACCAATGGATAATTTATACACTACGATCGTTGTGTGGGATCGAATGGAAGATTATTTTTCCGAATAATATTTAATACTTATTGTTGAAAGTGATGATTAACAATTATTAACGCCCTCTAATATATACATCAAAATTATGAAAATATATAAAAATGCTTATATATCACAAATCTTTAGCAATCAACTTGATGATTCAAGTCCTCGTACACTCCGGCCGCTGACAGTCTCAACCACCACAGACCTGCCAATACTGTTACAGAATATAATTTTCTCGAAGAAGATGAAACAATATATATTTTCTTTTGGAGGGTAATAGGCGATAGTTCTCACGTGAGGACATTATTGTTAACCTTTTGTAACGACAACGTCAGCTACATGTCGTGGCTTGTACTACATATTGGCTGATGTGTAGGTCAGAGATATAGTCGTGTGTAGATCTGAGATATAGTCATGTGTATGTCATAGAGGTATAGTCATGTGTAGGTCAGAGATATAGTCACGTGTATGGCATACAGATATGGATAGATACAGATTGAGAGAATGAGATTTTGATCCAAACTTCTATCTTGATCTTAATATGTTTACTTTCGCAATATATCATCTTATGTATGCTAATTAAAAAAAAACTACTATTTTCTATTTTTCTAAAACTATTTTTCCTTTCATTTATAGTAGTGAAAGCCACAGTGTTCCGATATTTAGATAATATTTAGATAGTTGTCTATATATATTCACCAAGAGAGTATGAAGTCAGTCATATACAATTATTCCCCTGCAGGTGTTACTAACAGGTATTTCCTGCACTACTTACAGATGTTCCCCTGCAGGTGTTACTAAAGGATATTTCCTGCACTACTCACAGATGTTTCCCTGCAGGTGTTACTAACAGATATTCCCTGCAGAGTGCTGGAGGAACAAACCAGACGTCTAATGGCCCAATAGGACTCACTGAGCTCTGTAAACAACGTCAGTTAACAAAGGGTTTATCAAGCATAACCTGTTCGACTTCTAAGTTACTATAAAGATAGAGAGAGAGGAGCGGTAAGACTGAATCTTCCCAAAGCTTCAGAAAACTTTAAAAGTCATCTAGGCTGCAGACTCTAGCAACATGTGTTTCAGACATTATAGTCCATGTAGCGACTATGTACTTGGCGTAACAAGGAAGGAGGGAAACAAGCAAACCTTACCTTTTTTTAGGCCTGATATAGTACATATATGTACTTAATAATGCCAAACATACGCAATATTAGGCCTGTTTTTTGACTGGTTATTTAGACTTAAGATCTGATTTGGTTGTTAAAGTTTTTGTTATGTCTTAGAATACCAATAGTACAAGATTTGTACTTTTTGGTAGACGTAACAGTCCATATTTTGTACATTCCATTCATCCTATCTGGGAAGAAGTTGACCCTTATACAAACTATATTAAAAAACTTTATTAACTAAAAGAGTACTTTATTGTTTTAAGAGAGTACCTCTAGGAAAGGAAACTGAATATCACAGTACAAGAAAACAATTCTGGTGAGAATAACAATGGTGAGCTGTTGTGAACTGAACTTAACATAGCCGAGTGACGCAAAGGATTGCTACAATGGCCCAACCTGTTTCAAACGTGTTCTAACAGCCTCAGAGGAAATATAGTCGTTCATATCCAAGTTTGTCGACAATATGAAGTAGCTTCGAACCACAGAGGATACTGGGAGAAGGAACGGAAGACCCGTGCTTCCCCTCATAGATTATTAATAGATAGCTATTATGATTTACCTTCTCGAGTCAAAGAAGGATGCAAGAGCACACTCACACACACAGACACACACACACACACACACACACACACACACACACACACACACACACACACATACACACACACACACACACACACACACACACACGCGCACACACACACACACACACACACACACACACACACACACACACACACACAAACACACACACATATATATATATATATATATATATATATATATATATATATATATATATATATATTATATATAAATGCAAACTGTAACACAATGTAATAAAATAAATAAGAAATAAATCATATTCTATAAAATAATAAAAAGTAGGGGTGGTAGAAGAGATAGATAGATAGACAGATAGATAATAGATAGAAACGGTAGCAAGGTTCTGGAAGAAAAAACGCAGTTGTATGCCCAAGCGGGCCAGCCATGCTCCCCAGGTCAGGAACATTCGGTATGCAGACCTCAGAATAAAGATTCACCATTCTGAGCTGCGGGGGCTTGAACTCCTTCCTGCCTTTACGAGACTGGATATACAACGCCCAAGTAAATTGTGGAATGTTAAGTTTTCGGGTGAGGTCAACCTACGTGTGAGGTCAGGTTGCGGCCCAGCTGCAGAATGGGTTAAATGCTCCATATTTTTTAATTTACAGACATAAGAAACATTACACAGGAAAATCAATATAGCTAACGTATCTACGAGAAATCAACGGCAATGAGAGTCGGTGACCACACTCCAGATAGGCACCATCTCAATATATAAAATATTGTCCTTCACTGGGTCAGTAGCTTGAAGAGTGGATAGGTTCTAAACGATATTCAAGAATCACATTCAATATCTGAATATAATGAGAGCAAATACACGGCTCCTTCCCCCCCCCCCCCTGTCTAGGAATGGAACTGCGTACATTCCGTTCCTTCCTTATCTGATTACCTGCGTAGTCTAGCTCTTCCTCCTGGCCAGAGGACAAAGGCTGAGATTATTCAAAACGATCTTTGAGAGTCAAAACGGAGGCTCCTAGAAACTTACTAAGCTTAAGATGGAAACGAAATAAAATCGGTTGAAATTTGAACACAAAGGCTCGCTGCATGGAAAACTGACCAGGTATTGGCTAGACCAAGAATCAGTTCACTTTAAAGATATAATCAATGGAGCGCTACCTCGGGGACTGTAGCTATGGCAAGCTATTGCTTGCAATAGCTACAGTCCATTGTGTCGTAAACACTATCACTACATTCGAGATCACAGATACGATCACTGAGAAATATGTCGCCGAAATACACACGCATGTTTTGTTTTGCGAGCCTTTGGAAATCGTGTCATTAGACTTTAAGATTATGGTTCTATAATGAGAAGGGACTCAGACTAGTCCCCATACGCTAAGCATCATAAACACAGTAAATATAAAAAACAACATGGTATCTGACAGTCTCGCATACTTCACAGATGGATCAGTAGACCAGCAGAGAGAGAATCGGAGCTGCAGTTTAAGGACATTCTATAGCTAGTTGGACACTCTCAAACGGCTGTTCAACTTTACGAACAGAGAACTTAACCATTCAAGAGGCTTTGGAACATGCCTTTGCTGAACATCAAGAACACGTTATCATACATACTGATTCAAGAACTTTCAATAAGGGCTTGCAACAAGAACACTTACGTGATAACATCCATCTCACCACAAGAGTATTGGAACAATGAACAAACAGAAATACACTTACATCGCACCAGACTTGCATACCCCCATGTACATGGGAAATAGGTTTATAGGTTCCCGAAGAAGAGAGGAAATGTCAGCATTGTGAAGAAACGCCAGACAGGCCACTGGAATATTCTCTAACACAGTGCAGAGTTGCAAACCAAATGTTTCAATTGAGATTTAACAGAGCAGAAGAGATTGTTAAACACGTTGGACATGCTCTTACTGAAGCCAACATATGGTTCATAAATACTGATCCGCCGTCTAAGTCAGAAATAAATAACACTTACTGGCCATGCAGAGGCTTAGGGTTCAATTCAATTCAATTTTTTTTCTTTATTATGCACCTCATACCCATCCCGTGGGAGGTGGTGTAAAGGGTTACAGAGACACATAATGGGTTCAGGAACTGAACCCTTTAGTTCGTTTACCTAAGCAAATAACAATCTTTTGACGCTTGTTACACAATTATTAATGTTATATATACATGTACACATACACATACATATATGTACATATATATACATGCACATATATACATACGAAAACGAATTATATTCAATCACCTACACAAATACACACATCAATAATCTTTTGTATCACAAGTGATTCAACAAGAGGCTCACAACAGTCACTATACAAGGCACTTTACATCTATTGTGAGTCACACAGTTACTAGTCTTGCTCCAAACTCACCCAACTGGGCGGCAGCTTTACAGTCATGTGCTCCACACCCACCCAACTGGGCGGGCAGCTTACAGTCATGTGCAGGCTGCACCTACATTAAGCAAATTTTGGATACTTCGCTAAGATTTCGGGCCGCACATCATTATAAATGAAGTACTACATATTTCCTGGACACCATTAATGGTGTTATCTCTGAATAACACGATTTTCCGCGATTTTTCACATTCCATTATATAATGACGCAAAGTATGCGAATAGTTCTGCTGACAGAGTTTATATTTAGTCAAATCTACATCAGCAGATGTTACAAACTCCCAGAGGTACTTGTAGGGAATGCTATTCCTCTCCCCCCCCCTCCTAAAAAAAAGTTCCCCTATATGGGTTAATTGACCTTCAGCAGTTTCCGTAAATATTATGTTGTGATCCTATAACATCATTCAACAGCTCAGAATCACCGTATACAAATTAATCGTTTCTTGCAGCATGTCCAAACATCCTATGCAATTTCTGACCACATTTTCCTGAAAAGGAATAGTTAAAATATATATTTTAAAAAGATCCCTAAACTCTGGTTTAAAGCTTTGTCTGTTACTAGTTTGGTTTCTTAGCAGAAACTAAGGTCTAAGGTCTAAGAAACTTTGGTCTTCCCGCAGAAACTTGGGTAAATGATACATAAGGAGATCGCAGATGCAGTCGCCGCTTCTTTTCTACAACAATTTTTGTTATTTCCTATATTTTATTACTGAATATGTTACAGAATCAACGACTATTGACTTCTGTTATTAGGTTAAGAGCCTCGCTTAGAGTCTTAGTAGGTTTCCTACTGTTAGAAGGAACAGTTGGACGTGGCGTGGTGGAGGTGGTTTTGTTTCAAGCGTAGGATGTACCTTGATTGTTTCAAGCGTAGGATGGACATGTATATAAGTGGGATTGGGTGGTTATAAATAGGAGCTGCCTCGTGTGGGCCAATAGGCCTCCTGCAGTTACCTTTATTCTTATGTTTTTATGTTTTTAGAATACCCTAACAGTATTCCCTAAACTTACTTATTCTCAACTTACTATTGGGTGCAGATGCGAAAATTTACAAATCAGTGCCCAATCGTACCACTCTGAAACTCTTGTTCATCTATCCAGTTTACGTAGCCAGGCTCATTGCTCAGATACTGACTTGGTGACTCTCGGGATTATCGTAAGACATTTTTCATGTGTTTAAGAAAGTATGGGCAATATATTGGCGTTGCATAATCTGTTATTGGTCTCGCGTACGTGGTAAACAGTGACCAGATGGTTTGTGAATGTTAGTATTTATATGCTTGTGTGGTGTTAACTATTTTTAGTATGAATTTGAAGCTTAAGATTCCAAGCTATTATCGTTGTGTTTCGCTTTCTTTGTCAATTTTATTGTAAATATTGTAATTAAACAAAAAATTGTTTTAACACACTAACTACTGATGTTTATTCGAAATATAATTTTTTTATTTTGGAAACATTTAATTTTTTTTTATACTTTCTATATCTTTTCTTCAGAGATTTACAGCTGCAACTTTTTCTTCTGCTTAATTTAGTTCTCAATTTCTTTTCAATCATTTTTCACAAATTTATATTTGTTTTGTTATTTTCCCAACATTATAAATTTTCCTCGTAGCTCAAGTTTCTTATCTCTGGGTCCCATTTTGCTACGTGACTTTTGTCTTTTGCGGTACCTGTTTTCGTAATTCTTTGGCTGACGTCAAGACAAGCGTTTCGCTGATCCTGTCAACATTCTAAAAGGCAGAGACAAAATTAATACAATTTACCTCTACCCCACTGCATATCCTGACTTTCTATGTGCTTATGGTCTTAAAATAAGCTTATGTGCTCATTTTACCTCAATAAACGTTTCGTAATAACTTATTACATTTTCAAAGACTTTTAGTATACACACACACAACTATAACCTGCAAACACTAAACAGAGTTCTTACTATGCTATGATTTAAACAGCTTTCATTTTTCCTTTTATGGTGGCTGGGACAGTGCGCTGGAGGTCCTATTTTGGCCTTGAAGATGTTAGAATGTAACTGTTAGCTGGCTTTTGATAGGCAGTTGAGTTTGCATATGTAGAAGATTAGACATCGCCTAAGCACTACATATGAAGAAGGAAATGTATATGTTTATCTCTCAGAATGTTCGGTAATACGTTTATTGTTTGTGATGTGTGTCTATGTATGTATTAACACGATGTACTGAACGGGGTGAGAATAGCTTGAGCTACCTCATCCCTTTGTGTGTATTTTACCTCAATAAACTTATTTCAATTTCAATTTCAAACAAGCTCAATCAACTATCTACAACCAGCTAGCACTCAGTTACCTTCTACGTCACCTTCACCCCACTCTCAGTTATATATTCGGTTGCTTGAGGTCAATTATATTCGCTTCTTCTCATCTGCCTTTGACAATGTTGTTAGTGCCAATGAAACTCATCTCTTTACGTCAGGCACAAAGAAAACTGAGAAATGAATTATAGAGAGTTCATTTTTCAACTTCCTTTTCAAGTGAATAACATAAGAAATATAGAGAAGATTAGTGCTTGAATCATTGATGTCACACTATATATATATATATATATATATATATATATATATTATATATATATATAATATATATATATATATATATATATATATATATATATATATATATATATATATATATATATATATATATATATATATATAATATATATATAACTTATATGGGGGTAAATTACTACCTCTTATCATGACCCAATTATAGAGGTTTCTCCCCCTCTTATTAATAGAGGTCTCTACATATTTGAGTAATAGGAGCTCTATAACTCTTATATTTTTCAATTCCCAAATTAGTATTTTGTGAGGAACTCTGCCGAAACCATTTTTAAAGTCCAAATAAATGCAATCCGCCTATCCATTTGTTTCTTGAATAATTTCAGAAACTCTATCATAGAAATTCAGCATATATGATGTGTGTGTGTGTGTGTGTGTGTGTGTGTGTGTGTGTGTGTGTGTGTGTGTGTGTGTGTGTGTGTGTGTGTGTGTGTGTGTGTGTGTGTGTATGTGTACTTATCTAGTTGTGCTTGCGAGGGTTGAGCTTTGGCTCTTTGGTCCCACCTCTCAACTGTCAATCAACTGGTGTACAGGTTCCTGAGCCTACTGGGCTCTATCATATCTACATTTGAAACAGAGTATGGAGTCAGCCTCCACCACATCACTCCTTAATGCATTCAATTTGTTAACTACTCTGACACTAAATTTTTTTTCTAATGTCTCTGTGGTTCATTTGGGTATTATGTTTCCACCTGTGTCCCCTTGTTCGTGTCTCCACCCGGGCTAACGAGTTTGTCTTTGTCCACCCTGTAGATTCCCCCGAGAATTTTGTGGGTGGTTATCATGTCTCCCCTTACGCTTCTGTTTTCCAGGGGACGTGAGGTTCAGCCCCTTAGCCTCTCCTCGTAGCTCATACCTCTCAGTTCTGGGACTAGTCTGGTGGCATACCTCTGAAACTTCTCTAACTCTGCCTTGTGTTTAACTAGGTATGGACTCTAGCCTCGAATATGCAGGCTAGAGCTGCATATTCCAGGATTGGTCTGACATAAGTGGTATGCAAGGTCTTGAACGATTTCTTACTCAAGATTTTTTTTTGTGTATGTGTGTGCTTAAATGTTCTCAAATAGATATGCATTAAGGTTCTATATACAGCTACTAAGCTTTGCAGTCCAGACTATTAGATGTATGGAGCAATATACCCACACACACACACACACACACACACACACACACACACACACACACACACACACACACACACACACACACACACACACACACACACACACACAAACACACAGGGTCAGACTTCAGTGCTAGACTCCGCCTCTTCAGCTGTTGGGTGTCTAAAGCCCTAAAACCATTACTCTTTTGCTCCTATTCTTCACTAAAATCACATATTTTAATATTTTGTTTGAAGCTTGTATGACTAACTCTTATTCTAGTACAATTCATTGTTTTCAATTACTCTTCGCTATAAAGGTATTGCCTGACGTACCTGTAACTCTTGTTGTCTCTTGCTTGCGTACCTCTTGTGTGTGTCTCTTGCTTGCATACCTCTTGTTGTCTCTTGCTTGCATACCTCTTCCCTTACTTAACTCACAGTAACTCACTTACTTGTAACTCACTTACACACACACAGCTGATCTGGTCCACACTTTCTTTGAGCACGATTTCGACAAAGTTTTGTTCCTGTTAAAGATGATGGTTAGCAGTCCTTAGAGTGTTTATCTCTCTGTCATGTTATCTCTCTGTCATGTCATCTCTGTTATGTCATCTCTGTTAGGTCATCTCTACGTCATGTTATCTCTCCGGCATGTAAACACTTTGTCGTGTTATATCTGTCTTGTCATTAGTGTCATTATCTCTGCCATGCCACTTATCTGACATTTCATTTATAAATAAATCTCTCCTCTACGCTTTCCTTATACAGTTTTATTACTTACTATCTTCCTGCTTTATTGCAACTTACTGATCTTTTTCAAGTTGCCTTGTTCCTGAGGCGTGGACTCCCTAGCGGTCATCGCTGGGTCCTCGTACTTATACAGGCACTTGAGAATCCTTATCTTGCATTTACTGCTATTAAACTCGAGTAGCCATCTTTGGAAACAGCTCTGCAGTTTTCCTATATCTGTCTGGGGTGTAATGAGGTCTTCAACTGTCCTTACTGTTTTCACATGATCGTTAATAGTTCTCGAACAGGTCCTTTGGTTATGTTGCTCTTTATCTACCTTGTAATCTTATTTATCCACTCTTACTCTGTCTCCTGCAGCGGGTTAGGTACTCTCTAGAATGTCATACAAATACAATCACCATTCAGCATTTTACATATTTTGAGCCAACACAGAAATTAAATATAGAATGTGAAGTAATTGTAGACGTTATATAAAGCTAAACACACAAAAACATTCTCCAATATATATCCAGAGGAAAAACGTAGTGTATTTAGGGCTATAGCTCATGGACTCCTCCTTAGAATCAATATCAACCCTCGAATCTTTTCTCATCAGGTGATGCACTGTCACGTCTGTTGTTCTGTCAGAATAATAGGTCGCATTTTTGACGTTATGGTAACGTATACTATGTATACTAGTATACTAGAGCATACTATGGAATTAGAACGTTAGCCTCACACAACTTTCCATGGTGAATAGTGATTGTATGACCAGTGTCGTATGGTGAGGGGGGGGGGACCTCCATGCCTCTCCTTGAGAGAACGAGAAAGATAAAGGAGAGAAAGGGAGAGAGGAGGGAAGGACAGAGGGAGGGAGGGAGACTGGAAGATAAGGAGAGAGGGGCAGTGAAAAGGTGAGAGAGAGAGAGAGAGGAGAGAGAAGCCTGAGCACTGTCAATTACCCCAACAGAGATCATACACAATGTTTCTCCCCACATAGAGGGAGATACATCTCCCTCTATGTAGATATGTAGATGTAGATACATGTATCCACATCTTCAAATGTAGATATGATAGAGACCAGTAGGCTCAGGAATCTGTACATCAGTTGATTGATAGTTGAGAGGCGGGACCAATGAGTCAGAGCTCAACCCTCCGCAAGAACAACTAGGTCAGTACAACAAGGTGAGTATAGAGATACATGTGGTGCACAATAGAGAGGTTCATTACATAATGCTGTACTTGTTGTGAGGAGGTTTCATTCATTGTAGCTATATGTACTATCATTGTAACTTTATATGTACTAATCATTATTAAAGGATAGATTGGAGAATATACATTTGTACCATACTATGGACTCACCATAGAATGGAAAATGTTACAATGATAAAGAGTGTATATAATGAAGATGCAATGACAAAATACCCTAAATCCCCATTTATTAAAAAAATGAATATGAACTGCATGCGTTTTCAACGTCTCTTCACGAAAATGAACTGAACCTCTAGATATCAGAACAAATAGCGATCCAGTGCTAGCGAGAAACTGGTTCGAATTCAGTCTCAAAGATGAAATATTTTTGTTTATTGCCACACAACAACCAAACTGCAATAGTTGCAATGTGAGATCCAATACCACAACCATACTGCAGTACTTACAGTGAAAGATTCAACACCACAACCGCTCATAAATGCTTGCAATGCAAGATCTAGTATCACAACTGCATTGCAATACTTGCAATGCAAGATCCAGTATCACAACTGCATTGCAATACTTGCAATGCAAGATCCAGCTTCACATACAATGTTACATATATACATATATAATTGTGGCTAAGTAGGCTCTTAATACAACCCTTCGCCTACCTCATTCTAATTTCCTGTTTCATAAATGCTAGACGATAATTTGCATACATCACTGTCTACATTTTCTTGAACTGGTTTACTGACAACCATGATTTTTGAATCTTAGAATTGAACAGCAATCTTAGCAGATATAGATTGCAGCGTGTAGAATATTGCTTATATATATATATTGCACAAGTTTACATGGGTTTATGGGCTGATTGTGTGAATATATTTTCTTATGTCATACAGCATAATCGCCAATTGGTTGAGTAAACTTTAGTGAAATGTTAATGTCTGGTTTCATAGTGAGATAAAATGTATAAGAAGAGTTCTTTTACAGTTCACTTTGTGTAAGATGTTCTCCTGTATCTCGTGAATTCATAGTTCATAGTCTCATAGTCTCATAGTCTCATAGTCTTATAGTCTTATAGTCTCATAGTCTCATAGTCTCATAGTCTCATATCTCATAGTCTCATAGTCTTATAGTCTTATAGAAGCGTAAGCGTTTTTTTATAGTGTTGTTATAAGTTATTCCTTATAGTGTTTATATATGTAGATGGGGCTGCCGGCGGTGCCCAGGTCAATGTCTGTCTCTCTGTCTCATCTCATTCTGTCTCTCTCTTCTTCTTCTGCTTTTATGTCTATCGCTATCTATCTGTGTTAGTTTATCTTGTTTTTTTCTGTGTGGTCTATGTTTATCTTTACATCTCTTAGTCTATGTCTCTGTTTTTCTTTCTTTCTCCGTCTATCTGTATCTTTGCCTCTTTCTCTGTCTGTCTATCTCTTGCTGTGGGTGGGTTTCTCTTTTGTGTCTCTGCCTGTTTGTATATATCTGTTTCTCTGTCTCAGGTTCACAGGTGTCCTATGGCACCGCGCCTGCTGTTGTCCTTTGATTAGTGTCGATCCGGACATGTTGGGCACGTACCCAACACCAATTACTGGGAAAATATGAGTGAGGCAGGGGAAATGAATACAAATTGGCTAGAATAACGCAATATATAATCAAGAAGAACAAGTTAAGGTGTAACAAATCGGTGATAGGTAAGGACGTAATAAGAATAGAGAATCTGTAGAATCTGATGGATATTCTGCCTTGTTGATGTTAAAATGTACCTGAGTGTGAATTGGCTGATGATAGCTTGTTGAGAGTGTTTGATATGTAGTGCAGGCGATGAGTCACAATAACGTGGCTAAAGTATGTTGACCAGACCACATACTAGATGGTGAAGGGACGACGACGTTTCGGTCCGTCCTGGACCATTCTCAAGTCGATTGTGTGGTCACACAAGTCACACAATCGACTTGATATGTAGTACTTCGGCTATGTCTGGTCTTTTATTGTCGTTGTAACTGTAGGTTATTTAGGTGTTGCTAGTTAGGATATCTTTTGTGTAGAAATTATATGTTCTTTGATGGTTCTTTGTTGTATGGGCACGAGAAATATAAAGATAATTCGTGCCAAAATCATTGTTCTAATTACAATCTTTTATTAAACTTATATGTAGAGAAAGCTTATCGTGGGACACTGATGATCTCTCTTGAGGTTATGCATGAAAGGCTGTCAAGATTTATGATAGATGATTGTATTTCATTTATGATTGTATTTCATTTATGATTGTATTTCATTTATCATCTCACATTCACGTAAAGAAGTGCGAATGGTCGCAGAGCCTACAGTCATTGTATCATTCTGTATATCATTCACTGATCATGGCATGTACACTAACGAATGATTATATATATCTACGAATGATTATATACATCTACGAATGATTATATATATCTACGAATGATTATATATATCTACGAATGATTATATATATCTGTAACACCTTATATTCTTTCCTCAGTACGAATATTGACGTCCCTCTCCTCCCTCTTATCTGTTCCCTAGTTCCCTGTTCCCTGTTTCCTAGTTCCCTCCTACGTTCCCTAATGTTCCCTGGCACTGGGATTGGGATCCTGAATGATATGTTGCAATTGTTCTCTGTTCTACGACACAAGACGATCCTCAATATTGACCAAGCTTCTCACTTAACACAACATGACACAGTTTGTATTCCTGAGTAGTATGTGATTTTCTGAATGTTTATGTCTCCAAAGTAAAGAAAAGGCTATTAATCCTTTCAAAATTTGCTTTGACCTGTGCCTAAAACAGCGTAGAGAAGACCTCTTGGAGGCACGTGAAGGCTGGCGACTCCTTATCTAGGGAGGTCGTCGACTCTTTCGCTTTCCTGAGACTGATGGATGCCTATCTCGATATATTTCGATACTGTCGCGATATATTGCTTCATAACTCTGCAGTCTTCAGGTACTTTGAAGACGTCGTTTCTAAGCTGGCTGAGGCAAAGATTAAGGGAAAGTTTCATGGGAACAACAGCCATCTTCTTTTCTCTGGAAGCATGAGAAATCAGATAATTATAGAATCCAGGAACCGAAATAAAAATTAAAATTAAAATATTCATTCTCAGTGTAATTACTTCTAATACTTACTTGCTAATTTTCGTGTCTTAATCTGTATTTCTCCAACTTTTATTTTGTATTCTTCATTGTATAAGTTAACATCCTCCTCCGTCTCTTCCTCCCTCATCCATCATTGCTTTAGAATCTTGTTTACATGCGTAGTGATGTTTCCCCTTATCTCCATGATAAGTGAAGATGCTCATGAATACTAATGCTTGTCTCTATGAGAAGATACTCTAGAATAGAACTGCTTATCTCTATGATAAGTGTAGATACTCTACTTTTTTGTGAATTTGTTTTTGTTTTCAATCTTAATCCCCCGTATTCCTTATTCCACTCCTCCTAATCCGATTTTTAAATTTTTTGGCTTTCTTTTTTTGGCTTAGCAATATTCTTCTTCTTCTCCTTCTTCTTCCCTTTCATCTCGTAAGACAGAGTCGAAGTTAGGATTCAGGTTCTGGAGTTCTCTTCAATTAACCGAACGCTTTTTAGTGACTGCTGATTCACTTCTGTTAGTGACTCGGTACTGATTCATGTCTGAAATATTTTATAATATCTATTTATTCTCTTGTTTGTGTCTTGAAAAGATAAGTAAAAATTTCATGTAATGAAGTTTAACTTTTTGCAGGAATAAAATAGCTCCTTTGCAGTGAAATTTTTGAATAATTTCTGCAGTTAAGGCATGTGTAAGAAGCTAGTATTAGTGAAAAATGTGCTTCAGGGTTATAATCCTGGCATCCTGGGACGGTCTTAGTTTGGGTAGATATAAATAGGAGCTGCTTCGTATAGGTCAATAGGAGCTGCCTCGTATAGGTCAATAGGAGCTGTGCCTCGTATAGGTCAATAGGAGCTGCCTCGTATGGGTCAGCTGCCTCGCATGGTCAATAGGAACTGCCTCGTATGGGTCAGTTGCCTCGCATGGGTCAATAGGAGCTGCCTCGTATAGGTCAATAGGAGCTGCTCGTATAGGTCAATAGGAGCTGCCTCGTATGGGTCAGCTGCCTCGCATGGGTCAATAGGAACTGCCTCGTATGGGTCAGTTGCCGCATGGGTCAATAGGAGCTGCCTCGTATAGGTCAATAGGAGCTGCCTCGTATGGTCAATAGGAGCTGCCTCGTATGGGTCAGCTGCCTCGCATGGGTCAATAGGAGCTGCCTCGTATGGGTCAATAGGAGCTGCCTCGTATGGTCAGCTGCCTCGTATAGGTCAATAGGAGCGCCTCGTATCGGTCAATAGGAGCTTGCCTCGTATGGTTCAGCTGCCTCGCATGGGTCATAGGAGCTGCCTCGTATGGGTCAATAGGAGCTGCCTCGTTGGGTCAGCTGCCTTGCATGGGTCAATAGGAGTGCCGTCCTCGTATGGTCAATAGGAGCTGCCTCGTATGGGTCAATAGGAGCTGCCTCGTATGGGTCATAGGAGCTGCCTCGTATGGGTCAGCTGCCTCGCATGGGTCAGTAGGAGCTGCCTCGTATGAGTCAATAGGAGCTGCCTCGCATGGGTTAGTAGGAGCTGCCTCGTATGGGTCAATAGGAGCTGCCTCGTATGAGTCAAAAGGTCCTCTGAAGTTTCTTTTGTTTATATGTTCTTGTGTCTTGACATCTTGAGGTTATCCTGTTATCTTGCAAGGTGTATTAAGTGGTGTATCAAGGTGTATTAAGC
>WNGS01000543.1:14213088-14228123 GCA_020271785.1 Procambarus virginalis | reverse complement strand
AACACTGGTTTGGTCTTAAATAATGCAGACTAACACTTGCTTGTTCCTCATTTATGTGGAGAAACATTTGTAACACTGGTTTATTATTTATTGATGGAGAAACAGGGCAACTCTGGCTTGTTCCTCATTCATGTAGAGAAACACTTGTTTCTTCCTCATTAATGTAGAGAAACACTTAATTCTTTCTCATTAATGTACATAAACATTGAATTCTTTCTCATTAATGTAGATAAGCATTGAATTCTTTCTCATTAATGTAGATAAACATTAAATTCTTTCTCATTAATGTAGATAAACATTGAATTCTTTCTCATTAATGTAGATACACATTGAATTCTTTCTCATTAATGTAGATAAACACTTGCCTCTTCCTCATTCATGTAGAGAAACCCTTAATTCTTTCTCATTATTGTAGAGAAATACTTGTTTCTTCCTCATTAATGTAGATAAACACTTGCTTCTTCCTCATTAATGTAGATAAACACTTTGCTTCTTCCTCATTAATGTAGATAAACATTTAAAACACTGGCTTGTTCCTAATAACTGCACAACAACACCTGCAATACTGTTCCAAGTCCTCATTATAATGCAGGAAGGCTTGTAACAATGAATTTGTTCCTCATTATAGAGAAGACCACCAGCATTGTTTACGTTCACCCATGTTCTAGCCTCAATAAACTGGTCAAAATATCATATATATATATATATATATATATATATATATATATATATATATATATATATATATATATATATATATATATATATATATATATATATATATATATATATATCTATATATATATATATATATATATATATATATATATATATATATATATATATATATATATATATATATATATATATATATATATATATATATATATATATATATATATATATATATATAAATATGTTCTCAGTTTTGTTGACCAAACCACACACTAGAAAGTGAAGGGACGACGACGTTTCGGTCCGTCCTGGACCATTCTTAAGTCGATGAACTTGACGATGAACTATATATTTCAGTCACGTTATTGTGATTCATCGTCTTCTCAGCTTTATTTATGTTTGCATTCCTTCGGCAATTTATTTCTAGTTATTTGTTCCAGTATTTATTCTGAAGAGTATGATTGAGTGTTTTTTTTGCTTTTGTTTTTGTGGCTTGGATATACATCCTTTTTTTATGCGTTTCATGAGAAACATGATCTTTTTCTGTTTGTAAGCTTATGTAAAAGTAATGTGAAATTATTTGATTTGTGTTTGGTATTATACTCTATGGTTTAGTGGTGGGCTTAGAGCCTATCAGCCTCTGGAGGGTTATTAATCTATAATAGATTACTGATCAACCAGCCAGTCTGGTGTGGGGGTTAAAGGTCTATCATCCTTTGGAGGGTTATTAAGGCAATCATTAACTTACTGATCAACCAGAAAGTATACTTATAATTCTGAACATAATGCAGAGCTAAGATAATATACATCTTAGTGTATATATACGAAGTATATACACGTCTCAGAGGTGTATAAACCCTGTATAATGCTCGTCATAATTATTGCTAATTTTATTGTTAATATTTTCCCACCCTCAGATATATAAATTTAGTCAGAAAAGTTTTCAAATCAAAAATTTAAGTCTAGATTGATGAACAATTTACAACATTAAGCTTAAATTATTTAACTTCCAGCTTAGATGGTTTTTATCTCAGTTTATATACAAGCTGTAAAAACAGAAAGGAAAATATATTTGTTTGGAATACTGAAATTAATTCAGCATATTAAATATTTTTGTGCTAATACATGATTCTATGTTCTAGGTATTATTTCTATTATTATTATTATTATTATTATTATTATTATTATTATTATTATTATTATATTATTATTATTATTATTATTATTGGCATTATTAGCACTGACAGTGATAGTAGTAGTCGTAATTTTAGTAGTAGTTTCAGTAGTTAAATAGTCGTAAAGATGAGTAGTAGCAGCAGCACCAGTAGTTGTAGGACTTGCAAAAGTAGTTTCAGAGTAACAGTTGTAATTTCACTAGCAATAATTTTAACAGATACAGTAGAAGTTGACGCTGTAGTACTTGTAGTTAACATGTAATGCCGACCATAGCAGTTTTAAGTACCACTTTCAGTGGTAGCAGTAATGGTGCGGGGAGATGTAGTAGGATCATTATTCGGTGTTTCTCGTGTTCTTGTTATTGTTGTTCTTCTCTTGTCTTCATCCTGTTATTTGTTGTTGTTGTTATTTTTCCTCTTCTCAATTATCATCTTCGTTTCTAACCTCATTGAGTATATTCTGTGTTTCAGTGCAGAACAAAACAACAAAGAGCGCAGAGGAAGGAAACACTAAAATTATTTTCAAAACAAGAGGATCCTCTCCCCCACAAAGAACATTTACAAGAATAGGCAACAACACAACAAGGCCAACACAGCATAACCCGCAAATGTTTGTCGGATTTTGTAAGATATTTCTTGACGGTTTGCAACTGGCTGTGGCACCAGAATTTCTCATTCCTAATGTTCCAGTAACAGTGTGAGTTTAAAATTACATGAGAGAGAGAGAGAGAGAGAGAGAGAGGTCTAGGGGAGAGGTACAGAAAACATTTTTTGTTTCCACATTTCTAGAAAAAAAAAGATTTTTATCCATCTCGGTTGCTTCTAGGTATACTTGAGTGTCTACGTGAACGAAAAAAATCCCTTGACTGACATCTGGAGTAACAATATCTTATCAAAGTTGTCTCCTAAATAAGATATTTTTAAGATTTTCTTTAATGTGACTTGAAATATATTTGAAACATTTCTTACGTCTCCAGTGAAACTCACTAGGCAGTCATCCACACTGGCCTAAACTTCTAGGATAAAATAAAAGATGTAGTTGAAGCCAAAATTGTACAGAAGTGGTCTTCATTTACAAAAATTTTTGTAAAAAAACACTTCAAACACCTGTGGTTTAATGCTCTATAACCCACTCCACAACACGCAGGAGAACACCTCTCTAACCCCGTCTATGTAAGACAGACGAGAGTGTACGTGTGCGGGTTAGGGTTGTTAAAACAGAAGTTAAGATTGTTAACTATTACCTGTGGTTGCGTGCTCACTAACTCACTACTCTCTATGACGTCTAACAGATCTCTGAACCTTTCCATGGGGGGAGGGGACAGAAGATATATGATATATGTATATATGGTGGTTACCTTTGTGATGGAATGACCAAGTCTGTGGTGCAAAATATTCTGAAAGTATACCATCAAACACTGGTGTTATACTTCCACTACTGGTAGTATACCAACCAGTGGTATACTAGCTTTGTATACTTTGTTGAGAACGAAGCCTCTGTATGATTGTATGTCTGTATGTCTCTAGGTCTGTCTGTCTTAAGTGTGCCCACAAAAGGAATAATTATTGTTAATAAATTCAAATAATCAGTTAAATAATTAGATTTTCACGAAATCATAAAAAATCACATCTAGTTCCCCAGGTCTTTTACACATGAGTAGCAATCCTTTACTCTGTAACCTGTTTACCTGTAACCTACTAGTAACCTGTAACCTGTTAAACATTACAGCAATGCCAAAGGCTATGACATATATCTCTTTACTTCACTCAAGACTCTCATTCCACCTCGTTTTCATCAAATATTTATGCTTTTAATATATAATTAAGATCTTCCGCTCTGATCTCGGAAGATTATTGTCACAGATCTTCCCCCCAAAAAAACAAAATGCCAGGATTATGATCAACATCACTCTACTGATATTTTAACTTTATTTTGTGGTCGCTAGTCTAGGATGGCGCTAGGATTTGTAGCGAATTTTGCTTTTTAAATTTCTTCAAAGAAGCATGTAAAATGAACAAATTCACAAGGGCCGTGTCAGGGTTCGAACCTACGTTCGAGAGGATCCTAGATGCGCCTTGTGAATTTATTCATTTAATGCATCACGCTATTGTGATTTCTGTGTGTAGAAGTGTGTAAGATTAGCGTGCCGGTGGGGAAATATGTATATGATGTTGGGACTGACTTTGGCTCTAAGCCTGCATTAACGTCAGTATCGAAGAGGATTTTCCGTACTGTATAATATGTGCTGCTGAAGGTGGATAGGATGAGGAAGATGAGATAATGAGACGGCCTTAAGCCAGTATGACTACGGAGCACTTAGGAGGGAAATGAGGACTAAGGAGATAGTTTATGAGGACAAGGAGCTGGAGTATGAACACAAAGAGCTAGGATCTGACGACTCAGGTGAAGAAACAGTGCCCAACCGCTTGAGCTCAACGATTGAACGCCAAAATACAAGATCCAAGGGCCATTGGTCTTCCGACAGCAGTTGGAGAGACTGGCGTGACTTAAAAACTTGCCACATACTTGGAAAGCAAAGACGCAAGTAGTTGGGCTCCTCTCCATAGTACTGGCAGATACAGAGGTTTCAGAATTGCCTGATTGAGTCGTTATCACCTATAATCTTTGGTTTAATTATGACCATCTAAGCTTTACTGTGCTCCGACGTACTTGGTAATTTGTTTATTCATTTAGTCGTTTATTTAGTCATCAGTTGTCGAGTTACGAGCTTGTCTCTCACGGTATATCAAGATATCAGAGATCAGATCTCTGATATCTTGTCGTTTCGGTGGGTGGTTTTAGTGGGTTGCTTTGATGTGTTGTTTCCTTAGATTGGTCCTCTCTAAAAAAAGATATCAGGCTCACGACCTTTCAACGATATCAGTTCTACACTGATACCCTCAAACCTGCACGGGTTATCTGGCTCACATTTTGTACGATCTTGTGTATATTATGTATTCTGGAGATGTTGTATTTTATGTGTAAGTTTCTTAGCCTAAGTGTTAACATATACAGTGAATGAGTGAGTGAGTGAGTGAGTGAGTGAGTGAGTGAGTGAGTGAGTGAGTGAGTGAGTGAGTGAGTGAGTGAGTGAGTGAGGGGCAAAAGGAGGCTGCATAACACTGATCGGAAAAACTGAAACTGTCGGAATAGGCTTGTACTCACAACAATGGCTTCAAGGAGGAGAAATTTTGTTCTGTGAAGGCTATAAAGGAGAACTGGTTTGGGAATAGGATTATAGATGAGTGGATTGGATATAAGAACATAAGAACATAAGAACAAAGGTAACTGCAGAAGGCCTATTGGCCCATACGAGGCAGCTCCTATTTATTTCATATATACCGAAGGTGAACCTCGTTCTGGGGTGGATATACATTGAGAGTTTATTTAGTCCTTGAATATTTTCAACATTAAAATAAAAGATATATTTATTTGGATGTATGATAACGAGTTTGGTTATCATCATGCCACATGGGAGATACAATTAACATTGGCTGAGAGGCTAGAAATCTTTAAAGATCATCAGATGCTCCTTCCATCAATTGCTTGTCTCATATAAAGAAGAAATGTTGACAATGTTGTGATATAATATTTCATCAAGATGGTCAGTTATGAATAATATACGATCGTTCCCTCCCAAAAATAAGAATTGATTCGCAAGCCTTTGTCCACTGCTAAAACAAGGACTATGCTAAAGTAGGTGTATTTTCAGAAGATTCTCCTGTAGAGGTTTTCTAAAGCAGATCATAATAATATAATAATAAAATAATAATAATAATAATATTATTATTATTAGTATTATTTTCCTTCATCATTCTTGATGTTGGTTAACACATAACTTAGCAGATACTATGGCTGTTAAGGGAATAAACTGTAATATTTTTGAATGTTATGCAGCTAAGCTGATATTTTTTCAAGTTTTTGCTATATATCACAGAAATATCAATTATCTAGAGTACTCATCAAATCTATACCATGGCAAGAAAATGAATTTTTCCCACTAACCTAATAAATTTATCGATGATTCGTTTGTCATCTGATGATACCCTGAAATTTTGGTCCCTTCATATTGCTTATTATGAATGATTATGATCGCGAAATTCCACCCTTCGTGAAACCGGAACACTAATCGATAGTTTATCCCTCGTGGCTGTGTGGTGGTCGTATGTCCTTGATTTGGGGAGCTGTTATGTAACTAAGAAGCAGCGCCTCTCATCGTCACTATGTACATGTATATGTAACAATGTTTGACACATACTGCATGTATATATGTATATATATATATAGAATACGTTGTACTGAACGGGGTGAGAGTAGTTTGAGCTACCTCATCTCTTTGTGTTTTATACCTCATATACTTATTTCAATTTCAATATGCTGAAATCGCAGAATTCAGAGAGGACTCTGTTCCAATGTTGAAGAAATGTATAAGTGCTGCATTCTGTAATACTAGAAATTTCAGCAAATATCCTGACTGTAAATGTGTGCTTACCCAGATATCCAACGTTTGCTTGTGTAGATAGTTCATGAACATGATTGTACATTTACACAGCGGCCCTCTATTGGATGGGTATGGAGCATGATTAACAAATGTAACTGGTCTACTACCGGTGTAAATGCTCTGTCAGAGATGTTGTAACCCTTTTTGAAACACGTGTATTGCAAAAGACTATGACAGATAAATGTGTACTAGCTTCGCAAGATTGTTCTTGGTAAGGTAGAAGGATCTGGGGTTCAGTTACCTGGTATATTATGAGCGTCTTAATATGTTCCACACCGCCCACGGATAGTATGGGGTAATTGGGGGGGTCCACTACCCAGGATGGTAGGGTCCACACCCCACGGATGGGTATGGGGTCCATACTGCCACGGATGGGTAGGTCCACTACCGCCAGGGAGGGTATGGTTACCCCAGGATGGATGGGACTACCCACGGATGGGTTTGGGGTATACCAGCCATGGGATGGGTATGGGGTCCACTAACCGCCACGGATGGGTTATATGGGGGCCACTACCGCCCTCACGGGATGGGTATGGGGTCCTACCGCCCACGCGAGTGGTATGGGGTCCACTACCGCCCACAGGTGGGAGAACCAGGGATGTAAGGGCTCGAATCAGATTCTTATGTTTCCTCAACGATGGTTATTTCAGTATTCTTATATAATTAGTTCCATTAGATATAGTTGTTACGGAATTTACATGGTAGAAAATGGTGTACTGATAGTAATTCTAATTTTGCAAGTTGGAAAGGGTTATATATGGCGTCAGCATGACTCAGCTGTAGCAAGCCTCTTGGTATAGTATTTTTTTAAACTTATTTACGTGAATAAATCGTCCGTTTCTAGTAAGCTAGTAAGCTTTCATCAGTATTTTAATTATCTTTTGTTTGTGTGTTATTATTTAATTGTGCCATTAGTACATATGATAGTAATTATTATAATAATAAACTTAAATATTTAAAGCAGATATTATTTATATAAGAATTATTTAAAGTTTGTTACTATTTGTTAATATTAAAATTGCCAACATTCTATCATGTTCAAAATATTTGTATAAACACATTCGTGTGTTATAGTGTATATATTTTAATTATGTATACTTCAATGAAAGTTTTGATGACCAATCTTATTCGATAATAGATGTTTCGTGCAATTCGTTCGGTATCGGTATTTGGTAATAAATATTTGTTCTCTTTCAGTCCAACCACTTGGGCGGGACGGTAGAGCGACGGTGTCTCGCTTCATGCAGGTCGGCGTTTAATCCCCGACCGGTACACAAGTTTGTTGGTCACCATTCCTTTCCTCCCGTCCATCCCAAATCCTTATCCTGACCCTTCTCAGGTGCTATATAGTCGTAATAGCTTTACGCTTTCCCCTTATAGTTCAATTTCCTTCCTTCAGTCCAGATCATTTTCTTTTTTCTGTTTTCCTCTACGTATACCTGCTCATCCTATTTCTCCCCAATTTCTCGGCCCCAGCTGTATCTTATCCCTGTTCAAAAATAGGCCACCACCCCTCCTGTTCATCCTGCAGATAACGGTGTAATAGATTGATTGGTCTTATCCTATTTTATTTGGTCCTGCCCCTTTCATCGATTGTGTTCTTTCTCCTTTTCACTCATCAAATATACACATATCACGTATATACATGAACAGTGACTGGCACTCACATGTATGCATACAGGAATAGATTGGATTTGTTAGGTATTTTTGCATATGCCTTTGGAAAACATACTTAAGGATACAAATTAGGTTAGTAGCTATTAATTAATGTATATGTGTACAGTTGTACACATATGTTAATTAGTGTACCTAGTGTGCTTGCGGGGGTTGACGCTTGTCCCTTTGGTCCCGCCCGTCTCTCTACCGTCACTCAACTGGTGTACATATTACTTAGCCTACTGGGCTCTAGGCATACTTATATGTGAAACTGTGTATGGAGGCAGCCTCACCACATCACACTGGCTAAGGCATTCCACCTGTTAATTACTCTGACACTAACAACAATTCTTTCTAACGCCTCTATGCCTCATTTGGACAGATCCATTTCCACCTCGTGTCCCCTGAGTGCGTGTGTTAATAATCTGTCTTACCTATCCCATCAATGTCCTTGAGATCTTGTATGTGGTGATCATTGTTACCTCCCTAACTTCTTCTGTCTTCCAGTGACTTGAGGTTTAATCCCGTAGTCTCTCCTCATACCTCACACCTCTCAGTTTTGGGGTACTAGTCTGTTGACAAACCTCTGAACCTTTCTCCAATTTAGTCTTGTGCTTGACGAGATTTGACTCCATGCTGGAGCTGCATGGTTGTATGTGTGTTGTGTGTTAATTAAGTGCTCGGATACATAGCTGAAGCACTACATCATATACACTCGTCCAATTATTAACAACCATGCCTACATCTTACCTATCCTCAAGATCAACACGAATTCCACCTCGTCTTATGTCCCAGCGAACATCTCATCCTATATTAGTATATCTTATATAATAATATATCCTTTTGCTTTTTATCCACTTTCCACTCTGCCTCTGAAGATGCTAAAGAGAGGCTTCATCGAAACACACCCATCACCAATACTTGCCACACTCCTAATCAAACTGTATCATTAAATTCTCATTGATGAGAAGATATAGAGAAGACCTATACCCCATTCGGACATTTTTTAATAAACCAGCGAACCACACCAGCAATATACTTTAACAGAACACCATATGCTGACACTTACTGTATTGAAGTAATTATGTATACAAATGAGTACTGGAAAGCTATATTTGGTACAGCTGATTGACGCCTTGTTCTAAATGTAGCAGCTCATATGGTTCATCTGTTTCTAGGTCATCATATATATACAATATGATAGTTGTGTGTTGTGTGTATGTGGTTATTTTGCACTCTTTGATGTCTGGTGTGTCACAATGGAGTAGTACTATCTACTGTGTAGATATAGTGTATGATGGTGGTCGTCTTATTATTTGATACCTGTAGAATCTATCTGTTAGCTCTTGGACTTTCTCCACCATGCGGTTTTCCTTATGTACTGTGCCTGATAGTATTTGCGTGGTGTGTTTAATATGATATATATATAGATAGACCTTTCTTTTAGTATTGTGTGAAAGTACGTGTGTATTTGTAAGCACGTCCAATTGTATTCAATTTTGTATTCACAGGGACGAGCATATAGTTCCCCACGACACCGGGGCGATTGCCATCTGCTTGTTAGGTAAATATTAATAACATTCATTCTCTTACACTTTTAGTCGTATATTTCCTATATATATTATAATGCTTTTATGGATTGCCTCAACTTGCAACAATTTCACTCAAGATGTTTTTCCTGTCGTCTCTCTCCGTCATTTGTGTCGCCGCTTCAGCCTCTTGATCCTCTCACCCTGCTTTTTGAATCATTGCCTTTTTCAATTCCCCATAGTATCATGTAAGTCGTGATCATATGCCCCATGATTCTTGCCTGGTAGCATGCTGGAAAGAAGATCGAGATTACTGACAAAGATAAACAACGTTGATACGTGTGGATAGCTATATAGGAGATAGCCAAGTATAACATATACTATATTACTCTTTAGTGTGCTCTTCTCCATTTATGGGTCTCTGCAATTTCACCATAATGGTATGGTACCCACCTATATTTATATATACAGACATTCGACTCATATGATAAAAATAGAAATCTAAGAAGGCCTATAGTAGTGGCAGCTAGGATGAGATTTTAAATCAACATAAACTGATGAGAACTAAGTAACTGATAAAAATGGAATTGACAGGAATATGCTAAACAAGAAATAAATAACAGATAAACAGATTAACAAGAAATTAATCAATAAGAAATATTGATAGAACCAAACAAATGACAAACAAAACAATTATTTCAAAATTAATGTATAACTTTGAAAGTAATAAATGAGATATTGCTTATCAACAAAGTGTTTTTATAATAAGATAATAAAATAAATACATTAAGTAAGTATATCCATAATTAAGGAATTTACTATGAAACCTCTCACAGGACAGAGATCCGGGCAAAATTCCCACAAAATGTCGTGATCATGAGATAACGGAGGCCTCTATCCCACCACCCAAACAACATAAATAGGCTGAGTATAGCTCGACCAGCTACTAGTCGGACTGAGTAGAGGTTTGATTGAGTATAATCAGTAAGTTGTGGGCGGAGGGAGCGATAAAGGTAATCAAAACAACAGAAATTGCCATATCTGACCTGGTACCCGATCTCTTTGGCCCTCAGGACGGCGCCTGGTGCCTATGGCACTGATCCTGAGGGCTTGGGCATGCTGGTCTTGAGGAGGTCGTCTCTCAGAGTAGCCAGTTGTCGTGGGGCCCTGAGGGACTCGCTGGAGGTCATATATGCACCTAGGATTCCGCCTCCCACCCCTCCAAATCCTACAATCTGTACAGGATGTAGCTATCGGTTTGAGGGGCTTGCTGGTGAGGCTGAACTGGAAAGGGCTGCCTCTCCACAACCCAAGCTTTCTGACTCTGGGGGCTATTCTGGGTCCAGTACAGAATGGCACCCAAGTAGGGCCCAAAGGGGCCCAACCACTTGGGCCAAACGGGGCCCAAGTGGGATGGGCACCATTGCTTACACATTTCTCTTGTTCCCTGGTTATCTTATGCCCTCCTCTCTCTAATTGATATCACATCACGTCAGTGTTTTTCGTCCTCTTATTACTTACTCATCCTTTACAGCTAGAGTTCAATATCTACTAGAGTTCATCAAGCCCGGCGGCAGGTGGGGAACAATCATTACCAATCCATTCACCTGGATCTGAACTTTAACTATTGCCCTTCACCCCCTGCAATTTACATATGTATCATTAAACAATGTAATTGAGTGAATTTACTCAATTTACACAGTACGAGGACGTGTCCCATGTGTCTCTTTCTTCCCCTGTGCTCGTGTCGTCCTTAAATCACCATCAACTTGGTAACAGAGATTTGTGTTATTGTGGCTCAAACAAAAATAGTCCACGTGTGTGTGGAAGGATATGTGGTGTGTGATCACATACAAGGAGGAGGAGGGGTGGGAATGATCCCTATCTATTTCATGGTTGATAAAGATCTAGAGAAAATACATTTACGTATTGATGCGGAGAATGAGTAATAAAAAAAGTTGACAAGTGATGACTAAGGCGACAGCTTGAAGAAAATGGAATAATGTTGGAATGATCCGATACTAGAATGTATTGGAATAACAATATCTTGATGGAACTGAGAGTGGTCCAGAGATTGCGTGACATTGTACTAGAGAGGTATATTGACAATCGTGCATTCACAGAGGGCCTGGCATTTGGGCACAAGGGGGATATGCCATACTGTACAGAAAGTCATTGATATTGGTACACATGAATCATTAATCGTATGTAGAAGAGATACATCTGAGGTCATATGTGTCCAAATATGTACTCGGCCTCTATACGTTATGAAAGACATATCATGCCCTGTGTCCGCGACTGGAGAGATACATATCTAATCAAATTTGTAGATATACGCATGTGTGGTCACAAGCTGATGTCATTTGGCACACGTGTAAGGTACTATATCGGTAGTAGGGTCGATATATCATATAGTACCTATCTATTATATCTATATATATATACTTTATAGATATATATATATCAAATAGATATATATTTCTAGGATCTGGTGTTATAAGCGGGAACAATTGCGACACGAATAAAGTTTAGATATGCTTATAAATAATATTCCATGAAAACCATAGCCATTTAAAAATATCCAGAGTGTTTTTTAGAATGATCTTCGGCGTTCATGCTTAAGCTCTTTGATTGGACGTTACTGATAATGGTACAAGAAAAAAAGGAGCAAATTATCTCTCAAAATGACGAGATATTCATTTTTTCAATAATGGCTGGAGCTTTAGAAAGTCCCTGAAATTTAAGAAACGGTGAAAATTAATGCTTGGTTATTAGAAATTGCCTGTTAATATGTACTACGTACAGCGCCTTCGGTGGGCATTATATATATATCTATATATATATATACTATAATATATTATATATATAATTCTATATATATATTATATATAGATATATTATAGAATATATACATTTACTATATATAATATTATATATATAATATATATATATAATATATATATATTATATATTATATATATATATATATGTGTGTGTGTGTGTGTGTGTGTGTGTGTGTGTGTGTGTGGACGTGTGTGTGTGTGTGTGCTGGTGTGATTGTGGTTTGTAGTGGTGTTATGTGTGTGTGTGGTGTGTTGTTGTGTGTGTACTCACCTAATTTGTGCTTGCGGGGTTGAGCCTTGGCTCTTTGGTCCACACTCAGGACCAGGACCTGTGTGTGTTGATGTGTGTGTGCATCATAGAGTTATGAGGTACTACGTGATGATGTACTTATTTTTAAAGACATTCACAAAAATAAAATGTATAAAATGCTTGTTGTTTAAGATTTTGAGACACATATCCTTGCTCCCGGAGCGGAGGCGGCCAGCGGGGGACTAACTGATGGGGGCTAACTCCTGCTAACGCTCAGGTGATTAATTATGAATGATGGAAGGGAAATCCAATTATGATAAATGCCTCAATGTAGCTCAAAGCTTTATCTTTATGCAATGTGTGTGTGTTTAGGTATGTGTATAAAGTACTTAAATATGGGATTAAATGTTGTAATGGTTTTCATTGAAGATTTATTCTTCTGGAAATTTAGTTTATTGTGCTTAAAGGATATTTAAGTTTGTATCGCTTTCTATAAGAAGTGTAGTGTAAAGAGATATGGTAAATGAGACCGGGTCGGAGAGAGCCGTTGATCCTTGAAATCACTGCAAGATAACCGAAAGATAATGCAAATATGTATTCCTGTGAGATAGAGTGATGGAAAGGGGGGCAGACATACTGAAACAGACATATAGTCATGATATCAGGAAGGGAAAATTCTGCTAGACAAACAGGTTAGATTTGACAGACGATAGAATCTAAGCAATTGAGAAGATGATTGACAGACGTCAATCTACCTTCGCTATCAGTATCCCTTTGATATCGTCCCCACACAATAAACTCTCTCAAGCAAGATGGAATAGATTATTGTATTGACAAGGAGGCTAAAATGGGTCAGGAAATACCACTCTGGAAGGAACCAAAGTGTCATAGTGAGAGGTAACAAACAGAGAACCACAAAGTCGGGTCAATATTTCTCCTATTCCCTTTTTCGTGTCAAGGGCTTGACAAAAGAAATTGGCTGCTCATATCAATGTTTGTTGACGAGAAAAAACATAAGACATTTGTGTCATACAATCTAAATACATTATACATTTTACACAGATGCTCCGAAAAAATCTCCTGAACTCTATCCAGGATATACAACTAGGTTGTAATCCTGGATAATCCTGCACCCCTATTCCAGTAGGAGTGTAATCCTGGACCATACTGGAGCACGGAATGAAGGGAAGCTGGATTCCTGCATGATAAATGAAGAAGAACCCGCGAAACTATGTACCACCCAATTCTAACTCACAAACTACACACATTAAACAAGTTACAGACCTAGCGACCTAACGACCTTTAGTGAGGTCCAGTTAACTAGTATTTCCTCACAATTCAATTTCCTCGAACAAGAAAACTACCACATATTTTTTAAGACCTTTGTGGTTTTTGTTCAGTGCTTTTTGAAGAAATTTGTTTATATTGGAGTTTGGGCTTTATTGCTTATCTTCGATATTTTTTGCTTTCCTATTATAAGACAACAGAGATACATGATTACCATATGAAAGATACTAGCACTAATAGTCCAAACAGATTAAGAAATGTGTAAATTAAGAAACTGAATAGGGAAAACCAAGAGACACAGCAACTCAGTTACTAGATGATCCAAACCAACTTGTCAGAACCGATAAATAATTTGTAAATAAAATAGATCTGGTCATTAGTTGAGACCATGGACAGAAACGATCTCCTACGATTTTAGATGTAACATGAGAAGAAATAAAATTGGGTAAAAGCATGCTATATTACGATACTGTTTACAACGGGGCTCAGGAGTGGAATTCGACATACAGAAAAAAAATAGGTAAGAAGTATCTCTAATGACTACAGACAACAGTATTTGATATAGACATAGAGAAGGCATCTTAAGTATGTAGTTACCATTCCTAATAGCAGGGTGATAAGAATAGGGCACTTAAAAGAAAATAATAGTCACATATAGAAAATAATAACAGCAATATATTGAAATAAATGCTGAAAGAAAAATTCAGGGTATGCGGAAGCAGTTGTTCATTCTACAATTGTCTGTTTTTAATCTGGCTATCTACATCTATACCATTATCCATCTTATTGTAACTATCTGCAGCTGTCCCATCTTTATGTTGTTTGTCTATATCTGTCCATTTATCTGTGTTTATTTACAGGCCATTCTGACTTTCAATAACCTTATCAATATTTATTACTCTGTGCTTTGTAGTGTGTGTTTGTCTCTGTATCTTTTCTCCCTTTCTCTCATTTCTCTACTCTCTCATCTCTCATTCCTCATCTCTCTCTCTTCGTCCTCTCTTCTCATTCTCTCTCTCCTTCAGTCTCGCTCATCTCTCATCTCCTCTCTCTCGTCGTCTCATTCTCTCTGCTTTCTCTCTCTCTCTCTTCTCTCTCTCTTAACTCTCCTCTCTCTC
>WNGS01000543.1:14177888-14193025 GCA_020271785.1 Procambarus virginalis | reverse complement strand
CACAAAAAGCAAATACTGTCTAATGATTTGCCTGGGGGGGGGGGGGGGGGGAAACGGGAGACGGAGATTATTAAGCGCGTGTTTCATGCCGATTCATGAGTGTGTACTTAAATATCAAGCAGATCAGGCCCGGGAAAGGGAGAGCAAACACCTGCCTCCCTCACTACCGGCCTCAAAGATTTGACAGGTAAGCAAATTTTTTTTATTTGTATCTAGCCCAAGAGTGAGCGGAGTGAGAGAAAACGGACCCAAAGTTTGCCAGAGAGTTACAAAACCGACGCCATGTTTCATATTTAGTTCTTCATGGAGACTTTTCAAGTCACATTTCCGTGGGTGAGTTTTAGACACCCAACCCACGCACCTGAAAACAAAGAAATGACGACGACGTTTCGGTCCGTCCTGGACTCTTAGCAAGTCGAAACGCTTTGAAAATGATGGGCCAAGACAGACTGAAATGTCGACACTTCTTTGGTATTCAGATCCGTGAATATCTTGGTGTAATGTCACGGTAGAAACGAGGCCATTTCCACCTCTTTAAAGGTGGTCAAGAACACCTTAAGTCATTACCACATTTCTGACATTTGTGGCTAAATGATGGTTTCACATGAAGTGGCTCCTCGACCTGGGTGTGTTTGGTACACCTTTATCGTACCTGTGTGTGTAGTACCTCACCTCGTACCTGTGTGTATGGTACCTCACCTTCGTACCTGTGGTACCTGGTTCTCGTCTTCGCTACTGTGTGGTTGAGGCAAACAAGGCACTGGGGAGAAGCGCAGGAAGGGGGGTAACAGAGCGGGAAAGAGATAAACCACAGATGAAAGAGAACTCTGAGCAAACATCTCTGTAACTCTTGCTAAAACTGGGTGTTAGAGAGGAATAGGGACGATAAAATTGGGCAGGGGCGAGAAATGGGTTACAAACGTGAGTTTTAGGGAAGAAACTTACTCCCTCTCCAGGTGTAGGAATTGACTTGTAGGTTCACTCCGGTTGTAGAAACTGACTCAGAAGATTCACTCCTGGTGAAGAAACTGACTCAGAAGATTCATTGCTGGTGTAGAAACTGACTTAGAAGATTCACTCCGGTTGTAGAAACTGACTCAGACGATTCACTCCTGTTGTAGAAACTGACTCAGAAGATTCGCTCCTGTTGTAGAAACTGACTCAGAAGATTCACTCCTGTTGTAGAAACACCAGCTACAAGTAAAGTCTCCTCTCACTCTGGTGTTAGTCAGCAGCCTTGTTAATATTTCTGAAATCACTTAACCAAAAGATGGAAATTTGACTCCCAACCCACACGTCTGAAAACAAAGAAAGAGACGAAGTTTCGGTCTGTTCTAGACCATGATTAAATGATAAAATTTCGGTCCGTCCTGGACCATTATTAAATGATAACGTTTCGGTCCGTTCTAGACCATTATAAACTGATGAAGTTTCGGTGCTTTTTGGACCATTATCTTGTCGTGTCCGGGGCGGACCGAAACGTCGTTAAACTCCTTTATTTCGGATTTGTGGGTTGGGTGTCTAATATAAATTAAAAAAAATATATGAAAATGGAAACGGAAGAAACGAGAAACGAAATTTGCCGTGAAACTCATGACATAAAAATGACGATAATGAAAGGCAGACGTTAGAAAAATGGAAAATTTAGCATTTGATGAATATATTTTTGGTATGAATTTATATAGAAGAACTGCTGCTTATAATCGCTAAATGTTGATTCCTAGAAAAGTTATGGATGAGGGTGGAAAAAATAAAAAAATAATTGCAAAAATCCCTAAAGAGGATATGAACGCAGAAAATATACAAAGTGGTAGTAAGATGAGAGCATTATACACACACACACACACACATATATATATATATATATATATATATATATATATATATATATATATATATATATATATATATATATATACATATATATATATATATATGTATATATATATATATATATATATATATATATATATATATATATATATATATATATATATATATATATATATATATATCTTGCATCAACTCGTCCTCTCAACAAGTACGTCTAATTCTGTACGTTACGGTCCCCCAACGTGCAAATAACAAAGTGCTATGGAAAGGCAGCCTAGTTCACAAGTTTCGGCGTTTTCTTTGACTCTATTGGTTAGGATAGATGGGTTGCGTAGGTTTGTGCGCTTCTAGTTAGGTTAAAACCTTGTATATTGTACGTTGTAGCAAATCACGAAAACACGAGAATTTAAATATCTCTGAGCAACTCATCCCAAACATGATAATAATCACTAAATTTAGAATCTTCTTTTCTAGCTTTTTATTAATTAATTAGGTATATAATTAGCAATAGAGACTGATCAGTTTGGTAACACTAACTTCTCAACGGACTTAGTTATAATTGTAATTAATCATCTTTAGTCATTTTATTGATTTCGTGTTATGCTGTTTCTTTTTATTTCTCTTAAGTAAATAATGTTTAAGCTAATTCAATTCTAAATGTACACAAATATATTAATAAACATTTGAAATTTAAAATTAATCAATTCACTTTTAATAAAAAATCAAATTTTAATAAATAAATTGTAATAAATACAATTTTAATTAATCAGTTTTAATAAAACATCAAATAGTTTTAAGTCCTTCATATGATGAATGTCTTTTTGCTTTCATTAAAAATGGTCTGTGAACTATCATTTTTCAAAGTCCCAAAGTCTCTTGGTATAAACTTAAAAATGTTCAACAAAAGGTGTCGTAAATTACTTCCCAGGGGTACAATATGGGCTCCAATTTTTTTAATAATTAAATATAATTATTGGCATAATTATTATTTAACATGACTTGTTAGTGGCTAAAAGCTAGACCTGCACATTTTTCAGTTACACGAAGCCAGAAATTTATTGAATGAATGTTTGTGTTATTTTTTTCATTCATTTGCAACAGGTCTGAAATGTTGCATTGACTACATGTTTTAGTTGCTAAAACCAGTTCATAATTTTGTGGATAACAGATGATATGAGCATTGAAATTTCTCCATTCGTGCCACTATTAATTGTATTGTATTATTATTATTATTATTATTATTATTATTATTATTATTATTATTATTATAAAATGTCAAAAGTTGAAGAGAAGAAAATTCTGAGTTATGTGGAGAGGACCATTTTTAACGTTACATGAACAACAGAACACATGAACATAAACGACAGAACAGAAGAACATGACCAATAAGAGAAGAGAACTAACATAAATCTGACCGTAGGCATAACCTTTGACCTCACCTCCTGTCACACCCATTCAGAGTTACAGTGATTGGCAAGCATTTTTTTAATACACATATTTTCTGTATCCTCTGTTCCTGATTTCAAAGTAACCTGAGCGTTAAGAATGAAAATAAGCTGATTCAACATGACTGATTTTGTTTTTATCGTAATTCAGTTACAGTTGAATATTGCATCGTTGCATTGCAGTGCTCCTTGCAACTTGTTTTGCAGTGTATTAGAGCTAATAGTGTTTGTTATACACTCGTACATAAACACCGGCTTTCAAACAACTTAATATAATAAGAATAATTTTATTAATATTAATTGTTTTAAAGATAATGAAACTTGATATAATAATTATAATAATAATAATAATTATAATAATAATAATACCATATGATACAGAGGGGGATTTCGTGGCTAACCAGATCACTGGTTCGAGTCCCCTGCAAACCTGCTATTTCCTTTCTCATTATATTTTTATTATTATTATTATTATTATTATTATTATTATTATTATATTATTATTATTATTATTATTATTATTATATATTTTTTTTTTTTTATTATTTATAATATTACAATCTCTTATGGTCACCTATATAATAAAATTCTCATATGTTTATTCGATCTTGACGAAAAGTTATAGAAATGCCCTGGCTTAAATATTGTTATTTGGAATAATATTATTAATTTAATAATGTAGTAATATCCAATAGACAAACACTGTGTATAAATACAATTAGGATTGTATATCTAAGCGATATTTGCAATAGTGTCAAGTTTTTTTTTGACAAAGAATGTCAACAGTTGTTGCAAAGGCAGTAGTAGCCTTTGTGTGCATTCATCTTGTGCAAGGTCGCTGTCTAATTATTTATTCATAATAAGTCTCATAAATCCATTGAAAATTAATTATTCTCCTAAATCTAGCCAAATTTAGAAAAAAATACAATATATCTCTTAATCGCTTTTTGCATACAGCTGTACTACATCTGATTACAGCCCGTAATGAATTTCATGTACGGATGTGTTTTTTTTGGGATCATATTGGAACACCTTGTTGCCTTAGTTCCTGTTAGGCATCTTGCCTACTCCTGTGAGTCCTACGGGCTCACCATAGCCCGTGCTACTTGGAGCCTTTTGTTCTGGGTAGCGAATCTTTAACAACAACAACATCCTGTGAGTCAGATGGTGTATCAACGCAATGTTCTCAGCGATCTTGTATTTCAGCAGTTGTTGTTGTTGTTGTTTTAGGTTCAGCATCTCGGTACAAAAGGTTTAAGTAGCACGGGCTATGGTGACCCCGTAGTGGACTTAGGCACAGGAGCGGGGCTGTATAACTTGTTCGGCATTGCTCTTGACTATTTAATACAAATCTAACATGTGATCTAAACCCCTTCAAGATAATGCAGACCTGACCCTCCGGTTACCTGTAGGGTTTACAGGTACCCGTTTCACCCTTTTCACCTTCCCTACATCTTGTAAAATATCCCTCTGTTCCCAGAACTGGACATTATATATCCCTGAGCGGCTAGAGATCTGTCCATATTAACACCCATGGTCCTACGCGTAACCATAAATCCCTGGGAACTGTTTCTTTCAGGGGCCCAGTATCCTACATGTGTCTCAAAGCCCCTATGCTGTGTCCCCCACATCAGATGACAGCATCAAAAGCCTTCTCTTTCTCCTCCTCCTCCTCCTCCGCCCAGAGCAGTGACCTCCGAGATAGCTGTGTTGTTGTTCCGGCTGGATACATGTGTCTGTTGTCCCAGCTTCGCGGCGGTTCGTCTAAATTATTAAAGCTTGCCTCTGTGGCTGCCTCTGCCTGTTGGCGTGGGGGCGTCGACCGCGGCTCTGGGCGCTTGGCTTCGCTCGCCACCATATCTCTGTTTTGGTGCACCTCGCCGCCATTTGGTTGTGCTGGGGCTCGCTAATATTTCTTTTATTTTGGGGGGCTGGCCGCCATCCCTGGTCCTGGGGATTCGCCGCTGTTCCTGTTGCGGGAGATTGCCTCCATTCCTGTTACTTGGCGTTAGCCATTGTCTGTGTTACTTACTAGCCATTGTCTGTTGCCTGAGGTTATCTGGTTTAATACCTTTTTATGTATTGTTAGAATACCTTCTTATGTATTTATGAAATGTCTGCTGGTTTTCTGCAATACTATTTGTTTCCCAAGTAACTGTCTCTAGGACATTGTAATCTCTCCTTGTAATTCCTTAATATATATTTGTTAAATTATTACATTATAAATTAAGCAGACCTGTGCGTAAATAACAGGCAAAAGAATTTTTAAAAATATATACTTTGAATTTATACTATTATTGTCTTTATTTATATATACAAATATGATATATTATTAAGTGAAGATGAACTTTCTGAAGGTGTATCGATGAATATGAAAATACTTAAGGAATTTCCTGTTTCATTTCTTTATTCGTAGTCAACAGTGATTTATTATTAATACGATAAGTAATATTAAATTTCTTTTACAACGGGTACATAGCATTTGTTTTAATTATATTTTAGGGTAAGTTGGTTACTATATTTTCTAATCGATTACAATTAAGATTTGTCGTTTTTTGGCTTGAATTTTTATTGTAATTTATAATCATTATTGTAGGTTAGGTTAGGGTTAGGTTAGGTTAGGTTAGGTTTGATTGGACAATACTATTGGACTGCAATATAATACTGTGATTATATTGCAGTGAAATAATATTGTCCAATCTCTAATATTACTGTATATTTCTGAATCACTTTAATATTACTGCAAATTTCTAAATCAAGATTGTCATGCTATTTGATAAATTTGGAACTTGTAATAGGTAAACTATAATTCTTCGCTGTTCAAGGCTGATTAAAGCAATAATTTTGGTAATAGATTACAAATTATTTACCAATTATTATCATCAAATTTGCATGTTAAGTTTTATTAGTCAATATTAAAGTAGGTTTTTCCTGCATAAAGATTTTCATGCTGTTTGATAATTAACAAAAAATTGCATTGACTTAATTTTAAGATTTATTAATTTCACGTTTTTCAAATGTTTCGTTTGATTTACTTTCAATTCCGGACACTATCTTGACCCCTCGTTGCTCTGCACCTTCTTAACTGAGCCAATTCATCCCTGAAATACATGGCTCAAAACTGGATACAATTTTGTTAAATAGAACACTGTAATGATCAATTCAGAACTGAAACTCAGAAGATCTACTAATGAAATAAAAAATCTTAGCTGGCCAATTTCTCTGTTTTAGTACAAAATTATATTCATTCTACATCATTAACGTCTTTCACATCCAGTTCTGTTTTTCTCAATTGCTTTCAATTACGTTTCGAAATTAGTTTTGAATTAATTTGAATTTACGTATTAACATTCAATCTCAGATGTCATTTATTATATATTTTTTAAGGTATAAAATTCAGCATGGCATCTAAGACAATCTAGCGGTGTTGATACTGTTCTCCGTTATCAGTTAGTTTTGATATCATGCAACAAAACCTGTTATCAACTCACTAAAGATTAGAGCGGGTCCTAAAGAGTGGTCCTTGAGGAACTCCACTTGTTATGTTTAGTTACCGTGAGACAATCCGTAGGTAGCTTCTCGATTGTATTGTTCTAAGTGATAACATATTCCATATATGTTATCACTTAGATAACATACTGGATAATATACCGTATTTGCCGGCGAAAAAGGACGCATTTTCGCGATCTATCACCAACTGAGTAAACATTGCATTTGCAACATTCCAAAATGTCTGTTTTACAAATAATATCGGTGCAAGGTATTATGCACCGCTATTTATCTCTTCCACACCTTCATTAAACATTACATTTGTCTGTTGTTTAAATATCATCCATTAGCTAATTCTATTTGTTTTTTTCTTAATTATGAAAAGCTTAGGTTATTTTAGCTATCGAAATATTTTTGATGCCCTTTAACTAAGGCCGTAGGGGGAATTTTTTATCAAAAATTTCTGCAAATAAATTGATCGCAAGGTTGCTGTTGACATTTTTAGACAAATAATTTGTCTAATAAATATCATTTGTTCAAAAACGTGTTATGTACAATGACTGTTCTCTGTTCAATAGTCCAGTTTGCGAATACGCTTTCGTTATAGATCATTTCACACATTTCTTAATAAGCAGCAAAAACGTCACACAAGCGTTATTTTATAATAACGTAAGAACGAAGGCCTTATATGTTATTTTAGGTTCATAATAATATATTCTAGATTCATTTTGGTGATTTCTAAACTATTTTTAAAATGTTCGTCTGGCGTCTGTCAGAGCGGCGAGCTGTCATGTTAAGCGATATATTTACTCAAATGATTCCTAAGGCACTGCGAATGCGATGGTGAACTTTCCACTGCCGCCCACTGGAGTTTGAATGCATAACAAATAAACTAATCTATGGAACTGCAGATATGAGTGTTTGTTCATCAGCCTTGATCAATATGAATGGAAACGCTGAGCCAACAGGTCTTAGGATAGAACACAGAACACCGAATGACAGACTCAAGGAACACATAAGCCCACACTAAGCCAGTGGACATAATCTTGTCCACTGGCTTGGTGGGTCTTCAACACTTTAGTACTGGTTTGGTGGATCTCCAGCACTGTAATACTGGCTTGGGGGATCTCCAACACATTAGTACTGGCTTGGTGGATCTCCAGCACTTTAGTACTGCAGACATAAGCAATGCTCTCTTATGTCATGTTAGGGGTCTCTAAATCATTCTATAGATTATAGACTTCTTTTTAAAATAACCTTTCCTTCCTCTACTCTTCACAGACGCCGTCTTGTTGGCTCGGCTGTCATTCACGACCTACCCAACATAAACCTGAGTCCTGGTTTCATTGCTGTTGTCTCTTCCCTTTCATAGTACATCCTTGAATGCTCTAACTTGCTTAACAAACGTGATCTGACTTAGCTTTGTGCCCCTCTAAACTCTCTTTCATTTCTGTTTCTTTTGCTATTAGATTTTGTCGTCTTTTTGCAGTTTTCTTTATTTATTTTAGTCTTCCTGTTTCTCTAACTTTCCTATGTATACTTTTTTCCTATTCTTATTCCTTTTCCTTCCTTTATTCTTCATGATTCTTTAGATTCTAACCTTTTTCTCTTATTCTTTCCTTTCATCTTATTTTTACCTGTCATCTTATTCTTTCCTTTAATCATATTCTTATCTTCATCTTTCTCTTTCATCTCACTCTATTTTCTTATATTGTTTATCTCTTCCACTCTCTACGACACCACTTAATGGTCCACGATCGAAACGTCATGTTCAGATGTGTGGTTTGGGTGTCAGATGTGTGGGGTTGGGTGTCATATGTGTGGGGGTTGGGTGTCAGATGTGTGGGTTGGGTGTCAGATGTGTGGGTTGGGTGTCAGATGTGTGGGGGGTTGGGGGGTCAAGTCTTCAGCCTCTCATCGTCTGCATTAACTATACAAATATGCAAGAATTATATCCATGTATATAAGATAACTGGATTCACCAAGTATTTACGTGTCCACTTACGAAACCTGTTCATATTTCCTCAATCACATCAGTTGAGTTTGCATTCATTAAGCAGTTTATGAGCTCCAAGATGCTACGAGGTCGTATAAAACAATGATAACCTTCGCTGCATCCTTTACACAATCTTTCACTCTTCCCTGCATCCCTAACACAATACTACACTCTTCCTTACATCCTTAACTCGTCTCTAAACAATCCCTTACTCATGAGTCTGCAATTTATCCTACGCTATGTTCGGTCTTTGTAAGAAACAATGTTATGTTCTGCACCGCTTTGGTTAAAAAAAATTCTACACTATGTTCTGGTGTCAGTAATACAATATTACACTGAATCCTGCCCTGACAATAGAATCCTGTACTCTAATGGGCAGAGATAACGATCCTACATTCTATAACTTGCCTTGATGACTTAATCCTACTGTGTGCTGCTCTCTTAACATAATCCTTACCCCTCCCCATCTATCATGCCCTGATAACACAATCCTACACTTTATCCTGCTTTACTAACACGATGCTATACTGATCTATCATGCTAACACGATCCTAAACTCTATCCTGCTTTGCTAACACGATCCTACACTCTGCCCATCGCATCAAGTTCTCTCCATCTCAAAAAAAAAAAAAAATAGAAAAAAAATACACTCCCTGTAGTGAAGCGCTTTTTTTCTGATAACATATTCCTTTTTCGTCCTACACACCCACTGAATATGTAATACTTGCATGATGGTATGTCCCCGAGTATATAGTTTGCTTGTGCTTGCGCTATCCCCTATCCTGAGCAGGTATATATATAAACATGCCGAGGTGGAGGATGCTTGGAAAGTGGACAGATATCCCTATCCCCCTCCCTATCCCTCAGAGGGGTAGTGTATCTGAGTCTTGATACTAAGTGGTGGTTTCCGACACCTTTTGGGCACGATTAGATCCTATGGAGAACTGGCGTTCTCGTTCTTCAATATCAGCAATTCACGGTTGATGTTATTATACCTTTGGTACTGACTTGGTAGGTCTGTAACACTTTAGTACTGGCTTGGTGGGTCTGTAACACTTTAGTACTGGCTTGGTGGGTCTGTAACACTTTAGTACTGGCTTGATGGGTCTGTAACACTTTAGTACTGGCTTGGTGGGTCTGTAACACTTTAGTACTGGCTTGGTGGGTCTGTAACACTTTAGTACTGGCTTGGTGGGTCTGTAACACTTTAGTACTGGTTTGGTGGGTCTGTAACACTTTAGTACTGGCTTGGTGGGTCTGTAACACTTTAGTACTGGCTTGGTGGGTCTGTAACACTTTAGTACTGGCTTGGTGGGTCTGTAACACTCTAGTACTGGCTTGGTGGGTCTGTAACACTTTAGTACTGGCTTGGTAGGTCTGTAACACTTTAGTACTGGCTTGGTGGGTCTGTAACACTTCAGTACTGGCTTGGTGGGGTTTTCAACACTTTAGTACTGGCTTGGTGGATCTCCAACACTTTAGCATTGGCTTGGTGGGTCTCCAACACTTTAGCACTGGATTGGTCTCCAATTATATGTGAAAAACACTCTTTAACACACTCCTATAGCCCCCACTATTAAAAACTCATTCTCCATCACCAATATTACACCCTCTTCGTCATCAATATACCAACCCCAACATCAGTTCTAGAAGGGAGTCAGCTTTCTCTCAGATGTTGTGGTGGTTCCGTGTTCAGTATTCTAGGTAAACAAAACAATTCCTGATGAATCAGGTATATTTTGGTGAGGCTTGGGGTTAAGGGGTTGATCTCCTGTTTTGCTGTAGGACATTCCTGGATTCTGATCACAACGATGTGCTGAGGATTTGTCGGATTTGGGTTGATATGCCAAAGCTCTTTTTCATTTTCTATACACGTTTTATCTCTCTTGAAAGCTAGCAGTGTAAAGTAACTATGAAACTGGTTTTATACGCAATGTTGGAAGAACTCATAAGAAAAATGAAACTATGTATTTCTTACAGAGATAAAGATAATGACGTGAGTTTATTTATTTTCTTGGATACTCATACACAAAAACTAATATATATATATATATATATATATATATATATATATATGTATATATATATATATATTATATACATATATATATATATATATATATATATATATATATATAATATATATATATATATATATATATATATATATATATATATATCACTGACGCAACAAACTTCATAAAATTACCAATGAATTTTCACACCACGTGATCCCTCATTCTCTCTACTGACCTACCTAAATAATATATATATAAATTATACGAGTTCACAGGGTACACTTCCCTGGTGCCACACACACACACACACACACACACACACACACACACACACACACACACACACACACACACACATGCACGCGTCATTAAGTGTGCGTAAAGGGTACACACACACTCGCAATTATTATCATTTATGTGTATGGCAATTTGATATTAGAGATTAACAAATTTCATGGCCAATTCAGGGGACGTATGATTGAACGCGTGACCCACAGGTGTGGTGTGTGTGTGTGTATTTTACTATTTGTATTTATTATTTGTGTCTGCTGAATCGAGATATTAGCTCTTGGACTCCGCCTTTCTAACCAATCACTTTTTCCTCTATTATATCTGCTATATATTTCTTTGTTACACACACACACATACACACACACACATCCCCAGGAAGCAGCCCGTAGCAGGTGTCTAACTCCCAGGTGCCTATTTACTGCTAGGTGAACAGAGTCATCAGGGTGAAAGAAACTGTGCGCACTCACCTATTTGTGCCTGCGGGATCGAGCGTTGACTCTTGGATCCTGTTTTTCTAGCTATTCATTGTTTATAGCAATGACTCCTGTCCCATTTCCCTATCATACCAAATTTTAAAAATTTGAATAGAGTTTGCTTCCACAACCTGTTCCTTGAGTGCATTCCATTTTCCCACTACTCTCACGCTAAAAGAAAACTTTCTAACATCTCTGTGACTCATCTGAGTTTCCAGCTTCCATCCATGTCCCCTCGTTCTGTTAATATTCAGCGTGAACATTTAGTTTATTTCCACTGTCAATCCCCCTGAGTATTTTATACGTTGCTGTCATGTTCCCACCTCCCTCTTCTTCTACCGTCGTCAGGTTCAGTTCCTTCAGGCGCGCTTCATATTCCATCCCTTGTAACTCTGGGAGGAGTCTCTTCGCAAACTTCTGAACCTTTTCCAGTTTCCTTATGTGTTTCTTCAGGTGGGGACTCCATGATGGTGCTGTATACTTAAAGACTGGACTCACGTAGGCCGTGTGTAACTCGCCTAGTTACTTACCTAGTTGTGCTTGTGGGGGTTGAACTCTGGTTCTTTGGTCCCGCCTCTATGTATGTGTGTGTATGTACTCACCTATTTGTGCTTGCGGGGGTTGAGCTTTGGCTCTTTGGTCCCGCCTCGGTGTGTGTGTGTGTGTGTGTGTGTGTGTGTGTGTGTGTGTGTGTGTGTGTGTGTGTGTGTGTGTACTCACCTATTTGTACTCACCTATTTGTGCTTGCGGGGGTTGAGCCTTGTCTCTTTGGTCCCGCCTTTCAATTGTCAAGCAACCGGTGTACAGATTCCTGAGCCTACTGGGCTCTATCATATCTACATTTGAAACTGTGTATGGAGTCAGCCTCCACCACATCACTTCCTAGTGTATTCCATTTACTAACTACTCTGACACTGAAAAATTCTTTCTAATGTCTCTGTGGCTCATTTGGGTACTAAGTTTCCACCTGTGTCCCCTTGTTCGTGTTCCACTCGTGCTGAAGAGTTTGTCTTTGTCCACCCTGTCAATTCCCCTGAGAATTTTGTAGATAGTTATCATGTCTCCCCTTACTCTTCTGTTTTCTAGGGACGTGAGATTCAGCTCCTTCAGCCTTTCCGCGTAGCTCATACCTCTCCGTTCCGAGACAAGTCTGGTGGCATACCGCTGAATCTTCTGTGCATGTGTGCACGTGTGAGCGTGTGCGCGTGTGCGCGTGTGCGCGCAGGTGTGTATTGCATTATTAATAGCACAACTCCCCAATTGAAGCGTTTGACATTTCCCCTTTGACAAGGCGTCGCATCTCCAGACAAGTGCCAAATATCGTGATTAAAGATACGCCACACTCTTGACGGCAGCCTTCCCTCTTCCCCCATGACAGGCAAATTGCCAACTTCTGAACTAGAATGAGTATTGACTACCTATATACGCGGCTGAGGGAGAGAGAGAGAGAGGCGGGGAGGGGCAGCTGTCAGCGTTGTGAAGGAAGAGGCACTGCACTGAACAAATTAGTGGCAGTCGCGATAGTTCCTGTGGGCTGGAAATGATTTCAAAAGTGTTTCAGTTTGCAACATTGCACCGCTGAATATTGAAGATGGTGACAGTGATGAATGATGATGAAAATAATAATGAGAACGAAAGATTATTAAGAAAATAGGAATGAGAATAACTGCAAAGTTAGAAAGGGGGAACAGAGGATGACGATTATAGTTGCAGGCGATAAGTCACAATAACGTGGCTAAAGTATGTTGACCAGACCACACACTGGAAGGTGAAGGGACGACGACGTTTCGGTCCGTCCTGGATCATTCTCAAGTCGATTGTCGATTATCGCAGACAATCGACTTGAGAATGGTCCAGGACGGACCGAAACGTCGTCGTCCCTTCACCTTCTAGTGTGTGGTCTGGTCAACACAATTAGAGTTGCTTTAACAGTATATAAGAAACGATCATATCTACTAAGATCATGTACTACAAACTTCATCATAACATATTTTATTGCAGGAACTTGTGGATTATATTCTGAGATAAGGATAATAAGGAAATGGATAAAAAAAAATTCTACGTCATTGATATATGAAGAGCGTTTAGGATCGAATTTGTATATAAAACTTGCCATGGTACTTTACATAATAAATAATATTTCATGGTATTTCAGTAACATAAAAGGTTAATGACCAGGTGAGCAACCACTGACAGGTTCAATAGTCTGACAGTGATTCATGAGGTCATAATAGTGAGTCTCATGGTGTTTCATGAGGATATAGACCTTTACTCACCAAAAATTCCAACAACTAAGGTGAGTAAATCTCTCTAACAAAAACCATGAAGCATTTTGAGGTAACTGAATCCACCAATGTTGGTTTCCATTGCTATATTCTAACCTATATTTCGATATCCCATTTGCCACGGGGGTAAAGAAGCTACGGCTCTTGATGTATAGATTAATAAAATTCATTAAATTATACACCATTATGCTAACATTTGTATTCTTCATGTATATTTAATTTGCTTCCTTAAACTGCTGCAAATTTATATATTTTATATACAAGTTTTATTTATACCACATTATAACATTTAGCATAAATTATTTGACATCTAATTGAAATGATACATTACAAATTAAAGAGGAAATTGTTGATTTCTCAAAAATATTCATTCTTATTTCGACTCAATCTGAATATCATATTTTTAATATATATATATATATTATATATATATATATCTATATATATATATATATAATATATATATATATATATATATATATATATATATATATATATATATATTTAGATTGACTTGCAATATATGAAGAAACGAAACAATATAACGGCTGATGTAAAAAATACCGCTTTCTAAATATAATCTAAAAGGCAATTTGGATTTAGTAGAAATGGAGATCACAAATATAAAAATAAATTCATAATACGCGCATACACCGTTCGTGTTAATATGTAATTCACACACCTATGTTATGACCCTAAATGCAGTGTACAATAGCCTGTATCCAGCGCATTATCAGGTTACATGGCCTAAATATGGAGTGTTTACATAGGATTGTGGAACTTATGTGGATCCTATGTGGATCCACAATCCACAGAGGATTGTGGATTGTGGAAATACTAATGCAGTTGTTTCCATAGACTGTATGCCAAGTGCAGCAACTAATGGAATGCAGTGAGGCCAGCTTATTGCAGCTGAGAGTGTTAAGAGATCTCACGTAAAGCTTCAGCTTGCAGATTAAACCTCTTCTATATATATATATAATAATGATAATATTAATAATATTATTATTATTAACAATTTGATTTCTATAAGAAATTACAAGGCAATAATGTTTAGTATATATATATATATATATAATATATATTATATATATATATATATATTATATATCTATATATATATAATATATAGGAGGAGTATCACCTCTGATGCAAGTGTAGGGACCCATAGCCTCGGAGAAGAAAATAAAGTGTACTCAATGAAGACCTTGTGGACCTCACTGAACACTTTGATATTTTCTTCTCCTACCACCCCTATATTCTCCTATATTCTATACCACCCCTTCTCCTATATTCTTTCAATATAT
>WNGS01000543.1:14141238-14153709 GCA_020271785.1 Procambarus virginalis | reverse complement strand
CAATATATATATATATATATATATATATATATATATATATATAATATATATATATAATATATATATATATATATATATGTGTGTGTGTGTGTGTGTGTGGTATACAATAAATATTTTATTGCTAATAATAATGATGATGATTATGATGATGATTATGATGATGACAAGTGGTGACTGGGGTAAGGTGCAAGGCTGGGACGCTGGTTCGAGCCACCTTATTGCTCCAATTGATTTTCTCATTATTATTATATTATTATTATTATTATTATTATTATTATTATTGTTGTAATTGTAATTATTATTATTATTATTATTATTATTATTATTATTATTATTATTATTATTATTTGAAATACAAGGCATTAACAATAGGTAGCTTTGGATTTCCTTCAACATTCAGTGTTTGAAATTTGCTTCTAACATTTAATGTTTTGACTTCTTCATTCTAAAATACAATGTTGGCACCTGTTGTATACATATTATCTTTGATAAATGCTAACTATGTACCTGTTTGACACTTGCCTCTAAAAAATACAATTATCAACACCTGCCTCTGACTTATAAGGCTTGACACCTGCCCCTAACATATAAAGCCTGACACCTGCCTTCTGACATATAAGGCTATGGACACCCGCCTCAAACATATAAAGCTTGACACCTGCCTCCTAACATGATAAAGGCTTGACACCCTGCTCCTAACATACGATGCTTGACACCTACCTCTAACATATAAGCTTGACACCTGCCTCTATATATAAAGCTTGACACCTGCCTCTAACATATAGGTGCACTACATATATGTATTCTGTAGGTTAGCTTTGGCAGGATGAGACATCTTGAACATCAATACTTCCTGATCTCCGTTCTGTCTTCTATTGACCCTTTAATATATTTCTGAGAACTCTACAAGTTTGTATGTCAGAATATTGACGATGGAGATACACAGAATATTTTCAGTTAGTATAGAACATTAATTGATTGAGCATTATAGGTTTGCAAGGGACATATATATAGTATAAGAAATAAAGAAGATACTCAACAATAAATGTTACAAAATTCTTACTGAAATCCGAAACTCCTCAAAATATGTAGTATCAATGAGGTCTTCGGAAATGTGTATTACATAACGCAGATAATAATTATAAATACATGTAATCATTGCCACTGATGCGAGTACATCAGTGGCAATGATATTACCTCTTTAGCTTGAGTGACACTCGCACAAGGGGGGCGCAGGTGGAAACTAAGTACCTAAAGGAAACACAGAGACATTTGAAAGAATTTGTTCAATGTCAAAGTAGTTAACAAATAGAGGTGAAGTAGTGGAGGCAGACTTCATACACAGTTTCAGAGTGGAATTAGGTGAGTACACACACACCACACACACACACACACACACACACACACACACAACACACACCACACCACACACCACACACACACACACACAAGGGTAAGGGGCGAGAAGTCGGACTGGCGAACAGTAACAAGTGGAGTACCACAAGGATCGTTGCTGGGACCAATTCTATTTCTTGTATATGTTAACGACATGTTTACAGGCGTAGAGTCCTACATGTCGATGTTTGCGGATGATGCAAAGTTGATGAGAAGAGTTGTGACAGATGAGGATTGCAGGATCCTCCAAGAGGACCTGAACAGGTTGCAGAGATGGTCAGAGACATGGCTACTGGAATTCAACACGAGCAAATGTAAAGTTATGGAAATGGGACTACACACACACAGATACACACACATATCTGTGCTTATAGATGGAAATATCTGCCTGTGTTCTTCCATCTTCCATTTTTCTGTGTTCTTCATTCTTTTAGTAATTTATTTGCATTAATTTTTGTTTTCTTTATTTTTTCGCCTTTTAATTTTCTTTCAGCTTGTATTTCTGTATTCTATCTTTTTCTTTTTTCTCTTTATTTATGAATTTTCTTTCTCTTTCTTACTAAAGAAACCAAAGTAAGATCCTTTCGCTTCTTCTGCTACTACAGTTATTTCTAACAACTACTGGAACTTCTACAACAACTACCACTACAATTACTACTACTACTACTACTACTACCAGTAATTCTAATACTTCAGCACCAACAACTACTTCTACTAATACCACAACCATTCTTTCTACAACTTTTACTACTCCCACAGCATCTGCTACTTACGATACCACTATTCCTAAGCGAATAGAGAGCTTCTTCAAAGTGTCCAAAGAAATATTTATAATTCAGAGTTCTCTGCCTCACGTGAAAACGCAAGACGATCACCGATATTATCGGGAAAGTTCTGAGCGTCGCACGGTAGTTCGTTGTGTCTCACTGGGTGCTGTGAAGATACTTCTTTGAGAAGGTATATTGGCTTTTTTTTTTGGGGGGGGCGAGGGAGGGTGTAGTTTTTGTTTTCAAATAAATTGTTGAGTTTAGGAATATCTCTGATATTCATTTTTATTACTGACAAATTACGTTGCCATATATATATAAAATATATATATATTATATATATATATATATATATATATATATATATATATATATATATATATAATATATATATATTGGGTACCACCTTTAGTGCAATTGTGGGGACCCATAGCCTCAGAGAAGGGAATACAGAGCATTCAGAGAAAAACTTGCTATTTAACTCTAAATACGTATGAGTGTTAACTTCTCCTACCACCCGTTTATTATTGTTATTATTTATGTTGTACACTTTATCATATATGATTACATAGTTTCGACTTAAAATCGATAATTCCGAGTTCGAATACTTTGGGCGTTTCCTATCACCAGGTTCACCTAGCAGTAGGTAGATAGATAACGAGGAGTTATCTCGTTATCTATGTACCTATCTACCATACCTAGAGTGGTATGTGTAACCTCGATATAATCCTTTCATGTATATATACATTGGCTGCCTGTCCCCCCCGACACTGTTGAAAACCCTGATACATAAAGTCCTTATCATCACTAAATATTATTGCTCTTAAAACTTCTTGAATGGGCACTGACTAATTAAAATTTGTATAACATAACGTAACCGAAGTTTACATTTTGTTATTTCACTTAGAATGGTCGGTACAACGAAGACCTTGTATCTTGCATGGCCGGCGTTCGAGTGTTCGATTCTCAATGCGTTATGTGGTTGGACAGCGTTTCGATACGCTTTCATAATATCTCAGCTTCTTGTCCTCATATCCCAGCTCCTTGTCCTTTTATCCCAGCTCCTTGTCCTCATATCCCAGCTCCTTGTCCTTGTATCCCAGCTCCTTGTCCTTGTATCCCAGCTCCTTATCCTTATATCCCAGCTGTTTTTCCTTATATCCCAGCTCCTTATCCTCATATCCCAGCTTCTTGTCCTTATATCCCAGCTCCTTGTCCTTATATCCCAGCTCCTTATCCTTATATCCCAGCTCCTTATCCTCATATCCCAGCTCCTTGTCCTTATATCCCAGCTCCTTGTCCTTATATCCTAACTCCTTGTCCTTATATCCCAGCTCCTTGTCCTCATATACAGTGGTTGTTCACCCACATATGTGAACTACAAGATCTGCAGTGAGATGATAACGTCGGGTTATCAGTGTGTTATAAATGTTATAAGTGTTATAGGTTATAAGTGTGTGTTCTAATAAATTTTCAATCACATAAATCCTTATTAGAATGAGTACACATTTTGCTTTCGTTTTCACAAAACTCTCAAATCAGCAGGAATTGTTGGTACTAAAAATTATACAAAATGTAATACTTGCTTCCGTATTTTTCCGACGCTATACAAACAGATATTGTGGTTTGCTGTACATTAATATTGTGCACAATTTGTTAAATTGATAACCCCAATTATTTCTATCGCTGTATTTCTTGATATTCAGACAGAAGGTGAAATTAGTCCTGTATCAACCAATTTTACCTGCATTATGATTTATTTAACATTTTACAATACTATGACACAATGGCAGTGTTGTAGCTCGGGGCTGTTGGCAGGAGATCCTACACACACACACCCACACATGTCAGTCCAAATCAGTACCTGAAGTGACAACACACACACCCACACATGTCAGTCCAAATCAGTACCTGAAGTGACAACACACACACATGTCAATCCAAATCAGTACCTGAAGTGACAACACACACCCCACACATGTCAGTCCAAATCAGTACCTGAAGTGACAACACACACACACACATGTCAATCCAAATCAGTACCTGAAGTGACAACACACACCCACACATGTCAGTCCAAATCAGTACCTGAAGTGACAACACACACCCACACATGTCAGTCCAAATCAGTACCTGAAGTGACAACACACACCCACACATGTCAGTCCAAATCAGTACCTGAAGTGACAACACACACCCACACATGTCAGTCCAAATCAGTACCTGAAGTGACAACACACCCACACATGTCAGTCCAAATCAGTACCTGAAGTGACAACACACACCCACGCATGTCAGTCCAAATCAGTACCTGAAGTGACAACACACACACACATGTCAATCCAAATCAGTACCTGAAGTGACAACACCCCACACATGCTGTACCCTGAAGTAACCCCCACTCAAATATTCACACTCAATCTCCAGGACTCTAAGGCCCCCCCCCCCTGCAAGTTCTCTGTGAGTAATGTGGATAAAACGAAAAAACTGACCTGTTACGGAATAGATTCTTATTAGAAATATGAAGGAGATATATAGTGATGTCCTAGATTGATCTGAGTGACTGCATGGTGGTTAATTTACAACCAGCTAGAACACCGACAAACAATACAACACCCAGCAGGAGAAAGAGAGAGAGAATCAACTCACTAAATCAATGGTCGTTTCCATTACAACAAAGAAGAATTACGAAACATTTTTGCTGCAACAACAATATTGAGCCCTCCACTGAACCCGTGGATAGAGCACCGCCAATCTGAAAGAGAACAAAGCCGACAAAACACCTGGCATTTCTTCTAATTAACTCAACAAGAAAATGCCCCGAACAAGTTTGGTGTCGTTTGTTAGACCCAACACACACACACCCTGAGCTCTCAATCAGGCAAGCGGGATAAAACAGTAAGGCCCTATTGTCACTCAGGAAAATGAGGTTTATCCGAGGATGGATCCAGCAGACTAGGAGCGTTATTAGCAAGGGAGGAGCATTCTGCAACTAATAGATATTCATTAGAGGGAAATGCCACTGGGTATTCGTTTGGTAATTCCGGGAATCTGGGATTGGTAATGGCGTGATGCCCCGCCCTGCTGCTGCTGCTGCTTCTGCTGCTTCTGCTGATGGTGGTGGTGCTCCTGTAGTTGGTGCGGCTGCTGCCTCTGCTACTGCTTTTGCAGATCCTACAGCTGCTGGTGATAATTTTGATGATTATGCTGCTGCTTCTGCTGTAATACTGTTCTTGCTGCTGCTTCTGCTGCTACTATTGTTGCTGCTGCTGCTGCTACGGGGGTTGCTAGCGTGTTGCTGAGTAATCTGTCAGCAGTCTGAGCTGATCAAAATATGTAAAGCTATATTGATGTAGCTTTAGGTTTGCGCTCTTGTGTGAGGACATTGGTACAGGAGTTAATGGTTGTATACGGCAATGTTGTGGGTGGTTGTATGCGGCAATGTTGTGGATGGTTGTATAAGGACATGTGTGTAAGGTCGTCGGTTGAATGAGGACGTGTGTAGTGTTGATGATTGTATAAAGGCATGTGTGTATGTGGAAGAGTGAATGGAGTTATGCATTATTAATTATGTATCATTTAAACCATGAGGCAGGCGCGTGTATAATATGAGTGTACTGTAGATTTAATAATGTGAGTGTACGATAGATTTAATAGTGTGAGTGTAGGATAGATTTAATAGTGTGAGTGTAGGATAGATTTAATAGTATGAGTGTACGATAGATTTAATAGTGTGAGTGTACGATAGATTTAATAGTGTGAGTGTACGATAGATTTAATAGTGTGAGTGTACGATAGATTTAATAGTGTGAGTGTACGATAGATTTAATAGTGTGAGTGTACGATAGATTTAATAGTGTGAGTGTATCATGGATTTAAAATTGCGACTGTATGTTAGATTTAAAAGTGCGAGAGTGAATGGCGAAAGATTTCGTGAGTATAATAGATTTATGAGTGCTTGAGTGTCATCAGTTTATAAGTGTATCTGTGTGTAGTAATATTGTGAGCGCTAAATTCACAAGTGCGTGAGTGAGAAATATTTATGAGTGCGTGAGTGAGAAATATTTAAGAGTGCGTGAGTGAGAAAGTCTTTATAAGTGCTTCAGTGTGATAGATTTCTGCGTCCGCAGGTTTCTGTGCGGAAATTTGGTCAACAAATTGATCTGCTGGAATGGCCTACACATGAAACGAAACATTCAATTATCACATTTTATCAGTAAGTAATGATTGCTATACCTTACCGGTCCAACATTAACGTGTATATTCAAGCCACTGAAAACTGTATTTTATCGTTTCCATGACCATCATGTCTCGTTTTATTTAACTAAAATATTGTTAAATAAAGTTACAAATCTAAATTAAAAGTTTGTCTACCATGGAAGAATGTTATTTGATACAAATTAACAAATCAGATTCTTAATGTCTGCAATCAAATAAGTTTTTTTTATCTCCAAAGATAACGAAAAGTATATTTTTTTAATATACTTTGGAAAGGTGTTCAATTTATTTAGTTAATGTACTTACAGGCGAGGGAACACTGATAAATATACGGGGCTCAGTGTGATATATTATCAAAATCACAAAAGTATATTAATTAAAATGTGCTAATCCTTGGCGTAATATTTCGTGGCATTGGATTAGGGTCATATATGCATGAGACTGTGTGTGTGTGTGTGTGTGTGTGTGTGTGTGTGTGTGTGTGTGTGTGTGTGTGTGTGTGTGTGTACTCACCTAATTGTACTCACCTTATTGTGCTTGCGGGGGTTGAGCTCTGGCTCTTTGGTCCTGCCTCTCAACTGTCAATCAACTAGTGTACAGTTTCCTGAGCCTACTGGGCTCTATCATATCTACATTTGAAACTGTGTATGGAGTCAGCCTCCACCACATCACTGCCTAGTGCATTATTATTATTATTATTATTATTATTATTCAGACGATAAGTGATCAAACCACACATCAGAAGACGGAGAAACTACGAAATCACACAACTTGATCCGTTTCGGTCCAGAACGGACCGAAACGTCGTCGTTCCTTTATTTTCTGATGTGTGGTTTGGTCACAATTATTATTATTAATATCATTATTATATTTTAAATTAGAATTGTAATTTATTATTATCAGTGGGCTTAGTTAACAGTAACTTCTCTCTTATGTACCCCACTGTATTTGCTAAGCCAAGTATAGATCTGATTATGATTACAAGACTGTAATTGACCTCATGTTGTTTGTCTTCATTTCAAGCGTCTGTTCCAGCACTGATTCCTCACTTTCCTTCACTTCTCCTTGACACTCTTGCTATGTTAAGACTTGATATTGGTCCAGGACCGAAACGTCGTCACTTGATAATGGTCTAGGATGGACCGAAACGTCTTTACTTCCATTATTGTCTAGTGTGTGGGGTTGTTTGTTTAACCCAGTAACCCAGCTCACATGAAATGAGAGTGACAACGTTTCGGTCCGTGTTGGACCATTGCCAAGACGTGTAAAGAAAGAGTGGTAGAGAAAGTCGATATATTTCGTACGAATGTGAGGTGAAATACCAGAAAGTTTGAAGTATGTAGGACTTAACAGGGAAAAAGAAAACTGCAATAGGCCTAATAAGCTATAGGTTTTCATCCCTGTTAGTGTCACTTTTTCTGCGTAATTATAATATATATTAAAATAATTATAATCATCATAAGAGTCAATTATACACATTTTAATTCAATTTAAAAATATAATTTACTTGGTCAACTCATTCGAAATAGAATTTATATATTTTGATTTATAATTAAAGATGTAGTTTAGTTACTAAATGAGTGTTTATGATTAATTCGAGTCTTAAGACGCTATCCCTGAATCAGTCGAGTTATATATATATATATATATATATATATATATATATATATATATATATATATATATATATATATATATATATATATATGCAATTGACGATCACAAAACACTGATCATTTTATGCGGAAAATCCACAGAGAAAAATGAAAGGAGGTGAACGTTTCGACTCGTTAAGAGCCTTTGTCAACACCAGTTTGTCAGTCTGGTGATGACAAAGGCTCTAAATGAGTCGAAACGTTCACCTCCTTTCATTTTTCTCTGTGGATTTTCCGCATATATATATATATATATATATATATATATATATATATATATATATATATATATATATATATATATATATATATATATATATAATTAGTTATACAAACCTATATTTAATAACATTGCTACAGTGTAGCCAACACTACCGACACAGCCAAATTTTAGAGTTTCGTAAAATTCTAATGAACGATACGTGTAAGATTAGCAAGAGTGTAAGTGCCTAGGTTGGTACACACTCATTAATGTCAACACACAGCGAGTGCGTGTCGCTGGCTCCTTCACTCGAGAACTCGTCTCAGTCAGCTGAGTGCTGGCAAGGATCCCCTGTCGCCAACCTATCATGTCAAATTTCCTGTCCGAATATACGACACTTGCCTTTATGTCAGATCTATTGTAATTTTTTGGGGGGTTCCTGGATAGGTAAAGTGTTTTGGTAATTTTGTATCGATATTCACTTGCTGTCTGCATGATTAAACAGTTACATAGTATTATCACATGTAGTTCTCATGCAATATATTGTATATATGTATAAATATATATATATATATATATATATATATATATATATATATATATATATATATATATTTATATATATATATATATATATATATATATATATATATTTATATATATATATCCCTAATTTTAAGAGACATATTGCAATCACAGACTAAGAGAGCATTGTATTACGCTTCACCTAGATCATATAAGAAAGTGTCCTGTATAAAGAGATGCTAATATGAACCAGACTCGGTTGCAATAAGCAGGATGTGCTGTAAGTGAGCAAGTCTGGCTGGCATTTTAACTCGGTGTGTGCCTTGTCGCTCCGGATTTTACACCCGCTGGGTACTGTAGACGGCAATTACAGTGAACCTTGTTGAACAGGAGAGCAAGCTTGTGATATTCAGCCCGAGAGGTGGACAATTCACGCTTGTAGCTCGTAACTCCCTGTCGGCGAATGTGTTCTGTTGCTCATCCGTTCTTCTGTGTACATGTGTGTGTAATAGGAAGTATGTGTGTATATGTAACAACAGCTTTGTCTTTGTCCACCCTGTCAATTCCACTGAGAATTTTGTAGGTGATGTCCCCCCTTACTCTTCTGTCTTCCAGTGTCGTAAGGTGTATTTCCTGCAGCCTTTCCTCGTAACTCATGCCTCTTAGTTCTGGGACTAGTCTAGTGGCATATCTTTGAACTTTTTCCAACTACGTCTTGTGCTTGACAAGGTACGGGTTCCATGCTGGGGCCGCATACTCCAGGATTGGTCTTACGTATGTGGTGTACAAGATTCTGAACGATTCCTTACACAGGTTCCTGAACGCTGTTCTGATGTTAGCCAGTCTTGCATATGCCGCAGACGTTATTCTTTTTATGTGGGCTTCAGGAGACAGGTTTGGTGTGATATCAACTCCTAGATCTTTCTCTCTGTCCGTTTCATTAAGTACTTCTCGTATTCTGTATCCTGTGTCTGGCCTCCTGTTTCCACAGTCTAGTTTCATAGCTTTGCATTTACTCGGATTGAACTATAGCAGCCATTTGCTGGACCATTCATTCAGTCTGTCTAGGTCATCTTGTAGCCTCCTATTATCATCCTCATGTGCATCCTCACACATCCATGTGTGTGTGTGTGATTATATAGCACTAGGATGGGGTCAGGATAAGGATTTGGAATTGTGGAAAATCTTCATAATATTTGTCGGAATTCTTGTGAGTCCCGCAGGTGTCAAGACCGTGTTGTCTGCTCTATGCTGGTCTTGTATTCTACAAGATATATTTGGTCTTAAAGTCCCTTCATTCTCACACAGGTATATGAAGCGACTTTTCCAATACCGGTTACACAGTCAACTTATTATCGATGCTGGCATAAAATTTAATTCGATTTCCTGTCATGGTTTAGGTTCAGTTTCTCGGTGAACTCTCCTTCTGCATCCTTGGTACTCAATTGAGCCTATTGGGATGTACTGGTTCCGAATGTTATTAGAAACTCACATATTCACGTTTGAAATTATAGATGGACTCTGTTTCCAACACTTGTCTTCTTAGTGGCGCTTAAGTGTCATTTGGTCACTACTCTGACACTGAAATTTAGTTTTCTAAGTTGACCAGACCACACACTAGAAGGTGAAGGGACGACGATGTTTCGGTCCGTCCTGGACCATTCTCAACTCGATTTAGTGTTCCTTAGTTTTCTAATGTCAGCGCGGCTCATTTCAGCAACCAATTTCCGCGTGAGAACTCTTTTTCGAGTTCCATTCGTGTGAATTGTCTGTGGTCTGTTCAGGTCTGCCTTGTTAATTTCTCTTAAGAATTTTGGACGTGTCTTGTTCTCGTAGCTCGCGCAGCATCATAGTACTGGGACTAGTTTGGTAGCGTGCCTCTGATGGCATCCTAGATAATGACGCGATGCTTTCTCAGATATTCCAGAACTGATCTATGCGGTTCATAAGTTTTAGTCTTATATTCAACGCTTTGTTCTCATATCCCGCTTCTTCTCCTCATATACCTGCTCCTTGGTCCTATATCCCAGCTCCTTGTCCTCATATCCCAGCTCCTTGTCCTCATATCCCAGCTTCTTGTCCTCATATTCCAGCATCCTTGTCTCATATCCCTGCTCCTTGTCCTCATATCCAGCTTCTTTGCCTCCGAGTCCTTCCAAGAGCTACATGGTCGCACTTGCCTCGAGCTCTCTAATGATAATCACCTTACTTGATTTCGAATCCATTGTTTAGTTTCTAGCAAGGAGTTCACTACCACAGTGGTGATGCCCATGGTTTATATACTTGATTTATATACACAGCCATACATACATAATCATATATATACGGCCAGATTCACAAAGCAAGTCCATCTTTTCTCAATCTTTGGCGGCTTTGTTTACAATTATTAAACAGTTAATGAGCTCCGAAGCACCAGGAGGCTGTTTACAACAATAACAACAGTTGATTGGCATGTTGTCATGCTTGTAAACTGTTTAATAAATGTAACCAAAGCCGTCAAAGATTGAGGAAATGTTGTACACGTTCGTAAGTACTTGGGTAACTGCTTCGTGAATCTGGCTTCAAACCCGCTCCTGCATCAGCCGCCAAGGAACTCCGACATGTGACCCAAGAGCCCATTACGGTTTTGATATTTCACATCATCCCAAAGAATCCTTTTCGAGGATATTATTTCCCACTGTCTGCCACTTTGCAAATGGATAAGAGAGTAAATTGGGAATCCCTTTGTCAGTGACGGGAAGTGAGTTGAGGTAACAAATACGTACTGTCGTGAAACACAGAGATGAAGGGAGAACACAGCATGGATAATCACGTAGGTGACCTGTTAGGTCTCTCACTGTATTCATACAAGGAAAGTCCTCAGGGCGCCCACTTGCCCCAATGTTTCCAGGATATTGTAAACGCTGCCTTACATATCTCTAGGAATATTAAGTAAACTTTGTATGAGAGGATAATTTATCCATTTTTAAGGAGCACAATTCCTGGTTTATCTGTTGAGGAAACACAAGAGGGTATATACCGACAGATATCAATATATATATTACAGCAATTCTATTATCGTATATCTATATTATCCCACATTTATGTAATCTCGTTATCGTGTACATATATTCCCCATCATCTGCAAGTTATGATCTTCTTTGCAGTCTTTATCCTTTGCTATCATTGTCCTATTCATCAGCGTCGTCATTATTATGATGACGCTGTTCTTATTCCGTTTGTCTCTTATTTTACCCCCTGTTATTGTTTTTATATTTATATATACAACAGCTGTTATTGTTGATGTTGTTGTGGGAGGGTGAACCCTTTCCAAATCTCGTCTGTTCCAGAGGGGAGCCCATCTGTTCCATGCTGCGTTTCACTCTATGTTCACTATTGTATTTACACATTGGTTGATAGCTAGGAAGGTCTTCATTTACAAAGTAGTCTACATGTGGGTAATATATCTACTAAGCTGGTCATTTTTTACAATAAATGTTGGCATATTGGTTGATATGTAAATTAAGATGGCGTCATTTTTCAAAATAGTCTGCAGAGTGATTGACACATTAGCAAAGATGGTCTCATTCTACAGAAAAAAAAGGTCATCGAGGGAAGCTTTTTTGCATCTTAGTGGAGATAAGAAACCTGTGGAGAAAAACGTTGTGCCTTTTCAGGAACTTAATTGTAGATAACTTTTCGCTTGCAAGATAACATGTCGCTTGTATGA
>WNGS01000543.1:14096730-14115178 GCA_020271785.1 Procambarus virginalis | reverse complement strand
ATATATAGATATATATATAATATATATATAGTATAATATATATATATATATATATATATATGTGTGTGTGTGTGTGTGTGTGTGTGTGTACTCACCTAGTTGTACTCACCTAGTTGTGCTTGCGGGGGTTGAGCTCTGGCTCTTTGGTCCCGCCTCTCAACCGTCAATCAACAGGTGTACAGTTTCCTGAGCCTAATGGGCTTATCATATCTACACTTGAAACTGTGGTGTGTGTGTGTGGTGTGTGTGTGTGTGTGTGTGTGTGTGTGTTGTGTGTGTGTGTGTGTGTGTGTGTGTGTGTGTGAGGAGGACCCTTACTCTCGGAGAAGAAAATTTGTAATTTATGATTAGCAATTCAGTTACAGACTAGATACATACTCGAATACATAACTATTTACATACATTTCAAACACCTCTTCCAGCTCTTCAGAGGCAGACGAGTGAGCGGCGCGGTCAGGCTACAGCAGACATTTCCTCAACTAGATTGCAAGACGAAGATGCTGGTAATGAGATCGTCCTAGGTTATCTTAGTTCCTATTTGAGTCTGGCCTCTAATTCTTTTTGGAACTAGAGCAGTTAATGTTTACCCCAGGAGCCAAAGGTCTCTGAGCCTCTTGGCACGAACGTGTCCTTGGCTTCCTCTGTTAATAGCGCAGTTCTGAGTGTCTCTGAATGTCGCTTGATACTCTACACACCCCAGACACCACTCTATTGCTGATGTGGTTTTAGCCATTGTGATAGTACATATAGATTCGTCGCACACAAAATATAATGAGATCTATAAATATAGAACACGCTGTCAAATGATAGAAATTGGATGAATTTATATTCTGGAAAGACCTAGGCACATATTAGTTTAGAAATTGCTTCTTGTTTTATGTAACAGATTATCACGTAAAATAATTAATGTGGATATGTTAGATTGTTTCAAGCGTATGCCACACTTAATATAGTAGATAAGTTGTAGTTTAGGGATAAAATATTAGAGGCCCTGCCATTAGGCCAGTGGGCCTTATGCAGTTTCTGCTGATTTGTTTCGTCGGTAGATCTCATCTAAACTTGAGACACGCGTTCCCCTAGTGATCTGTCTCGTGTTTCTATATTAAATAGAAAGTACTTGAAGCATATGCACACAAGAATATTCCTGACACACCAAACCACAACACACACACCACACATCACACACCAACCCACACACCACCTACACACACACACACACACACACACACACAGCACACACAACACATGTTACTTCAAAGTGAATATAATCAATAAAGAGATTAAGTTTGGGCATTTCATATATATATATATATAATATATATAGATATTACTATTATAGTCAATATTATATATATATATATATAACATATAACACAAGTGGGATGGGTACATGGTTGTGTTAGATAGGTGGTGTGTGGTGTGTGGGTGGAAGAAGTCAAGATATTTAAGTCCTTCAGTGATGTATCATTTCCACACTGTATTGTCTCGAAAATCCTCTTTTTGGTTTCTTCCAGTTCACGAGGATGTGGGTCCATGCGCAATTGACCAGAGAAGGTAACACGCTAATATTATATCAATGAATCATAACCCTTATCTGTATAATGATATTATATAAGAGTTTACTAGTTACTTCGACCAGGTTTAGCCAGAACGCATCTTCACCATATGAAGGACCAGTTAGCAAAGCAATAGTTTTCATCGAATTAATGTTTTGATCAACCAACGACTACTAGACAGTACTAGGGAGACACTAACTTGTTTCGGGCTGTCCTACATTCCTACCTATGCTACTAAGATAGTATTGTTGTTGGTCTACTCTACTCCAAAAAATGACTCATACGATGTATTATTCTAAGAATTAGAGGAAATATATATTTCTAAAGGCTATTGGCAATGGCCTTAAGTAGGAAGTTGCTTAACATTTATTAATTGATTGTGTGGTATGTGGATTTGGGGGGTGTGGTGTGTGGGTTGGGACAGCGTTTTTTTAAGTCATCCCTTTTTGCGAATTCCAATTTTTTGGTTATTAGCGAGGTAGACACTTTGCTAGAAGTATTCTGATATAAGAGCTCTTCGTAAGTTAAGTTTACGTATCCAGACTTTGGTTCGTCAAAGAAATATTGAAGTACCACACGAAGGGACAACGTTCGCCTGGCCATCCAATGAGATATGATAATTTATTGTGCATTATGACTAACTATTGTGATAATGTTATTATTTCACTGTCATATAACAGTTGGATAGTGTATTATTGCACTGTCAGGTAGATACAAAGATTTGGCATTATTTAACTCATATATAATAGAGATGTTGTAGTATTTCGCTGTCAAATAACAGGAATATTGAAGCATTTCACTGCCTTATAGCATATGGATATTGAAGCATTTCACTGCCATATAATAGGATATTGTAATATTTAACTGTCTTGAAAATTTAACAGATTAATACATCTGTCATCGCTGTTATGAGTACAAGCTCCTTGTTGGATAAGTGTCATTAAATTCCTGTTTGTATAAGATATCTCTTCATGTCGCTTGTATAATATATTAAAATTATTGTTTGCTCTGTAATTTTAATTTATTTCGTAGTAATAGATAGGATAGGCCTCGACTTTATATCTTATAATACGTCAGGATAAAAAAAAAACTTGTATTATTACTGCTTTATTTAGGTGATGAATAATATTCTTGAATTTTATACAACATTTTATTAATAAAGGTATTAAATGTAAATTTAATTTATTATCCCGCCTGTATTTTTTCGGGGTTTTGTTGTTGTTGTCATAGGATAGAATATAGTGTTTGCTAGAGGATAAGTGCCTTAGGGAGATCCTTCATTACCGAGCGTAAGAGATCTTTACTTATCTCTGGATCTGGTTCTCCAGTCATCAAATATATACGAGCATCGTACGAACTGTACTAAGATATCTATTGACTACTTCTGGTAAAGAATAATAATAATATTATTATTATTTTATTATTTTTATTATTTTAGAACATTTTAACATAAGAATTAAAGAAGCTGGAAAGACCTTTTGGCCAATGAGAGGCAATTATAATTTATATCCACCCAAAACTCATACAGAGAAATGTTTAGCCTACGCTTGAAACAATCAAGTAATCCCACGTCTATGTATGTTATCCGGTAATCTGTTTCCACAAATTCAACAACAACAACCTTGTTTTCCAAACCAGTATTTACCCAGGTCTTCCTAAACTCTAGTCTATTCCAATTTATATCCTCTGTTTGCGTGTCCATTTTGTTGTTGATATATTTAATACTCTAATTAATATCCCCCTTGTTATGGCCATTCATCCACTTGTTCACTGTCAACCGTAATTATTTGCGTATTCTAGAGAATGTAAATTAAGCTCTCCTAAATTAAGTTTGCTTAGAGAATGTAAAATTAATTTAATTAAACTTTAAAGACTGGCAAGAAGGGGAATGAAGATATTTATCTACGATTATAGATATTAACAGATTAATACTATTCGTAGATTAAGCCACAATACACAGTTAATGTCATACATGTGTCAAATCATACATAGGTCTAGTTATACATGGGTCAAGGGCAGGGGTCTAGTTATACATGGGGTCAAGTCATGTATGGGTCTAGTTATACATAGGTCAAGTCATATATGGGTCTAGTTATACATGGGTCACATCACATTCATAGGTAATGTCATACATAATAGCTGCTCACTTCACCCATTCATACAACTTACCCCCCCCCACTCCTCTCCTGCTCGGAAATGAATAATCATAATGGGCCAATTGGCCTACTGCAGTCTACCTTCATTCTTATGTTCATAATTTTACTTATGAATACTACTATCTAAATGTATAATATTGTATATGTAGTATTACTATATATATATATATATATATATATATATATAGATCAAAGTGAAAACTCCACACCCAATAGTTTATATATAGATAACACCCCAGATTCATATATATATATATATATAATATATATATATATTATATATATATATATATATATATATATATATATATGTGTGTGTGTGTGTGTGTGTGTGTGTGTGTGTGTGTAAATCACGAAAAATTAACACGTGATGAAAAATGTGACAGTGTCAGACCATGAAAGAAGAATTGAAACAGGAATTTCATAAGTACTTTCGTATTTAATAATAACTCTTCAGAAGGATCCTTCCGAAGAAGTATTATTAAATACGAAAGCACTTTAGGAAATTCCTGTTTCAATTCTTCTTTCGTGGTCTGACACTGTCATATATATATATATATAATATATATATATATATATATATATATATATATATATATATATCTATATATATATATATATATATATATATACATATATATAGCGCCCAGGTTTGCAGCTAGGTAAAATTTTGGTAAGCCAACCGTGGCTAATATACCTTTGAACCTACTCGTAAACTATTAACCAGACCACACACTAGAAGGGACGACGACGTTTCGGTCCGTCCTGGACCATTCTCAAGTTGATTGTGGTTCGTAAACTGGTTTTGTGTCATTCTTGTTTGTCATATCCACAAGCCGGTCGCACCGAGCGACCGGCTGTGTTCCAGCGATGCTGCGGCGTTCTTCGTTATCTTAGCTGGCCGTTATCTTGGCTTGCAGCGGTCTCCACGACTCCCAGCACGCCATCTTCCGTCACACTTAATCCATAGCAATTTCAACACGGCTAGAAAGATAAGGCGCCATATCGACACCCTAATCTCCACTGTATCAAGATGGTGCTTCTCTTAGCAGAGGAGGAGCACCATCCTTTGTCTTGAAATTATTCGGTGTCTATAAACACCATTCGTCTATAAATTACAAGAATGTAATTTATAAGAATATTTCGTGGATTTATTGGGTATTTTTATCTTCGCATATTTATTTAATGCGATTTTCAAACGATTTTGTGCATAAAAATGCAACATTCACGGTTGTGATGGATATGAGGACAAGGCGTTGCAATATGCAACAACAAGGAGCTGGGATATATGGACAAGTAGCTGGGATATATGGACAAGGAGCTGGGATATGAGGTCAAGGAGATGGGATATTGCAAAAGGCTCAGATATGAGAACAAGGATCTGCAACATGCAGACAAATAACTAGACTATGAGGACAAGGAGCTAGGGTATGAGGTAAGGAAGCTGGGATATAAGGACAAGCAGCTGGGATAGGAATCCAAAGAGTTCAGATATGTGATAAAAACGCTGGGTTCCGAGGAAGAAGCTGGGATACAAGAATAAGGAGCTCGGATATGTGGACAAGGAACTGAGATATGAGGACAAGCAGTTAAAATATGAGGACACTGAGCTGGGATATATGAATAAGGAGCTAGGATATATGAATAAGGAGCTAGGATATATGAATAAGGAGCTAGGATATATAGTGAAGAAGCTTGTATAAGGACAAAGAGCTCGGGTATGAGGACACAGATCTGGGCTATGAGAACAAGGAGCTGGGATATGAAGACAAGGAGCTGGAATATATGGACAAGGAGCTAGGATATGAAGACAAGAAGCTTCCTTGTCTTTAAGGAGAAGGTGTAAAGGAGCCTCCCAATGTTGCACTTCAGCTGTGGGTCCCCGGCTTTCGTTCTCGACTGGAGTCTCATAATATTAATGTTTTTCTTGAAGTGAAGCATTGTAAATAAGCAAAAGTTTGTGAAAATTAAAAACAAATACTGTATCATATGTTTAGCAAAATGCATTTCATCCACATACATGAGAGTGCATATATATGTGTGTACATGTGCTTGTATGCAAGTATACATGCATATGGGGGTTAGACGTTGGTAAACACTGTTCTCTAAGCACTGAAAACACCACCACCACCACCACCACTACCATCACCCATCACCACTATCCACACCACTGCCACCTCCTACCACCACCATACATGTATGTGTAGTGGGATAGCTGTACCACCTACCACCACTACCACCACCTAACCCCCCTAAATATCCCAGAAATAGTTCGACCAAATCACATAACTTATATACGAAAAAAGACCATCTTTCCCCACCACCCAAGATATTTTTCTATGTCTCCTTTGGAAAACAAGACATAGACGCTATTAATGCATGGAAGGAGAATCCCCAGTGAACATACTAATTACCGAACTGCCTTCTGGCTAGGGACTAGGGCCGTGTTGGGCCTGTTTATCAAGCTAACTTTTCCACCACCCCTAATATGTGAACCTAGCAGTAGTGTACTTGTCATGTTCTTTGATATTTTCAAGACTTTTATTAAAGAGGTTTGAGTTATATATGAGGTTTTCAACATGTATCTTGGTTGAGTTGGATTGACATAGTCTAAGGTATTCTATAATTTTTTGGGGGGAGGGGGGGGTTATTTTGTTTGTCAATAAATCTGAAGTTGTATCTTGCTTTTGTGGGTTTGCTAATGGTGAGTGGAGAGCAGCGGTGGTGATAACAGTGATAGTGATAACATAGATTGATGATGATAATGATGCCGATGGCATTGATAGTGATGACACTGATGTTAATGACATTACAGAGAAAGTCACAGTATTCTGAAACGGCTGAAACCCTCATATATGATTATAAATGAAAGTGCCAACGTTTCGGTCCATGCTGGACCCTTATCGAATCGACTTGATAAATGGTCCAAGACGGACCGAAACATCATCGTAATTAATTTCATGTGTGGATAGAGGTTATAATAATAATAATATATAATAATAATAATAATAATAATAATAATAATAATAAATGGTATGTTTTCTCATAGACATAATAAATAGTATAAAAAACACACTTGTGTATTTGTGAAATTTATGTAAAGAATTTACACCAATTTCACACTCTCTGAGTGCTTAGTCAAGGTCTGAATGTGTGATTAGGACGAGACTTACATCTAACGTCTAATCATTAGACGTCTAATTGATTAGACATCTAATCAAATACACAAGTGTGGGGTTTTATCCTAATAATAATACAATTATTAATATATTAGAAGGAGAATATAATGATAATCTCTTCTTTATAAGATGTATGAATATTTTGAAGCCACTAGCGCTCAGGGAAATATACACTGAGAGGTGTACCTTGCTTCTTGGGGTGTACACATTGAGAGGTGCACCTTATTCCTCGGTGTATATACACTTAGAGGTGTACCTGATTTCTCGGTGAGTTACTATGACTTTGGACTATCTCCATACCGAAAGTATACTTGGCTGGTCAGTAAGCACTCGTGACTGCCACAATAACCCTCCAGAGGTTGACAGGAATTCACCAACAATATAATCGCTGAAATTTACATTTCTCAGGAAGACAGGATATCTCCTGAGCTTCACAATAGCATAAAATTACCAAAATGCGCTGTTATAGGGTGTATACGTCGCTTCAACATAATCGTTATATATTATATAACTTAATACAGTGCATCATTCATAGAATGATAACCATTAGTTCAGGATTCCCGTCAATGGTCGTACCTAAATAGTTATACAAAATTCAGAAAATATAGCAGACTGATGACTTAATACTTCCACCTCTCCCCAGACTCTGTAGAGTATAGTAGAGTATAGACTCTACAACAAGGAAAAGTGTGTCTGGTCTCTGTGTGTGTTTGCAGAGTCCCCTAAATCACACACCTTAATATTTACCTCCTCAGCTGTTTCTTATGGCTAGAAACAGCTGTACCCTTCACATGGACGCGCGAATATCGACGGTCTTATCATATTAAATTCACAAAGTTAAGGAACATGTTTTGAGAAAATATTGGCTACCAAAGCTCACAGAGTGACAAACCTCGTGTATTTAAGTAGCTAATAATATAAAATTGCATCCAATAAATTGAATTCAAAGTATATTAGTACAGGAAAAGTGCAGTTATATATGTAACAAATAAATAGCAATTAGTATATTAACAATACTTATAATACCAGTAATAATACAATAAAACAATATAATTAATAAAGTACATCAACAACTACTACTATTAATAATAATTATAATGATAATAACAAAATAACAATAATAATAATCTAATGAGTTTCGATGATCGAGTTACTGAAATTATTTGAGGGAACAGTTACTCAACTAAATGCATTTATCTGGATTTAAATACAAGTTCGTCAACATGGTTTCATACTGAAGGTTAACCTGTAAGATTAAATAAATAAAACGTGTAATTTGGATGTTTAATTGGATGTAAGACTTTCTGTCTTACATTGTGACAGGAAGACTTCCTGTCTGAAAGAAAAATTAGAACTTTTATACTGATGGATTTTGTCAGGAGTGAAGAAAGTTAAAAGTGAAGTTCTGTAAGAGTTAGGACTGAGCAAGGCAGTTCTAACTCTATTGACTCTGACTGTCAGTAGTGGGGTGCCTGAAGGGTCAGTTCTGAGTCCAACTATCTTGAGTGGAAGATCAGTATTGACCCCAACAATCACTATTGAAGATCCCACAAAAATAAATAATGACCTGAGTATTCTTCCTGATTTATATCAATAACTAGAGACTTGAGTGACGCGATACATTTTAAACAAAAAGCTAAATAAAAGTACGATCCTACAAAAGCTATTTGCCAATAGATGGTAATAATATTTGTGTGCAGAGTAGCGCCAAAAATTTTAAAACAAGATGATAAAAATGTGGAACCTTTTAAGAAGACGCGGGAAATGGAATGAAATAAATGCAGAAAGGAATGATGGAATTTAAAGTTGACAAGTGCCACGCAATGGAATTACCAGAGAGTAGAAATAAGTCAATTATAGAATATAAAATGAGTGAGAAAATTTAAGGAAAATCTGAACCAAAAAATTTACTCGGAAATGGTTATATATGATAAACTCACATAAATCATATAAATGTTTCGTTTAGAAAATCGTAATATATATATATATATATATATATATATATATATATATATATATATAGATATATATATATATATATATATATATATATATATATATGTAAAGTAAAATCTCTACTGAAGAGTTAACATCCCTGGGGAGCCCAAAGATGCAAGTTCGATCCCATTGTATTGCCTCAATAGTTTCTTATCCTAAACAATACGAATTTAAGATAAACAAATATATGAATAATGAATGCTGAGTGAGTATCCATTAAATGCAACTACTTCTATACTTTTACACGCTAGCATTCATCAGTTTGATGAATGAATGAAGGAACTATGCCTGACACTTCATACCAGAACATAGCAAATGGGTATCTTTTATAGTTTCAAGAAAGTGTCCACGTATTTCAGAAAGCAATTTTTCCAACATCATGGAACATGTACAGACGTATCTAGAAATGTGAGGACCATATTATATTACCAGTGCATTGGATTCATGGAGATGAATGCTTCCCAATTGGTCCTGTTTGGTATCTTGATTTTAACCTTTTTGCCCTTCAGTCTTTGGGGTTCTTTTTGAGTACAAATGAATCAAAACAAGACTTATTTTAATCCTGAAGAACTGAATCATCTTATTCTCTTATCCATCCCTGCAGCTGTTCTTTATAATGAAATTCCAGAATTAACAAACAATAATATGACTAAGAAACCTTTAAAGAAAAGGTTATATGATTTTAATTTTCTTATTCTCATATATATAGTAAGACCAAATTCATTTGATTTAGGTATTTTGAAGTTGGGAATTGCACGAATTGTCTGAATCAATTGTAAACTAAACAAAATACTAAAATTGGCAGCAGTAGAATGGTGTACGAGACTGATCAAATATTGCATAGCAAAATGTATCATATGGGCAAGAAATATTAGTTTACGAAAGAAACTTCGAAGTAGACATTACAAGCCACGAGGAGATACTACAAAATGAGAGAGTGAGAGAAAGAGAGAACATTTGAGATTATGGAAGGATACGAGAAAGTGGAGACGACAACTTACACTACACTGAAGGAGATGGTTGGATGGTCCACAGGATGAGCTGTAGATGACTGGATGGTCTCCATGGATGGCCCCATGATGAGTTGCTGAAGCACTGATGGTCTCATTATGATGGGCTGCAGATGAGGACTAGATGTCTGAAGAATTCTGGATGGTCCACGGGATGAGATAGTGTGTGTATTAACAGTCACAGCCACACACACACACACACACACACACACACACACACACACACCACACACACACACACACACACACACACACACACACCACTTCCGGGTAGGGAGAGAGAGAGAGAAGGGTAGCTTTACCTCGGAGGTAATTGGTAGTTTACGGCACAGGGAAACAGGGTCAAGACAAATGAGTGAACACGTGTAGGGAGACATTGTTTGTAAACAATAAGGCATGAAGCTTCTCTGTGAGTTCTTTAACCATATATTCCTCACCTCTTTATTTAGTATTGTAAGACTTTAAATCGTTTATAAGTTGTATTGTTTATATGTGAGAGCACAAGTTTTCCTCTAAGTCATAAAATGTAGAGAAAGGCTTAGTAAAGACTTGTTTCTGTTTCCAATTGAATTTTCAAGTGTATATTTCAGCTACACTTGTAGCTGAAATAGCTGAATTGTTGGGAAACTTGTAGCTGAATTGTTGGGAATTGATAACAATGCCTAATCGTAAGAAGCAAAACACAAGCAAATATATATTTATGGAGCGTCTTACTATATAGAAGACAGGAGAACTAATGCATAATTATTCTGTCACCCTTCAGGTAGTTTGAAGAACCACTGAATCAACTCTTAAGTGATAAGAAATGTAAAGAAATAAAGAAAATACACTTAAAGAAAGTGGAGAATAATTTTCTTATTGTATACAAACAGTAGATATATATTTTAACAGACCCAACAAAAATCAAGGGTTAATGTTCATTGTTTTAATTATTATCAGGAATTGTCGTTAATGGACTGACTGGGCTCTTAAGATCATATTCTAAAGGTGTACTCAAAGGGGTGTTATACTGGCTACAAGCACTGGGATTCAAGTTAATACCTTCGCTAACCAGTGCACAGCTACTCAAACTAGCGAGGAATACACTAGCGAGAAATACTCCTCACACTAGCAAGGAATACTCACTCAAGTTCTGTATATACATTTTCACATGTATATACTTATATACATGTTCACATTTAGATTAAAATATAGACACAAACTCACATTAAACCAACATAAAGTCATCTATACTCTCATAATATCCCTACATTATTTTCCTCACAATAATAAACATTATCGAAGGTCTTTCACTTGTAGAATGTTGGTGGTCTTACACACGTATATGTTGGTGGTGTATACGGGTTCTCTCTATACTGTTATTGGTTGTGGGAGTGTCCTTGTCCTCTGTATGTTGTGGTGGTTGTGGGAGTGTCCTTGTCCTCTGTTGTCAGTGGTTGTGGGAGTGTCCTTGTCCTCTGTTGTCAGTGGTTGTGGGAGTGTCCTTGTCCTCTGTATGTTGTGGTGGTTGTGGGAGTGTCCTTGTCCTCTGTTGTCAGTGGTTGTAGGAGTGTCTTTTCCTCTGTTGTCAGTGGTTGTGGGAGTGTCTTTGTCCTCTGTTGTCAGTGGTTGTGGGAGTGTCTTTGTCCTCTGTTGTCAGTGGTTGTGGGAGTGTCTTTGTCCTCTGTTGTCAGTGGTTGTGGGAGTGTCTTTGTCCTCTGTTGTCAGTGGTTGTGGGAGTGTCCTTGTCCTCTGTATGTTGTTAGTGGCTGTGACAGTGACTGTTCTCTCAATGTTGCAAAAGGCTGATGTTGCGCCTTTGCTCTACAGGTGTTGTTAGGGATCGAGACAGTTCTTCCATCTTCTGAATGGTGTGCTCCTGTTTTCTTGATGATAACTGCGATTGATAACCCATAAGTTATCAGTGGCTTATTACATATCAATGCAGTCTAGTTGGTATGGTTGATTTGTGTGTGACGTCTGTGTGTGTCATCGGAGGCTGCGAGACAGATCCTCATATCTTCTCCATGTTACCTAAAAATAAAACATTGAAGATGTCATCTGCATGTTGGATCTGGTTGATGAAATGCCTCTATTTCCTGCTTGTTGTTGTAGTTTTTGTAGTGCATGGGTCATCTGCATGTGTCGCAGATGACCCAGACACTACATAATGATATGCAGTGTATCTATGCAGTGTCTACGACATACAGGACATTTATTCACAGTGTGATATGGCAGTGATTTATGTAAAGCCTCTAAATTATTCATGTTATTTGGTGGTTGAAGCTGTTCCTCTGTCTTCAGCATGTTGTGGTTGTGTATTGCTGGTATAAGGAGGTACCCTTGGGTGTGTACTGCTTGTATAAGGAGGTACCCTAGGGTGTGTACTGCTGGTATAAGGAGGTACCCTTGGGTGTGTACTGCTTGTATAAGGAGGTACCCTTGGGTGTGTACTGCTTGTATAAGGAGGTACCCTAGGGTGTGTACTGCTGGTATAAGGAGGTACCCTTGGGTGTGTACTGCTGATATAAGGAGGTACCCTAGGGTGTGTACTGCTGGTATAAGGAGGTACCCTTGGGTGTGTACTGCTTGTATAAGGAGGTACCCTAGGGTGTGTACTGCTTGTATAAGGAGGTACCCTAGGGTGTGTACTGCTGGTATAAGGAGGTACCCTTGGGTGTGTACTGCTGGTATAAGGAGGTACCCTTGGGTGTGTAAAGTTCAGTATAAGGAGGTACCCTTGGGTGTGTACTGCTGGTATAAGGAGGTACCCTTGGGTGTGTAAAGTTCAGTCTTAAGATGTATCCTCTTCTTGTTACAGCGAATTCTTCTGGCATTACTTTGAAGCCGACCTCTAATCTTACGTCTAACTCTCCTCAGACTTCCTGTCACTCTTTACCTTGCCCTTGGCAAGACTTTCAGGTCTTCGAAAGGAAAGACCTAAGTGCAGACGAGGAGTCACAACAACGTGGCTGAAATATGTTGACCAAACCACACACTAGAAAGTGAAGGGACGACGACATTTCGATCTCTAAATGTCCGAAAGACCTAAGTGTCTGGGGTACTGAATCACTGTCACTGGAGAAACGAATCTTTATATATCACTATATACTATAATCTTCACTATAACGTGGCTGAAAATGAGTAACTAAACTACTATATTCATATAAATGAGTGTGAGAAGATTAGAAATGTCTTCAGTTGTGGAATATCTTCAAAAACTGCCGCAAGATAAGGATAAATGGATCTGTAGAAATCTTCTTTTCTCCTATTTTATAAAGTTCACAAATCCCTACATCTAAGTTATTCTAATTAAATTTTGTTTTATTATTATTGTAATAATGCAGGCGGTGATATGGTGTAAGTAATATCCCTAAATATTACCTCTGAAGCAAACTGTTTGGGTAAAACCATCATTAAGACTCCACAGTTAGAAATTATAGAGAAGTCACTAAAAGTTAGAAATTATAGAGAAGCCACTAAGAGCTAAAAATTAGACAGAATCCACTAAGAGTTAGAAATTATAGAGAAGTTAATGAGCTAGAAATTATAAAGCTACTGAGTTGGAAATTATAAAGAAGCCACTGAGTTACAATAGAGTAATGACATACTAGGGACTGCGTATGTTGGGCAGCATCCGTTGTGAACACTGCTCTCGTGGCTTGAAGAGACCTAGTAGCTCGTGGCTCGCGAGAATAGAACAAAAATCAACGTCACCGAATATTAAGACCAGAGGAGCTTGCGAGATCTGAAGATGGCTGTGTGCATATGGATCCACCGCACCTGTGGGAGAGCTGTCACCGACCTGAGCGGGGAAGCTTGGACGAGCAGCAGCAGCAGCAACGTCGGTGCTAGAAATCCTCACCACCTGGAAGACGGTCAAAGCCGCCATCACGTACTGGAGAATACGTCGCACCAGCGCTGACTGTGGCAGGAGCTGGAGTCTCCGTCTGAAGAAACCTGTTCTGGGGGAAGTCTGTCTCAGAGTCCCTTCTCCTCCACCGTGCACTGAGATCAACCGGTATTCGTGCTGAATCAACATTTCTACGCTAGGGATACAAATGTACGTATTTGATGTTATTGTCTTTAAATATATATGTTTCGGGATGAATATACTATTTTCTGAACTAATTAATTTCGGGCTCTGTAGTTCAGGTGGAATGTTATTAATTTAATGTGTACCGCTCATGTACGGTAACATCTCAATAACTGGACGTTTGTCAAGTCAGGAGAAAAAGGCTTTCCAACTAACTTTGGAGACTAACCTCTTCACGGCCTCTTCGAGGGACAAATAACCTCCATTCTGCTCTGGAGAATCTGTAGTCTCCTTCCATTGCCTGTGGAACTCGCTTCTAAACAGTCTTATTGAATGAATGTCGAAGACTAAACACCTCTGCGGTGTGTAGTCATATGAGAATTTTGCAGATAGATATGCAAATCTTGCAGAGCATGTGACAGTGTCATGATTTTGGGGAAAATGTATAGATTTTCAAATAATGATTAGAAATTCTTTATGATCCTATTCGAGGGATGTATAGGCCTTAATATATATACAATCCTCAGGTTAATAGTGGATCTATAAAGTCATGTTAGAAGCATTTTCCAAACATCTGAAACTGTGATATTTGATGTCTCACAGCTACAGTGATATTTGTTATTATATTGTTTAAACCTAAGCATGGACAGTTGAAGTGTTGGGTACTCTGAAAGCAGCTAGGCAGTTTGTTTCATATTTAGCAACCACCTGAGATGAACCTAAGATGTAAGAAAGCCAAGTTATAGGAGTTTGAGACTGGATCTGAATCTTATGTGATGAACAGCATCTTCTGTTGAACGTGATTGGTGAGAATCTTAAGCAATTGAAATACGTTTGCAAGATGAATGAAGCATTGAACCCATTGGTTGAATGTGGTCTAAATTTGCCTCAAGTTGGAATTGAGGGAGAAAACCAAAAGCTTCAGTGGTGAATATGTAAGATTTCATCCAGTTCCCTTAAGCCCTTGATGCATTTGGGATATTTCTACCCCTTGGATGGTCAAGTGAAACTTCCAGCTCAACTACTCATTAATAACAACACGGAGGAAAGGGTGTGAGGTCGTAAGTTACGGCCGTCACATTAATTTACACATCACTTTTAATGATGTATAACATTTATACGTCACATTTAACATCTTAAAGTTAAGACGCCTTTGAGGAAGTTACTCTTTCGACTAACTGAGTCTCAAGAGATAGTCTGTCGGCTACAAACCATTGTCGAGGCTCTCAGACCGACATCTAGCGTCTCAGTAAGTTCATACACGGTATGTTCTTGCCGGCCTACATATGTACCGACATACATATGTAGGTATATGTTAGCGGTCTTTACCTCACGCCCACTGACTCGGAAAATTCTTTTTCAATAACGTATTCACAAAAGACCCACTCAAAGAAACCTCTATATTACCAACTTTTATACTAAATAAAGCACTCTCTAAGTCAGAAGAAACCTCTTTATTACTGACCTATAGAAATAAAGCAGCAATAAAACACTCGCGACTAAATCACTTTAGACGTTCGGTACTATCACTGTTCAGACCGTTGTATCCACTTGCCACTCCGTAAGAAATGCGACTGTTTTACATACCTAGAAGCGTAGAACCCCAACCAAACCTAGAAATAACCTTTCGAGGGCGAGAAACACATTGCGTCAATATTACGGTGCTTTAATTTTTCCTAGTAAGTCACATTTTTAACGGATTGATCGAATACGTCAGAAATGCGACGTATTAGATGAGAGAACAGGTTGTTGTAACGTAGTTCAAGAGAACTTGATAAACACCTCCAAAGGAGACCTGACCAACCGGACTATGGTTGCAAGCAGGCTTCGTCTAACAGCCTGATAGAACAGACCTCCAACCAGGTGGCCTGGTCAGAGACCGGGCCGCAGGGACGTTGATACCCTGAACAACTAGGAGGGAACCACATGATAAGATGCGCCTAACAGTGTCCAGAACCACGATTTATCGGCTTTGTTTACACTTATTAAACAGTTTATGAACTCTGAAGAAGTATTATGAGGTTGTTTATGACAACAATAACCTTAGATTGTAAAGTTTAGAAGAAGTTAGTAAACTATTTAATAAATATAAATAAGGTCGATATGTTTGAAGAAAGATGTAAAGGTTTCGCAACTGGACGCATAAATGCTTGGTGAATCCTGTACTAAGTCAACAAGATCTGTTCGTAAGTCATTTCAGGAGCTGTATCTACCAGAGTGCCTGAAGCTGAAGACTGTACAGTACAAGTCTTCAATCTACCTTTCACTCTACACTCTACCCTTGATTGTAGACAATCAAGACAATCTACCCTTGAGAAGTGGGAGTAGATTTGCTAAATAATAAGGCAATTATTCGTTTCGTTTGGGACAGGAAGCCTGGGTATTTATAGAGCCTGAGGGAAAGAAAACTGAAAACAATCCTAAACATTCCTAGTCGAAGTGTATATGTATAATATACAGTGTATTAGGTGTGTGTGTGTGTGTGTAGCTGGTGTGTATATATATTTATTTGAGAATTGTATTGAGGTCCCCTCAAGGTGGAAATACTGACCGTACACCTATGGATGTAATCCCCACAAGAGTTGGCTAACTTCCGGGTACCTATGTACTGCTTGGTGAACAGTTTCATTAGGTGAAAGGAAACATTCCCAATCATTTCTTCCACTCCCCCCATGGGATTCGAGCCTGGGATTCCTTGATTGTGAGTTGAATCCCAAATCGTACTTTCCTCTGAGGGGATATCATGCAAGTTTGTAGAAACAGATAACTAGTTTACCGCCATGCAAGGCGTCATGAATATTAAGATAACAGCAACATACACTTCATATATATATATATATATATATATATATATATATATATATATATATATATATATATATATATATATATATTAGTATATTTTGGTAGCAGTCTTTCCTGTAGACATATGTTATTAAATATGACCGAAAAAGTAAGATTAATAATTCAATTATTAGAATTATTATTATTGTTAGAATTATTAATCTTACTTTTTCGGTCATATTTAATAACATATATATATATATATATATATATATATATATATATATATATATATATATATATATATATATATATATATATATATATATACATCTGGTGTCTACTATTGGCTATGGTTGATCATTAACGTCCAATATAAGTTTACAATCAGTATCCTTTGGATCTACTATTGATCTTAGATGCCTACTGGTGAATTATGTTGTTTAATTCCGACCTCTGAAGTCAGCTAGTGACCTCAAATGTCTTCTAATGACATTTGATGTCTACTAGTTAGCTCTTATTTCTAATAATGTCGTCTAATGTCTTCTGGTGATCTCCAGTGTCTTATAATGACCTGTGATGCCTATTAATATCTTCTGATGTGTGCTGGTGGCCTAAACTGTCTGCTATTGACTTCTAATCTCTTATAATGATCTCAGATGTCTATTAGTGACTTCTAAGGATTGTTATGACTATATTTCTACTAGTGACATCTTATGTCTAATAATTTCTTTGATAACAAATGAGTCGTTTCCAACATACAGTTGTCATTTCTGTTGAATTCTTATGTGACTTTGTCGTGAAATGACTTCTCATTTCTCAACGGTGCTCAGCTCTGTTGACACTGTTGGCAACAGATGAAAGCCACTGACCTCAGCTGGTTAAGTTTGGTGGCAAATTCTAATTTCTTCAATGTCAAAATTGCCATCAGCTGAAAGCCATTAACTTCATAGCCTGATCTGCCCCTTCGTACAAAATGCAACCTCCTAATTTAACCAGAAACGTACAAAGCAACCCACCAACTCTATCGAGTCCAATGCATTGAAAACCTAGATATGTGTGAGCAGTTAAATTTCATAGTAAGTTGCAATTGTGACGTGGGTTACCATAACGTATAAAAGGCGACCTATCAGTTAAGAGGATGGCTTGTCCTCTTTCTAACCTCTGTTGTCACTGAGGCTCTAAACTCTGTTGTCACTGTTGGTAGCGGATGAACAGTGGTAGCCCTAGCTGGTGACCTCTGATGGGGGGTCTCTGTTCACTGCAACAGGCTGTCAGTTATCATTCGTTATTGCGATAAACTCTGATCGTAGCCAATGTCGCATCGCTGATTGCCGATGAGTGATGATGACACCCTGTTTGCCGTTGTTGATGGCTTTTGTTTACCCCTGTTAACCGTTGTTAACGAGTGTTCTTTACTCTGCTTTGTAACTGTCATTCTTCAACTGTTATTCTCACACATATATATATATATATTAATAATTATATATATATATATATATATATATATATATATATATATAGATATAAATATCTCATTACTGATGATGATGTTATATGATCTTTCTAAGGGTTGAAGATGATTTGCCACGTACTTAATTCACTGTCGATAAGTTTAGAATTTCATCTGATTCCCATTGATGATTTCTGTTGATCCTTTATTACCGTTGATGACTGTAAGTTAGAACTGACTCTTGCTAGGACAGACGGCAGTAATGATTGATAACATGTCATTATATAGTCCCTAACG
>WNGS01000543.1:14033556-14044177 GCA_020271785.1 Procambarus virginalis | reverse complement strand
AATTATATATATGGTTAAACCAATTATTTCTATTCGTTGAACTGAAAATATTTGCCAATAAGGTTTCAGACTCGTTATTTTTTAAGATGAACAATATTAGAAATTATTTCCCACTTCTTTGTCTGGTACTGTGTAGCTTCTTATTACCGCTTTACTTCTTAGTCAAAGTACTGTTATACTTCTTTGCTAAAGGACCGGTTTACTTTTTCGTTAAGTACCTATTGTACAGAGAATGGGATGATTAGATGGTTGATACCCTTGATGCGGATTGATGACAGTAAATGAGCGATATTGTACATGAAGCGAGGATGAGTCTACAGAGTTAGAGGGGATTGTGCGTATGTGAGGATGATTCTTCAGTGTGAAAATTATTGCTTAAGGTGAGAGATGATTTTTCTCAGACTGATACTGGAATGAGCTACTAATTTGTTCACCATAGTCTTATAATATTTTGTTCAATTGAGGCGAAGATAATTGTATATTCCTGTGGTGAAGAAAACAATATAAACTTATGGTTAAGAGAATATTATAAACCTATTGTGAACAAATTAGTACCTCATTTCAGTTCCGTTCAGAGAAAATCATCCTCATTTTAAACCATAATTTCACACTGTAGAATCATACTTCACTCTGAACAAACAGTTTCTCCGAACAATCATCTCTCAATAGTGGTGTCTAACGTGCGTGCGCTCATAGTAATAATGTTTCACTCTAGAACCATCATGCCATCTTCAGTCTGAACAAAATCTCTGATGGTCTGGAGATTCTGGACTATATAGCGACGATAGGTCAAAATTGGTATCGCAATAAATTTCTGATAGTTTTATCATGTACTTCAGAAATCATTTTAACAAGAATCCAAAGAACCTAGATGGCCCACTTGACGATCAAGTCAAATCTCCCTGGTTCATGGAGTTTTCACGCCACAGTATTGAAAATTTGCATGTATGTGTATGGTTCAACATTATTTGAGTTTTAAAGTCATATGCAACCTAAGTAAATACACACTAATAATTGGCCTTTCTAATAAACAGACATGTCTAATAAACTGATTATATATAATATTGTTCAAAACTAGCCTTATATTAAGGCGTTATATCTGGTTTTTCAGGCTGATAAGCAATGTTTAATTGTTTTTTTTCTAGATCCCCACCCTAATAATCTTATAACGTCGTCTCAATTGCTTAGACAGTTTTGAAGATTGATTTTGTATTTTGGCTAATGGCATTTCAACTTCGAGAGGGTTATTCAGGCTCCCACACTAGTTTATTGCCCAACTCATCAATACACCCAACCACACACACACACACACAGATATATATATATATACTATATATACATACATATATATATAGACTATATATATATTATCATATATATATATATATATATATATATATATATATTATATAATATGTATATATATACATATTTATATATATAGTTATATATACTAGTATATATACATATATATATATATATTAATATATATATATATATATATAATATATATATATATTCAGCACTAATATATACTTTTACTTCCTGGTCATTATGAAACTTGAAGTTTGTAACACATTGAACTTAAGCTTTTGGATTATTAATACCATACTGCTTTTATGTCTTAGTTCTACTGTTGGAACTTTGTTCTTCTGTTGCTTCACACTACCTTCTGTTGTTCGCATATCCTGTTGCTATCTCACACCTATGTTGCTGGCCCCTGCTAATGTGCCTACGGTGACAACTTTAGGACTACGTTGCTATCTCCCTATGGCTGACCCTGCCTAATGTGCCTACGGTGACAACTTTAGGACTACTGTTGCTATCTCGGGTCTAACATGGCTACCTCAAGACTATTGAGAGTGTGTGGAGATGTCCTGTAATGGTATACGGAGAAATAACACATATAGTACCTCTTGTCTGTTATCTGGTTAAGATTACTCTCACGTGTAGCCTTGACGGCGTTCAGAACATCTCTCACCTTAAACACTGAAAAGTTCGAATGTTCAGTCACTTGATACACTGACTGGTCAAGAAAGCGTTCACTTGTAACTCTGATTTCGTTCTGAGTACTTTTTAAGGTTGACAGTGAGTGTTTCCCGAGTACCTCTGAGGTGTAATTGTGAGTCCTTCTGAGTGCCTCCTCATTAGTGTACATTGTGTCGTTCAGTGAATTTAACACCTCCCCACGATTGACGTACAACATCGGTTACGATTGACGTACGACATTTACTACGAATGACGTACGACACATGAAATTCCAAGAAATCGAAAATGATCTTCGAACACGAGCTATGTTTTCGAGATTTTTTATATTTGAATTTTTGTTTGATCATAATTACTCAAATACATAAAAGTTGTGCAAGGTGAATAGAATACATGTAAGGTGTGGAAGGTGATTAGAAAACACAAAAATACTAAAAGGCTATGAAATTTTTTTTTAATGAAGATAATCACATGATATATTCTGATCAAATCCAGTATGATGATTTTTTTATACATTCATTGGAAACTTGGGATTTTGTAATAACTGTATTTTCAAATAATGCTGAAATCCTGAAATCCTGTCGTCCCTTCACCTTCTAGTGTGTGGTCTGGTCAACTTACTTTAGCCACGTTATTGTGACTCATCGCCTGCTCCTGAAATTTAATATATATATATGCCAGTATAATATATACCATTATGTAACTTCAAATCAAATCAAGACCTTTCCCATAAATGGGTAAATAAACTTTTTTTTTATGTAGATCGTCAACTGCAGTACAACTTTAAAACATTCAAATCATAAATAAACAAGAAATATGGTTAGTAAACACGTTCATATTCATTTTAACTAATTAATTATTGATAAACCGCATTACAAAATTTGGTAAAAAAAAATCCGAGTATGGAGTATATATCTATTGTAATTTTTTGAAGTATTAGTGCTTCGTTATTATTGATAAGAAACTTCAAGTTAGCACACCAACACAACACAACACACACACACACACACACACACACACCACACACCCCACACACCACACACACACACCACACACACACACACACACACACACCCCAGGGATCCAAGAGTCAATGCTCGATCCTGCAGATGCAAATAAGTGATTATACACACACACACACACACACACACACACACACACACACACACACACACACACACACACACACACACACACACACACACACACATTAACACATACGACGCTTCCAGAATGGTTAGATACTGACATTGATGAGGGAAAATTGGCCCAATTTCTACCAGCCTTACATGTGACTCTACCTATTTCTTAGGTATTTTCCTAGTTTTGTTTTGATTTATTATTATTATTATATTAATTGTTTTTATTAGGGGGACTGATAGCGCTGGTAAGAGGCTAACTTGTTTTGGAAGACACATATATATACTCTCTCTCTCTCTCTCTCTCTCTCTCTCTCTCTCTCTCTCTCTCTCTCTCTTCTCTCTCTCTCTCTCTCTCTCTCTCTCTCTCTTCTCTCTCTCTCCTTGTTCTTCATGTCATCCCTAGCCATTTCTTAATGTTACTCTCGCTTGACTGACACGCTTGTGAAGCAGTCTTCAATGCTGAACTGTGTCAATGGCTTTCTGGCAGTTCGGTAATATACGATCTTAACTTCTTTCATTTCCTCTACAATTGTTGTAAATATATTTACACCGCTTTAAATAGGTACCCAGGAGTCAGGCATGGATTGGAGGGTTGCATTCTGGGAAGGTTCAGTTGTTCGATCTATGAGGGACGTCATTGTGTATCTATCTATCTATATCTATCTATATATATCTACTATTGGGAGTTGTTTTGGGCTCAGTCGTGAATATACTATGTGTGCTTTCAATATATCTTTCAACGATTCTATTGTTATTTATTTTATGTCTACATTCGTCTTAATTTAGTTCAGTTTAATGGTCATTCATAGTCATTGTTCTTTTAATATGTCTGGGGAGGAACTCGTTTCTTGGCCTTGGACGTAAAGTCTTTAAATTATCCCTATTTTTGCCTGATATCTATGCTATGGTTTTTCTGGTCATGTGTGTGTGTGTGCGTGTGTGTGTGTGTGTGTGTGTGTGTGTGTGTGGTGTGTGTGTGTGTGGTGTTGTGTTGTGTGTGTGTGTGTGCGTGCGTGTGTGTGTGCGTGTGTATGTGTGTTGTGTGCGATCACTGAGCTGAGTCATCCCACAGCCATGCTCATATAATGAAAATCCACAATAATAATAGTGAGTGTTCCCTTTAGGAACCAAGGAGAGAGTTTTTACAAGAGGCGAATTTCTCTCTAATGAGTTTGCAGATTGTTTCGTTTGATCTAATGACACAATTTTTTTGCATAATAACCATGAATTTATCCAGTGCAGGCAGCTTTAAATATTTTGCAAGGTCAAGTATTTGATATAAATATTTTATTATATATATATATATATATATATATATATATATATATATATATATATATATATATATATATATATATATATATATGTATATATGTATAATAAATATGTTACTAATGTGAACAAATTATGACATATATAAACCGATGTTAATAATTAATGTCATAATAATAATGATAATAATATATAATGATCATAAAATTATGCTTTAATATAAACTTATTATAAGGAATAATAATTATTTATTACAATAAAATTCTTTGAATCGTCATGAAATAATTCTAATAATAAGGATAATAAAACATCAATATTAATAACATGTAATAATAATGCTAATTGCATTAAAAAATATTATTAAAATAATAATAAATAATAATAATAATAATAATAATAATAATAATAATAATAATAATAATTTTAAAAATAATCTTAAAAATAACAATAATAATATATCCAGTAAGTATGTAAGGATTTTATACTATAGAGAACTGCCTTGAGAGAGTGTAAGGTTATACCATCTCTGAGCTTCCAAGTTGGTTATTACGATAGGCTAACTTATTGGCTTTGATGATATAGGAGCAGTGTTACGTAAGTTAATCTATGCTAAAGGAATCAGTGTAACAATATTATCAAGAGACATGAACCGTAGAGCTGCAATGGAGAAAATTTTGTATCCTTTAAAATCGAATTTGCTGAAAAAAAAGATATCCCCTGTGTGGTCTAATGAAGAGGTTGATGCCCTCTGTAAATGCCGTGACTGTCACACTAAGGTAGAGTGATGCCTGTCAGGTCTCATCAGTATGTATGGAATGCCAACTGCGCCTGTCAGAATTTTTCTTTTTGTTTAATAATGGATTACGAATGAAAACGAATGTTGCTTATGTATATATATATATATCATTGTTGAATATTCACGACATACAGTATGGCTGTGCATATGTGTATCTGTCTGTGTATGGGTTAAGGATTACCATAGGTAATCAGAGGGTATGGATAGGATAAGGACACAGGAAATCTTGATCAAGGATTGGGATATAAGGGAGGGATGAGGACGTGCCCAAATGGCAAAAAAAAAGCCAAACCATTTTGGCTATGTTGGTGATTTTTTGATACGGTGATGTGAGTTGTTGTGTGATTCACATGATGGAAGATTCATGTATTGTACTCGTATATATAAGATAATAACTTGTCTTTACTTCTGCCTTTTGATACACCAGATTCCTGTCTTGATGAACAAATACTTGATCTTGAACAAATCCACAAGGGCCGTGACGAGGATTCGAACCTACGTCTGAGAGCATCCCAGACGCTGCGTTAATCGATTGAGCTACGACATGGATAAGAATTGCAACCAGAAATTCTACTGAATTTTCTTGAATCCTGCACCCTCTCCGAGACACACACCAGGATTTTACACAATTCCCCCCATGCACTCGAGCTATGTCAATAGGGTTTTCTACCTCTTCGCCCTTACTTACCTGCTTGATCTTGCTTGCAGCTTATCTTCTGTTTCGGTAGCTTGATTGCTTGTTTATTGGGTCGGTGCTAACCGTGTATGGAGATTGTTAGTTCATAATCTGGAGTTGAATGATACATGTGCTTCAAATCGTAGTGTATTGTTTTGTACTCTTTGTAATTTTGTCATATTTGACTTTTTTATTAAATTAGTTGAATACATGGATATTTTTAAATAGGCCTAATTAGCATTTTATTCAAGGGAAATTTTACGTGTAGTGGAGTTTCGTTGAATCGTTCATGTTCTGTGTATGTATATATGTGTATATTCATGAATATACACCAGTATTAGTCCAGTATTTTATATAGTCCAGTATTTTAGTAAGACTATAGTTCAGTATTTATACATGGTATGATAGCTATGTATAGAGATATTATTATTATTAATATAATAATAATAATATTGTTATTATATATAATTATTAATTATATTAATAATTATTAATATAACCGGATAACAGCAACAAAGGTGTTGCAAACTAAATATTTGTAGTAACTGTAATAAGTGCAGTGTGTGTGTATGTGCATTTTGTATCTGTAAAATCGAGCTATTAGCTCTTGGACCCCGCCTTTCTAACCGATCTATTTTTTTCCTCTATTATGTCTGCATATATATGGCTCGGTGTGTGCCAACCCATAGAAGCGGTCTAACTCCATGGCATGTATTGACAACTAGGTGAACAGTTGTATCAGGTGAAAGATTATGCCCATTTGTTTCTACCTCGGCCGGAAATCGAACCCGGTCCCCTTAGGACTACGACCCCCGAGCCCTGTCCACACATGTATTCACCTAGTTGTGCTTGCAGGGGTTGAGCTCTGCTCTTATAGGTAAGGGGGGGGGGCATTAGGGTGAAAGAAACTCTACCCATTGTTTCTCGCCGGCGCTCGGGATCGAACCCGGAACCACAGGATCAGGTGTGTGTGTGTGTGCATTCTCCTGTTATCAAGCAGAGAACCAGAGTTCCTCACTGTATCTTACATACAAAATCTTAAAACACATAAATTTTGCCTCCTGAAGATTTCTTTATACTTAGTAACCAACCTTGGTAACATGTGAAATTCCCGAGAAATTTCAAAATCAAATGATAATGAATTCCAAATCATTGAACATACACGATTATTCACTTAAGAATGTATATTGTGTTGTGTTCTCCCATTATATATATATATATATATATATATATATATATATATATATATATATATATATATATATATATATATTTATATATATATATATGTGTGTGTGTGTGTGTGTGTGTGTGTGTGTGTGTGTGTGTGTGTGTGTGTGTGTGTGTGTGTGTGTTGTACCTAGTAGCCAAATCGCAGTTCTTGGCTTACTATGCAAGGCCCGATTTAACTAATAAACCAAGTTTTCCGGAATTTTAATGTTTTTCAATTTTTTTTCTTATGAAATGATTAAGCGAATCATTTAGTTTTGCATGAGCTATTTTTTTTTAATTTTAATCTTACCTAAACTAACATAACTGTGCTTAGCACCTGGTTACATCCTCTTAGGTGAGGTGGTTACGTGATATATGGATGAAGGACGTTACATGGGGGGGGGATATTAATAAGGTATTAAATGTATCAACATAGAGTGTAACATGTTGGCAGTTTATGTTGTTCTTGTTGCTTCCATTCCTGTTGCAGGAATGGAAGCATTCCTGCAACCAAATGACCCCTTGCAAGGGGTCATTTGGTCCAGCTTCAGCATTGGCCCGGGGTCTTGAAGTGGGTATAGAGTAACTGTGTATTAGCTGGTTATTGATGGCTGGTCTAGATTTCTTGCTATGCAGCGCTTCACTGATGTCTAATCTTTTATTGTCATTGTATCTATGAACTATTTCGTTGTTGCTCGTCAAAATATCTCTGGTGATCGCCTCGTCTGTGTGTGGCGATTATATGTTCCTTGATGGAGAGACGTTATTAGCTGTTAACTCTCTCATATAAAAAAGTATTGTCATTCCAAATCTCCGTTTATTTCTTAAAGATATATTTACATGGAAATTTGAAAGTTCGTTGTGCTGAATATACCTTATAGGTCCACCGCAAGTTTTCATGATCAATTATAGCATGTTCTGTTGTTTTCATAACACGGTTAAGAAAAGATTCAGATCACAAGTTATTGTACGTGATATCGTTGGCCCAATTTGGCATGGCAAATATTATAAATTGCTCAATAACATATATATAAATATATTTAATATATGAACCAGGGATATTATATATATATATATATATATATATATATATATATATATATATGTATATTATATATATGTGTATATATATATTTATATATTCTCTGCATTTTTCGGGCATCTTAATTCCACAGTTCTCTATACAATTGCTTCTAATGGTGCAAAGAAAGGTGAGAACATTTGATGACAAATGTGTGTGTGGAAACATGTGTGCGCTGGCTGTCGCACTCATATCAACACCTGTGTTACAGAAGCGAATGAAATCTGTTGAATGTTAGTCTCGTGGGTAGTGGTGGTGTGGTGTACATGGCTATTCATAGCTGGCGAGGGGTGCCATGCGGAGCTCAGAGCAGGTGTGTGGGGGGGGGGGCCATGCGGAGCTCAGAGCAGGTGTGTAGGGTGCCATGCGGAGCTCAGAGCAGGTGTGTGGGGTGTGCCATGCGGAACTCAGAACGATGAGGTGTGCTCCAAAACTGAGCCTACGTGAGAATTCTTTCCATGCGTGGTGATCCACTTGTGAGAAATTGGCTAACACCTCCGAAAATGGTCTCCAATGAACAATTCAATCAACAATGGATCAATGGACAATAAAGTGCAGCCATAGCCCCAGTCATGCACAATTACATCGTATGAGAAAGTGTAATTTTCTGGCTGTTTTGGTTATAATAACCAAACTTCGGATTTCTTATAAAATCAGAGTAATTTCCAGAACTGGTAATTCAAGGCGGAGTCAGCAGTGTATATCAAGTTGATCTCCTTGCATACAACCTTCACGATAGCAAGGCATGTTGTGTTTAGGAATGAGACTCAACCGATATGAATATTCAGATAATTCACCTCTGCTCGGCCATAAGATCATCCTTAGTGGGTATATTTCATCGTATACTTACGTAGGAAGTCACTCAGAACAGCAACTGAGCTTAGAACAGTCTTTTCTGTTGACTGTTGTTTGAGAACAGAGTCCACAACTTCTCCATGTTGACTGTTGTTTGAGAACAAGGTTTAAAAATGGCTTCTTCGTGTTTAAGACCATCCGATATTTCCTTCGCAACATTGTATCATTTACAGAAAACAACCAGTTTTGTTGAAAATAAAAACAAGTGTATTTTTCATTGGAATCGAAAATATATAAATAATTTATTTAGACGAAATTAGCTACTGCGTGTGTGCTTACGTTTCACATCAAAGTGCTTAAAAAAGTGAAATTAAAACTGTTAAATGTCTTGAAATGAAACAAGTACATATGGAACCCTTTGGTACTTTTCAGTGACAAGAGGAAGCCCCCTTTGGTACTCTTTGACTTACAAAGTGGATAATCTTTCTTACTCTTGAATCACAAAGTGGATAATCTTTGGTACTCTTGAATCACAAAGTGGAACCCCTTTTCTTGTCCTTGAATCAAACATTGGACCCCTTTGACGCTCTTAAATCCCAATGTGAAACGCTCTCAACATTCCAGAGTTATAAAGTGAAACGCAAACGTGTACAGTTGTCTCTGAAAAGAACGTCCAAAGTGTTTCTTAGTCGGCAGAATACAACGTTATGTTCATTCCATCCTTAGATCATTTCTAGTGGGGTTTTCACCACCATTCTCTGGATGCACTTTCCAGCAGTAGCAGTAACGCCACGGCTCTAATGTAGCCTGCTATGGTGTACCCAAATGAACTGTACCAGAGAGCTTGACTATTCCTTCTTATTTTATGTTATGGAGAGGCTGGGAAGAAACTTTAACATGGATCTCAGAATTAGGTAAGCTGCTAAATGAATTTGTAGATTGAGGATCAAATCATATGCTAAAATTATATGTTACACCAATAGTGTTTAATAATCAACATTAGTATATCTCTATTTCATTCGCTTGCTCAACGAATATCATTATTTTGAAAGTTTAATACAATGAAAATATCAAGATATTCTCCAAGAGAGACATTTTCCACATTCTTGTAGAGATATTAAGCAATTGGAAAATCAGGATTGAATAAGATTTTGAAGAATTTATAAGTATTGTAATTTTTTGAGCTGTATTTCAAGCTGGCTTGAAATTTATGAATCTATTGTATAAAAAGAATCCAATGTTGAAAGTGCTAGAGTTTGTAAAAGAAGATAAGAAATGGATAACATCTTTTGTAATCAGGAACAACGAAACTATTACAAACTGCCGAATTTCGTAGATATTACAGTTTTAGAAAGGAATGGTGGCTTTCACACTGTAGACTACATTAAGGGAACCAACATAGTAATGTGCCTTAGAGTCTTGACACAAGCGGAGTGATTGTGGCGCCGTGTCAACCGTGCTCTCGCATACAGCTGCAGCTGGAAGCAGGCTGCCGAGGAGCTCTGTAGAGTAAAGGAGGTCCTAGTCAATAACGAATACTATAATGAATATGTCGTCATTAAAAAGATGAGCCATCATGCTACTTCCGACGTAACGGGAAACTCAATATTATCTGCCGTATATATATTAAACTGTTTTTCAGGAAATTCTTTTCCCACGGC
>WNGS01000543.1:14004914-14020264 GCA_020271785.1 Procambarus virginalis | reverse complement strand
ATATATAGGTAACCCAAGGATATAAGGAAGTCAGGTATATAGGTAAGCCAGATATAAAGTTAATCCAGGCATGTATATAAGAGAGCTATAGAGGTAAGCCAGGTAAATAATTAAACCATGTATATAGGTAAAGCAGATTATATATATCTAAGGCAGGTATAGGTAAGCCAGGGATATAGGTAGCCAGATATATAGGTAAAACAACCATAGGTAAGCCAGGTATATAGGGAAGACAGGTATAGATAGGTAAGACGGATGTAAAAAAATCTATTTATGACATATATAACACATTGGTAAGACATATATATGGAAAACAGATATAGGTAAAACAGGTATATGTAAAACATAAATATAGGTATTGCAGGTATATATAATAATAATAATAATAATAATAATAATAATAACAATAATAATAATAATAATAATAAATTATCGCTTAGCTTTGATAATTAATTACTTTATTTGATCTTCAATTCAAATAGATTATTGCTTAATACAGTAGTAATGATGTACTTAGTATCTAAGCTCAGGATTTGTTCTTGAGTTGTATTTTTTTTACTGATATCAGTAGATGTATTAAATACATTTTGATTTCTAAAAGGACTCATCAAGAGGTTCATTATGTATGAAAGGAGATTGGTGTATGACAATTGTGTTTGTTTAAGAAAATATTGAAGCAATTATGAGAGATCGTACTCGTATTTCTGGACATATTCTCTTAAAAGAAACTATTGCAAATGTGATAGAGAAGATTTACATTTCAGCCGATATTATGAGTGAATTTATCCACGGGAACTATGTGAACATCGGAGGAAACATGTTCTCGTGTTCATTCACCGTTTACTTTGTTTATCACGGTACAGCACTCTTATGGCAGTGTTCCTTGGGTTAGTCTTCTTCACTTCTTGAGGCAAGTCCTCTGCTAACATAGATGTCAAGGCGTTTTCAGGCGGGTCCTCTTTCACACCGTCCTCCACACTGCTTGAAGGAGGAGGACTGCTCGATCTTTTCGTCAAGCTTTTTATATAACCTGAAGATAGCCCATCTTCCTCACACGGGTTTTATCACCCACAAGACGGGTCATCTTCTTCTGAGTGTCCTAACCGCTTCAGGCAAGTTATTTCCTTCTACAGTGTTCCTAATTCCAACACGCAGGTTCTCTCTTGATTTCTACTTCCTTTACTCTCTCTCACACTTCAGTGAATACTTTTCCGTCTGACCTTTTCCTCCTACTCTTGGACCACCTCCTCTTAGACCTGCTTTTGGGCCCTTCCTTTCCGGCCTTCTTCCTGATTCTCTTCTCTCGGACCATCCTCTAGAGACAACCGTCCACCAACAACCTACAAAAGCGTAGCGTTGACACTTTTGTTGCTACCGTTTTGGCATTTTCTTTTTTTGTAATTTTGATCACATTTACATTCATCTTCTGGTGTTCTCTCCTGTCACTCGTGTTCGATTGTTATCGTCTTTATTTCTTCCTGTGTTTATCGTCTCTACTATGCCGATGGTTCCCGTGTATGGGTAATATAATATTCCCTGCTTCTCGTGTGCCAGGTGCCAGTATGGTGGTAAAGTTCTTAAGTTCCTCATTTCTCTGGTGGTTCTTGACGAGGTGTGGTTCCCATTCTGGTTCCGCATTAACTTAGGCATCGAGTAGACAATAAGTTGAATGATGCTGTAGCCAGGTTCCTCAGTAGTGTTTTATATGGAAAATTGTTTTTACTTGTCTCTTTGCATCTGTTCTTTGTAATGTGCCTTTTATGTTTGTACCCATTTTTTTTTATTTTAGAGTTCGGTGCTGATTATAATTTAGTTACTGACTATATTTTAGCTGTGACTGGAATTTAGCTACTGAATATTATTTAGTTAATATAATTCAGTTATAATTTATAATTTAGTTACTATAATTCTGTTACTGTTCTTATTTCCTTTCAGTTGTTAGACTTGATTTCTAATAATTATCAATTAGACCAATTTCGTAGCGTGTACACATCCTAATGCACCAGTTTAGAGTTATGCCATGATTTAATTTATACAAGCAACATTTCCTAGTCTGCAAACATTGACATAGATAAATCTGCACTTTTTAAAGTCATTTCCACAAGTCTGGAATAATGTAGGACCTAGTAATGATACCCGTGGAACCTCACATGCTACTAATGTCCGTTTGTATGTAATCCTCACAATTCCCAATTATTTTTTCCCCTGACTGTAGAGAGATATACTTTATCTAATTCAGCGTCATTTCTGTCATTCCACTATTTCACTAACTTCAGGTAAACAATTAGCTTCCTTATATCCCTGTGATTCATCTTCCATGCCTCTTGTTCATCCAGCTTTCATTTTGAACATATTTAGATATCCTGTCAAATACTATTAAGAATCCTAATGCTATCTGGATTTTCTGCCTGATACTTTAACAATATTGAACGTCGTTATCATATTCCCTCTATTGTTTTTTACAATGTACTCACCTTGTTGTATTTTGTTGGGATTTAGCTATAGCTCTTGAGCCCATCCTTGAAATAACCGAAGCATTTATGTGGGCTCAGTGGCGTAGCGATTTTGTTGTATTTACACTTGTATTCCTCGCTGAAGGAAGCCTCCTTTACTTCCCTCTGTGATGCCTTCCAATTTGTCAGCTCCCATCACACTGAACACTCCATTTACTCATTAATTTCACACTAATCATTTCACTTACTATATTCACACCTAAACGTCCCTAATGCTCCCTATCCTCACTTCAAATTAATAATCATGTCCTGCTGGCTCCGCTAAGCAGCATTCTGTTCCCACTTATTTCAATTAAGTTCCTTATCAATCATGTCGATATTTCTGGATATCTTGTATGTCAATATCATGTCACTACTGGCTCATGCTCTCAATGAAAGGTTAACGGTTTAAGAGAGGGGGGGGGGGTGCGTTGCGTACTGCAAGGCTGTACCCAATCTCGAATCATGTACTACAGGATTGGTCTAATCATGAGTCGCTTATTCCAGGATTGATCCAGTCTTGCATCGTACATTCCAGGATTCGTGTAGTCTTGCGACGGATATTATAGGATTGCTCGAGTTGTACGTCGTATATCCCCAGGATTGGTTCAATCTTGCATTACATATTCCAGAACTGGTCCAGTTTGCGTCACATATTCCAGGATTTGTCGAGTTTTGCGTCGTATATTCCAGGATTTGTCCAGTCTTGCATCATATATTCCAGGATTTGTCGAGTTTTGCGTCATATATTCCAGGTTTTGGCCAGTCCTGCATCATATATTCCAGGATTTGTCGAGTTTTGCGTCATATATTCCAGGATTTGACCAGTTTGCGTCACATATTCCAGGATTTGTCGAGTTTTGCGTCGTATATTCCAGGATTTGCCCAGTTTGCGTCATATATTCCAGGATTTGTCGCGTTTTGCGTCGTATAGTCCCGATTTTGTCCAGTCTTGCGTCATATATTCCAGGATTGGCTCAATCTTGTGTCACATACCCCATCAATAGTCCAGTTTAGCATTTATATATTATAAATGAATGGGTTTTCCGTTGAGTGTGGAGAAACAAAGCCTAAACCTTAGACTTATTTAGGTTACCTTGACCAACTACTGAACCTTCCCAGGATGCCATCTCTCAATAGTTGTCTAACGCCCGGGTACCTATTTACTACTCTGTGAAGAGTTGCATAAGGTGAAAGGAAACGTAACAGTCCGTCTCTATCTCCCAGTTGAGAGCTAACTTTGTAGACCACTGCGCTACGTGACCCATTCAAACATTCCTCATTATTAGACTCTTGGTATATGAATGTGTGTGTGTGTGTGTGTGTGTGTGTGTGTGTTTCTCCATATATTGAGAAAACATTTACAACAACCTTCCAAATTTCATTTTGTCTTGTAATTATCTTTAACCATTAATTACAGAGAATAGGTTAATTGAATTGATAAATATGTAATTAGCACACCAGCTAATTAGTTGTAAAATGGCCAGCCAAGAGAGTAACTACCCGGAAATTTCCAGAGAGCGTTTCAACGCCGGAAGTAAATTGTTACAAATAAGAATAATAAGGAAAACGCCCCAAATATTACTAGTAAATTTTCCCCGTAACGAAATCTAAACAAGGTGTAGAAATGTTCTATATTTCTAATTAAATTATTTAAATAAAATATATATAATCTGGAAAATATAACTCGCTACAAAATAAAAAAAATATATAACAATAATTAATTAACAAATTAACAAATATTAATAAATCAAACATGAGAACTATAACCCCACAACGCTTCATATTTACAGACTTTCATTTACATTAAGAATTATTTGACTCAATTAAGTAATTCCTTGAACATCATTAAATAGAGGCCTGATAGCTGAATGGACAGCGCTTTTGATTCGGAGTCCTGAAGTTCCGGGTTCGATCCCCGGTGGAGGCGGAAAACAAATGGGCAGAGTTTCTTTCACCCTGATGCGCCTGTTACCTAGCAGTAAATAGGTACCCAGGGAGTGAGACAGTTACTACGGGCTGCTTCCTGGAGGTGTGTAACAAACAGGAGGCCTGGTCGAGGACCGGGCCGCGGGGACACTAAGCCCCGAAATCATCTCAAGATAACCTCAAGATAACCTCATTAAATACCGAGTTCTATAACCTCATTAAATAGACGAGTTCTATAACAACATTACTTTCAAGTTGGAGCTCTATAATCCTCCTTTAATATATTTCGTCGTATTCCTATAATATATTTCACCTTATTCCTGTAAAATATATTTCACCTTATTCCTGTAAAATATTTCACCTTATTCCTGTAATATATTTCACTGTATTCCTCTCATATATTTCCCCATATTCCTATAGTATATTTCATCGTATTCCTATAATATATTTCACCGTATTCTTATAATATATTTCACCGTATTTCTATAATATATTTCACCGTATTCCTATAATATATTTCACTCGTGAAATGTAATAGAATAGATCTTAATGGGATCTATTATCTGGATCTTATAAACAGGATCACAACCACTGCTTAATTTAATCACAACAATTAACATATTGTCTATGTTAATAATATGCGAACACTTATTAGCTTAATATGTAACTTTGTCTTGGCAGTGTGTGTGGGTGTGTGTGGTGTGTGTGTGTGTGGGGTGTGTGTGTGTGTGTGTGTGGGTGTGTGTGTGGTGGGTATATTGTTATTAAAAAAAGAAATCAAAATTCAGGTGTATCAAACATTAACGATATAGAACACAATTTCCATGGTTTTCTACAAATCAAAAGGTCTCTTCATCTATGAAAAAATACTTTGAATTTATTATTGAATAATTACGTATTAAATTCGATGATATTACATTATGACGTTTAGAGTGGCTTTATATTCGATAATAAAATATTCAGTTAAATACTTTTATAATCAATGTTAAAATATTCCACTGTGGCTTTTATAATTAACATTAAAATATTCCGATGTGGCTTTTATAATAAATGTTAAATTTATCCCGTTGTGACTTTCATAGTTCCTGTTCATGTATTCTAAAGTGGCTTTTAATGCTCATTCTCGAAAATGTCATTCAGGCTTCCGATAATATTGGTATATAAATCGCTCTCCAGCTCCAGGTATATTTCCGCCCAGCTCCTCATAAGTCAATAAAGGTGAATACCAAACCAAAAAATGAGAAGGGAAGGGAACTTTCAGGAGAAAGCGGCAAATCATTACGACTATATAGCACTTGGAAGGGATAAGGATAAGGAATTGGGATGGGACGGGAGAGGGGGGGGGGGGAAATATGGAGAAGATGATTAGAAAGAGGAATACATATGTATACATACATACATACATACATACATACATACATACATACATACATACATACATACATACATACATACATAAATACTGTCAATGGGATCACTAGACGTGATTCAGAGCAAGTATTCCCAGCTCCTCAAAACTCTTCATTGACTGCCCTGCGACTTTTGACTATTACGTGGATTCTATGCTGCTAAATTCCATACTTTTGACGTCGGGCCGTAAATGTGCTGACAGAAAACACCATTATTTTCAGCACTCTGAATGAAAAAGTTGCCATTGTTTTTTCTTAATAATACACAATGAAATATTCTATTTTTATTGGAGTAATTTTAGTGGCTTTGTAAAAGAACCATTGATTTCTACCAGCCTAATTTGTTTACCTACAGAACTCCCACAATAGGCTGAAAATGAGTTCAGCTAGCTAATTTTAGCCTATTCACGTGATTTAACGATTATCGCCCATCCGTTTATATAATGCAATACCCCAAAATTATCTTCATGGACCTCTATCTATATATTTATCTATCTATACACACACATAAATATAATATATAAATATAATTGTTTATGGTTAAACCATAAACAATTTATACACACACACACACACACACACACACACACACACACACACACACATATATATATATATATATATATATATATATATATATATATATATATATATATATATATATATATATATATATGTGTGTGTGTGTGTGTGTAAATATAATTGTTTATGGTTTAACCATCTTCTGTAAAGACACATAATCAATAAACCATCTGAAAATTAAATAATAATAATAATAATAATAATAATAATAATAATAATAATAATAATAATAATAATAATACATTTGACTGGACATCTTCCCATAAACTTAACCAACTCATGGGAAAGCAATCAGAATCGTGAGTATCGTGTACCCAGAAGAGCAGCTCAACACCGAACACTTGCATTGTATTCAATACAGCGACTGTGAGCTGTGAATGAGTGCGTGGACCATGTGTGTGTGTGTGTGTGTGTGTGTAATTCACGAACGTTGATCTTCATTGCGTGAATTATTACCTGGACAAAAATAATGGCAAGCGCTGAAATTAAGTAAAAATAAAAATTCAACAAATAAATATTTTCTCATAATAATTAATTAGAATTAGTCTCAGATCTAAGATCTTAAGTGTATTCAGTGAGGTTAATTACACTATTAATAAAAGAACACTCATTTATGGAACAATGTTTTTTAATTTTCATATTGTTACGACCCGTGGGTCCTGCCCCCCCCACCCTCCCATTCTCTGTAAACAAAAAGAGCTCACGTGATATTATGGAAAAAAATACTACTATTATAGTATTTAGGTTCATTTGATGGCAAAGAGGCAGTGGAGCGTTATACTGCATGAATAGAGTGCGCGATTTATCATCCACACTGTGTTTTCAGTCGCAAGAAATTTGCATCTCCAGCAAAACTGCTAGTGGGTTGTGGGGGAAAAAAATCTCATTGTGGTAATATGTTGGTTATCTGTAGGCAACGCGAGGGCTGCCAGCTGGGCATACCTGGGTCCAGCTGTAACTCTAGTTTCCTGTTGATATTTCCCCTGGCATCTCTCTGGTTACAGGGTGTTTGGGTGGCCTGGCTGTTGCTTGGTCTGTGTGGTGCTTGGTGTAGGTTTTGTGTGGCCTGGCTGTTGCTTGGTCTGGGTGTTCTCTGGCCTGGGTGTATATATATATATTACGCCAGGGGATATATATTATAAAAGTATTCCAATTTTAAGATAGTCTACCATTAAATACTAAATACAGCCTTCTATCTTACTGGGTATTTTTCTAAATGGACAGGCAGGGTAATTTATTTTCATCATGTCACCATCATTAGTATGTTCAATGGTGAAATAAATTATACAATAACCCCCTAATACTCGTTATATACTGTTAATAATAAAGATTTTGGCTTCAGAGCACCGACCGTGAACAAGTTTGAAATTAAGTCTACGGTTATGGATCTCCTGTTTTCAATGTTACCTCTAAAGTTGTTAATTAAACCTGTAATTAATTGCAATTATATATCACCAGGTCTATCGTGAGATATATTTAACATTATTATTAAAATAATAGTCACTGTTAATTAATGAAAACTCTTATAAGATATCAGAGCAAAGAAATCACTCTTTTCTTTCGTTCGGTAAGGGAGCTTTTTATAAGTTGTAGTTACCTAGCAGGACGTCTAGTTAGAATCAGGCCGAAATGCGAGGAACTGCTCTCTTAGGAGCTTTCAAGCATCAAGGCAGGTGCCCTGGTATCCGGCCACCCCTCCCGCAGCCAGGTTGGGGTCCCGGTCCGGCCACCCCTCCCCGCAGCCAGGTGGGGTCCCGGTATCCGGCCACCCCTCCGCAGCCCGGTTGGGGTCCCGGTATCCGGCCACCCCTCCCGCAGCCAGGTAGGGGCCCGGTGTCCAGCCACTCCTCCCAGCATCGATGAGCTCGCTACCACCAGTGTCTTAACTCCACCGCTCTCCCCCTTCCCTTCCATCGCCTGAATTGTCACATCAGAGCCAATATTTTGGACAATATATATTCACTCAAAGGCCTAGTATCACCTACTTTTTTACACATCATGGTTCATGATTTTCTCGGAATTATTCGTGCTTGTATTTGCAATAAGATCAACGTTCTTGGGCGGTCTCTTCAAGATAATCGGATGATTTATGAGTTTCTTTCCAACTCTGAGAGTTACAAGCCAAGTTTAGGGGTCGACGTGTCCTTAGGATTAAATAGAAACAGATTAAATGAAAGCTTAATCGTTAGTATGGTTAAAAGAACAAGAAGTACGAGCGGGACAGATCTTAAGACGACACGAGTCGCCGGGAGAGGAAAGTCGGACAGGGAGACTGGCTCGGGCTGGCGGAGGATGCCGTATTGTTCTTTATCGCTCGTCCTACACCCTTTTTTTCACATTTTTCACGTGATTTTTATTCGATACTGAGTTGGAGTTTCAGCCTGGTTGTTTTACCTTAGTTACCCCTAAAAATGACAGTATTTTCTGTTAAATGCAACTTCTTTATCAATGAAAAAGATATTTTTACTGCCTACTAGGTTTATAGTTTAAAGTTTGTTAACGTATATTTCATTGGTATAAAGCTGATTTTGACTTGCAATTGCCTAGATAATGGCCAGTGTGACTTTTGTAAATGCTAAACAGTAAAAACTGAAGCATTAGCCTACGGAATGAGCAAGATTATACCTTAAATGAATTGTTTTAAGGATAACGAATGTAGAGATCCTCTTAACTCGCAATCAGGTGCTACAGATGCCGATAAATAAGTAAATTTAGGATATATATATATATATATATATATATATATATATATATATATATATATATATATATATATATATATATATATATATATGTACTTTAGGCTTGTCTCGAGGTCTCCTCCCGCAAAAGTCGAACTATTGAACTTCCTCAGGATGCAACACCTTTACTTATTAACTCTCCATTACCTATTTACAGCCCATTGAATAAAGGCATTAGGTGAAAGGAAACATGTAGGATAAGGTCACTCAGGATAAGGTGACATAGGATAAGGCGGTGTTAGGATATTGTAGTACTACGTGAGTGTAATTGTGAGATTGAAACCTGCAGGTTGTCTAAGTTGTCTAAGGATAAGCACCTCCAAAGGTCGCATGATTAACCCATGTGACTCATACGTCAGGCTACGAGCAGCCGCGTCCAACAGCCTGGTTGATCAGTCCAGCAACCAGGAGGCCTGGTCGACGACCGGGCCGCGGGGACGCTAAGCCCCGGAAGCACCTCAAGGTAAGTGTATGAGAGAAGGATGCAATTATAGCAAGAGCGAGAGAGAGAATCCTGCAATTATAGCAAGAGTGAGAAAGAGAATCCTGCAATTATAGCAAGAGCGAGAGAGAGAATCCTGCAATTATAGCAAGAGAGAGAGAGAGAATCCTGCAATTATAGCAAGAGAGAGAGAATCCTGCAATTATAGCAAGAGAGAGAGAATCCTGCAATTATAGCAAGAGCGAGAGAGAGAATCCTGCAATTATAGCAAGAGTGAGAAAGAGAATCCTGCAATTATAGCAAGAGTGAGAGAGAGAATCCTGCAATTATAGCAAGAGAGAGAGAGAGAATCCTGCAATTATAGCAAGAGAGAGAGAATCCTGCAATTATAGCAAGAGAGAGAGAATCCTGCAATTATAGCAAGAGCGAGAGAGAGAATCCTGCAATTATAGCAAGAGCGAGAGAGAGAATCCTGCAATTATAGCAAGAGTGAGAAAGAGAATCCTGCAATTATAGCAAGAGTGAGAAAGAGAATCCTGCAATTATAGCAAGAGTGAGAGAGAGAATCCTGCAATTATAGCAAGAGTGAGAGAGAGAATCCTGCAATTATAGCAAGAGAGAGAGAGAGAATCCTGCAATTATAGCAAGAGAGAGAGAGAGAATCCTGCAATTATAGCAAGAGTGAGAGAGAGAATCCTGCAAGTATTGCAAGAATGAGAGGAGCAAGACTAGGGGCTTGCAAGAGCAAGATAGAGGGTGTGTTCATGTATGAATATGTTGGGGTAGTGAAGGGTGTCCGAGAAATGGGAAGGGAAAGGGAAGGATGGAGGGTCGGTGGGAGCGCAGGCAGGCAGGCAGGCAGGCAGGCAAGAAGGCAGGCAGGCAAGAAGGCAGGCAGGGGTGGGAGGGAGGGAGGGAGGGAGGGTCCCACGCTCTGGGCATATCCCTCCCTTTCATCACCAAGGTAAGACCAAGCTACGTTGCTTGCGTACCCGCTTCCCTCTGCTGTTTCTAGATTATTTGCTTCCAGGTGCTTGCAGTTACGTTATCTGTGTCGGCGAAGACCCTTTTTGTGTGTGTATGTGTCGTCGATTTATTGGTAAATAACAAAATGTGGAGGTTGTGTGGGCAAGCAGGGATAGCAAGCTCGCTCCTACGCCAGTTCATGGTCTCGTAGCACTACAGCCTTGCTCGTCTGCTGGTTAAGGGCTCGTAGGATAGCGACCTCAGGTTTAAACCAGTGTAAGATTCATAGGATAACAGTCCCGCTCTTACGCCAATGGAAGGACTCGTAGGGTAGCATTCTGTCTCATCTGCTGGTTATCAGAGCACTTCTCGAGTCCTCGCCACGAGGTTAGTTGTGCGTATATCTACAAAGATAATGATGAACATGACCGAGATATCCAGAGATTCTAAACGATGATATATCCTTGTGGACGCCGTAAATCAATGGATATCAGCGCACGTCATAATCTCTTTCCGTCACTATCAAAGCGGCTAAGGACAGAGCTAGGAGTTTGAAGTCATGCAGTAATATGTCTTCGTGCAAACATTTTGATTTGAATTATAGCTGAAGGTCTGATACGCAATTTTTTTTTTAAGCTTGAGGTCGGAAAGGTTTCTCAACAGGTTCCTTGCTCGCTGAACTTCCAGTGTAAACAGTTGTGTCAGAGCGTGGCGATTGTTTACTATATTAGGGGGGAAACGTGTACAGGAAAGCACTTTTGAACAAATCATATGAAAGATTTACAAGGATTTACAGATATTTCTACATACATATATAACATACAGGTGTATCCACACATGTCGTAGACTAGTATTTCCGAGACAGGGAATAACTAGCCCACGATTGGGAGTGCGTTGGTCTGCTCCGTATTCATGCGTAGCGCCAGGCGTTCACAAGGTTCCAATAGTGATGCTCATAGTCGAGGAATTCACGTCAGTAGCAAACTATGCTAGTAGTCGAGAAGATCCCATCAACAAATGCTAATACCTGAGCAATCACTAGCCAACCTTGCTAGTAACCGCAAAGTTCGCGTCAATAGAATCGATCTAAAATCTATGGCACTAGCATTATTAAAATTGATGTAGTCTTTTCGGCTACTGTCATCATTACGCTTCAGTTATACCACGTAAAATACAGTTCTTCTAATTTATGTTAGCCAGTTTGAGACAAAATATATTACTGTTACATGTTCTTCAATAATTTCTTGTTCTACCGTTTAGTGTTGGTATTATGTTCAACCGTTTATCAATAACCTTTTGTTCTCCCGTTCTTCAATCACCTGTAACCTGGAGGAGACCCCTATATATATATATATATATATATATATATATATATATATATATATATATATATATATATATATATATATATATATTTACTTGACAACCCATGAACAGATTAAGTTGAATTTATTTTTTATCCATTGAATATCATGTATGGTTGTATTTTATGATTAGCTGGGTATGCAAAATGTACACCGCGATAGCTGGTTGGTTGCAAACATTGAGAATTTCTAGATTTAATTTATCTTTTTGAATACTAGAAACTCTAATTTTTGTCCAATTAATTTTGTTTTCAAAACATCAAGTTATTCTATATGTACCAGGATTTTTTGTTACTAATATTGCAGTATTAATCCCTACACCGAATATTAACACAAACTGAATAATGTTATGGGTGAATAATACGATGGGGTGAATATTATCACCATTGAAAAATGCTACTTCTTCTCCTCCTACAACGACTAATGCTACTTCAACTATCAGCCATTCCTACTACTACTGTTAGTCATGTTACTTATACTATTACAGCTACCATCATTACTACTAATATGAGTACTTCAACAACCGAAATTACTTGTTCTGTTACTCTAACTACAACTACTTATATAGTAGTACAACTTCTGCTACTTCCACTACTAAAGATCTCACCCCGACTTTTACCTCCCTTCCCCTTCCACCTTCACCCCCACCTTCCTGGCCTTGCCCCTTCCTTCAGCTCCATGACCTCACCCCCACCTATCAAAGTAAGACAACATTACAACCTTACTTACAAAGTAAGTAAATCCACTTACACTTCCTGAAGAAGGGGTGTAAGTGGACATTCACATATTCTAAACATTTAGGGACTTTCTCAGCCAAATCCAAGCTCCTTACAGACATCCATAGTGAGAAAAAAGTATATTTTGTATTTTGCAAAGCCCAAGGTAACACTGTTGAGAATGACTTTATAGACAGACTTACACTTTGTCTGTTAAGAGATACATCAGACGATGAACCACCACAAATTTTTCTTAAATGGTAGTCACTGTGGCACTATACTGGCTACATAATTATAATCATTATTATTATTATTAATATAAAAATATTGAAAATTACTTCAATAGGTTATACATTGATACTGTTGCAAAGTATAAAAGAGAGAATTGCCAGGCATATGTACACAAAATATCAAATAGAGGTCGTAACTTATTGTCAATGGATGAGTGAAGAGCAGGAATATGCCATGAAAATCTACAATAGAGTGAACTGTATGAACAGAAAGAGCCCTGGACAATTGCAATTGCATAAAATGATGATGTTGATGACTAAAGTGCCTGTTAATTACTTCGGAAGATTTTCAAGGATGGCATTTACAGCTTTTTAACAAAGTATTTTCAATGGAAATTTGTTCGAAACAGCATATACATTCAAAGTTACAAGGTAATCAAAGGGAAACACGAATGTTCTTCACCGCAGTTAAGAGTATTGAGGTAAAACTTCAATTTTTCTCAAGCTTTCTTAATAAAGAAGGGTAATTATGCTGTGAGTATTGTTACTATTTAGGTACTTCAACATATGAAAGCAAAGATGACTTAACTACGGAATAAATAAGTCGTTCACCTGATGTTTAACAAGATATTACTCTGCCAGCTACACTATACAATTCAAGCTTGAAGTAAACTCAGATGCGTATCCACGTGTTTCTCGTGTAGATTCTTTAGTTTACTTTATTCCTGAACTAAGTATACTCGTGTTGGCCTTAGTACACCCTTCAGGTGTGGGTAGGCTTTAAGCCCAACATCTAACCAAACTAAAAAATCATATTGTTTGCATACGAGGCCAAACTCCTGTGTGTAGCCTGGAATACACTACAAACATACCATGATATTAACTATAACAATTCATGACTTTATCTGAACTTACCCGAAGGCTGCCATCTCTAGTGACCTGAATGGGGACAGGAAGCAGGCGGCTTATCAAAGGTCCCCGTCCCCCATTATTCCTGAAAATGATTCCAGCTGCCAAGAAGTTTCTTAGCCAATTGGTCAAATTATCTTAGAACCATAAACTGAAAAACAAAAATTTATTTAACGATAACAGCAACGTATAATTAACAGTTGTATCAATAAGTATGTGTCACAAGCAAGTAATGTTAGACTGATAGCGCCAATACGTCAAGAATGACAGTATTTCTTGAAAGATTTTTAGTGTTCTACTGGAAGAAATCTTCATGTCGCTCACTTGAGAAAAATTGACCTATATATATGAAATTATCATATACTGATATCAGACCGTTTTACTGTTAGTCAGTACCTTAGATGTCCAAACCTTTCGGGATTATAACTATCTATCCACCCAGGTGGAGATTTTAGTATCGCATAGCTAACTCTTGATACAAATTATGTAACCCTTCATATATTCTAGGGTAGCTGCATCAATGTAAATGTACTTAAACATGATAATAAAAAATGATAGGCATGATCAATTAGTCGAGTTTATCTGATAGGCAGGCCCTAAGAGAATTCTCTTCGTCTAGTGTCTAGTTAGAAAGGTTGAATATGGAAGTTGATTGAATTGTAGGATCAAAATAAATATGTAATCTTAATCTAAATATTATTCTTGGGGATTGCAGAATCAGAATCTATTGAGGTTGATGTCACAACATTTATAAATCAATATCAACATAGATGAAAATGTCCCAGTTTATATAGGTCAAAATTAATTACTATGAAGTCAAAATTATAGCATATGAAGGTTAATATTACACACAATAGCAAGTAATATTGGAATTAGAACATTTAACAACTATGCAGTACACACGCATACATATTTGGGATACAAAGTGTTGACAACACAATAAATCGACTTGGAATGCATTATGAGGTTAAATATATATATATATATATATATATATATATATATATATATATATATATATATATAATATATATATATATATATATATAGAGAGAGAGAGAGAGAGAGAGAATTAAAGAAATAACAAATACGAGATACCTTAAGCATGCATGTTCCATTCGCTTGGACTTATCGATACAATGACCTTCTCGCTTAATACAGGTCAGCGTTCGATCTTATGATCGTAGTGGTTGTCCACCCTTCCTTCAGTCAGTTTTCATATCCCAGCTTCTTATACATCATATCCCAGCTTCTTATACATCATATCCCAGCTATTTATCCTCATATTCCACCTCCTTGTACTCATACCCCACCTACTGGTCATTGTATCTCATCCAAGTGCTACACAGTCTTACAAGGGTTCCTGATTTCTCGTGATAATTACCTTACTTTAAGCAGGCATGTGAAGATATAGGACAAATATATGACTATAGGAAAGATATAAACGCATGTGAAGATATACATCAGGACTAACGACTAGGAGAAGGAATTAAGTATTTATCAATAGATGGCACCAAACCGGCTAGAAGAAGGAAGGGAAATTAAGATTTATTTATTTATTTTATATATT
>WNGS01000543.1:13976626-13990182 GCA_020271785.1 Procambarus virginalis | reverse complement strand
TACTATTATTGAATTACTTTGGAGATGCATCTTATTACAAGATAGGACTTTTGTTCACCTTAATCTGCAGCCGAACTTTCGACATCATTTTCATTGAGGATGATGGATGCCAGTGGAGCATACCCAGAAGATCACTGTCAGCATCCGACCAGCTCTTTTCTCCACCTTATTGGCCGCTTCATCATTTTGTTTTACTTTTTAATAAATATGTAATTAGCAACATTCAATTTGTTTTCATTTATCCTGTGACACAAGGATCGATTACGTTATCGAGGGAGAAGAAGTAATCGACTGTACAACACTAATTCAAACACTGGGGAGTTTAAATCCACTATATATAAGCCAGGTCTTCTCCTCATGGCTAATGTGATTTGTAATGGGGAAGAAAAAATTAATATATTCTACCAGCACTATGGACCCCAGAGGTTTGACATCACACTAGGAAATCACATCAGCCTGATATGTTTGCAAAAATAATTGGAGCAATCCAGGGATTCGAACCTTCATCATGGGTCATCCCAGACGGGTTCGATCTCTGTTCTGTTCCATAGATTTTCACAAAGTCAGATACTCTATACTACGCAGAGTGGGGGCGCAACTCGGGAATATAACACAATCTAGACTCTTTATTGAAGTATTTTCAAAATGGAAAAAAAATATTCATTAAGTAGTATCCTTATGAAAAATATTATATATTAATATTAATAATAAGTCTCATTTTAGACGAAAAGATTGTTTTATGCAATTGTGTAAACATTATCTTTTCCTCGGTTTACCCCGTGGTTAATACGGTATGATACGGGTATAAAGATACCCACGGGTATAGAGACACTCACGGGTTTAGAGATACCCACGGGTAAAGAGTATACCCACGGTTGGATACCTACGGATATAGAGAGATACACGACAAACAAGTGATATTTTTGATATTTTATTAACATATGCTGAGTTAGAAACCAATTAGATTGAGAAATGCCAACACAAAATGGAGTGAGTAACACATTTCTGAAGGCACCATATGAGCCATAATCACTCATCAAGTAATATCGACATTAGTAACACAGAGGAGAAAGAGGCATAGGGCCTGCGCTGGAATATCCATAATAAAAAGCTATACGAACAGATCTTATGAAGACTAGAAGCAAAACATATTATAAACACCTAAGTTCAGTTCATTATAAATGCTAAAGCACAGATGTGATATCAATCATTTTATTTCGGATCAATTCCACTACAACAACAAGATAATTCTCAATAGGAAAGTGAATATATAACTCACAACCTTAATTTTACTCAGAGATAAAATAAAAAGCCTTATCAATACCCTCATCACATATAGTTATCTACATCTTCATCACAGATCATTAAAACACCCCTCATCACAACATCAAATTTCCACGAAAGTGTGAGAATAGGTTCCACATTATCGTTGTGATATAATGACATTATAAACTATATGATTCAGAGGAGAGAGAGGAGGAGGGAGGGTAGGGAGATATGGAACAGTTCCCTTATCATCACAGAAGTCTCAGATGCTATGGGAACAAATGTGTACTGACCTGCTAGCTGCTTGTACTTGTTTCATTTTAGTACTATGTGGTTGGCTGTAGGTGGCTGACACATATAGGTGTCAGCCAGGGTGGATACACATATGTAATCCCTCCTCAGCTGTTTGCACCGCTTCTAAACTGTAGATTGTGATGCCGTCTGGCCGAAGTACAGTATTTTGAAGGTATTTGGAGGTAAGGTTCTCTCTCTCTCTCTCTGCTGGGCGCTGAGAACATAGTTACATATAGATAGAAAGAGATAGGCAGAGATACAAAAGGTAGAGTTAGAGACAGAAAGTAATCCAGAGACGGATAGCCAGACAGAAATTGAGATAGATACATTCGGAAAGAGACAGAGACTTAAAAATAATATGGACAGGCAGAGATTGAAACAAAAAGAGACACAGGTAACACAGACATAAACAGAGACACAGAGCACTACAGAGGTAGAAGACAGAGACAGAAATAGAGATAGGCAAAGAGAGAAAGAGCGGCTCGACACGGGCATAGACAGGTAGGAAGAAATACATGAAACATAGTAACAGATAGGCAGACACTCAGGAAGTAAAGCAGGCAGACAGACAGACAGAAATACGGACAGACAGAGACAGACATGGATAGGCAGACAGAGAACCGGCTCGACCCGGCACAGAACAGGAAATAGAGAGACAAAGAGATAGAGGCAGGAAGGCAAACAGGCACAGAACACAGAGAAAAATAAAGACATTCAGGGAGCGACTTAGTTTCTCTCTCTCTCTCTCTCTCTCTCTCTCCTCTCTCTCTCTCTTCTCCTCTCTCTCTCTCTCTCCTCCTCTCTCTCTCTCCTCTCTCCTCCTTCTCTCTCTTTTATATATATATATATATATATATATATATATATATATAATATATATATATATAATATATATATATATATATATATATATATATATATATTATATCACGAAAATAAACACGTGATTAAAAATGTGACAGTGTCAGACCACGGAGGAAAATTGAAACAGGAATTTCATTAAGTACTTTCGTATATTAATACTCCTTCTGAAGTATATTAATAGACTCCTTCTGAAGATGTATTAATATACGAGAGTACTTAAGGAAATTCCTGTTTCAATTCTTCCTCCGTGGTCTGCACTGTCACATTTTTCATCACGTTTAAATTTCATGATTTACTCACATACATATGTAGGACATTAACAATATACATAATTACCTTGATAACATGATCAATAATAACATGCCATCAGTTCAGTTATCAAGTGACATACACCTCCCATATATACGCGAAACGAGAAAAATACACTGAAAGCTGGTTAACCCCCAAAATATATATATATAAATAATAAAATTAGATTTTTTTACGTATATTGGTCTAAACTTGTCCCTGAACTAAATGAGGCTGAGTAAAAGAAACCCACATTTCTTATCGCCTACAATAAATATATGGATCAGGTTCTAATTTAATTAAGTAAATATTTAAATGTTGCCAGTTGGAAAAAATAGGACAATTGAAAACGTATTTTTATATATGTAGAAAAATCTTCGTTTTTTCTGCATCGTCCGACTTTAATAACAGATGCTACGTTTTCCGGTTGGATCGGAGAGCTGTTTTAATGCAATGTTAATGGTTGTTAACACAGGTAATGTTATATAGCTTTTGTGTTGTGGGGGAGGGATGGAATAAGCATATTTTAGTCGTGTTCGATCAAATAGAGAAATTAATAATATGTTCAATATTCATTCATTAAGCTAAAAATTATTATTGCTTTTGTATATCATATTATTATTATTTTTATCTGTTATTGTTGTTTGTTTGTATTTATTATTATTATTATTATTATTATTATTATTATTATTATTATTATTATTATTATTATTATTATTATTACCAATATATTTGAAGCCGCTTAATCCCAGATATACGTGCCAAAGCTTACCAAATGCTCCAAGGTCATAGGTGTTCCCTCCACACTGTGACTCCATACACAGTTTCAAATGTAGATATGATAGAGCCCAGTAGGCTCAGGAACCTGTACACTAGTTGATTGACAGTTGAGAGGCGGGACCAAAGAGCCAAAGCTCAACCCCCGCAAGCACAAATAGGTGAGTACACACACACATATACACATCATCGCTTATAATTCTATGCTACGGGGCATAAATCCCAACATCCTTACCATTGACAGTACTTCTCCCAAGATATAAATCCCAATAATCTTGCAATTTGCAACGCCTGTTTTTTTTTTATATAAATTTTACTCCAAGGGGAGAGTTATGCGTAAATTCCAATAACCTTGTGGATTAAATCCTTGACCCCAGGCATAAATCACAACGTACCGGATACAGTGTTTGATCCCCATGTGTAAGGACCATTGAAATTGAAATTGAAATAAGTTTATTGAGGTAAAATACACACAAAGGGATGAGGAAGCTCAAGCTATTCTCACCCCGTTCAATACAACGTGTTCATACATATATAAACACACGTCACAAATAATAAACATATTGCCGAACATTCTGAGAGATAAACATATACATGTAGGACCATTAACCTTGCATCTTACAGTGCTTCGCACGATACATAAATCTCAATATAACATATTAATTTTTTTCGAAGATCTTCCCGATGACTGAGAACAAAATAAATAATATATGGTCTTCTCTGATATTCTGCTTTTAAATTTGCGGAAAGCTACTAACCAGATCTTTTTCTCGGTTAATGATTAAGTTTGATGATCAGTGCAGGTATGGAAGGAAGCGTTATGAAAGCAAGGATGCACAGAAGGTAATGAATTTTAAAGTCATGTTTATTAATATTAATGAGAATTTTATAAAAGTAAACGAACTCAGGAAACGGATACACAAGTGGAACCCAGATGTAATTGCACTCATAGAAAAGAAACTGTTGAGAATCATAGCAAATCAAGTCTTTCTGCTATAATACCATACAGTAAGAAATGATAAACACGAAAGGGATTAAATGAATGACAATGATGGTTAGAAAAGCCAGGAGATATGAGGAGGTGGAAATAACAGGTTCTTAAGGATTCAGGGACTACGATAAAAGCTCCATAATAATTGAAGGACTCAGGAAATATGATATAAGCAAAAGAACAGCTAATACTGTCATAGCATGAACAGCTGCGATTATTACCTATGGGAGATTTCAATCATGGCAAGTTGGATTGGGAAAATGGAGAACCTCACATAGGAACACAGATACTTAAAGAGCAAAACTAATGAAAGCAGAAGTGAGAATATTTATCAGCCAACATATCATAGTACCCTACAAGTATGAGGAATATCTACAATACAGCCAAACGTGACCTGACATTCGCTTTGAACGAATCAAACGTAAGTATACTCCAAAGCCCTCTTGGATTGAGCAGTCATTGTGTAATGGCGTTTGAACATCTAACGAGAGTAACAATGTTCAGTTCATGGAATGGATCAGAAAGTAGCACGCGTGGATACCTAGTCGGAAATTGTGAAGGAATTAATTAATATCTTCCAGGATTAAAATGGGACATAAAGCACAGATGAAATCCAAACAGAAGATTATGAACATCCTTATCCACAAATATTAGATAGAGCCCAATAGGCTCAGGAATCTGTACACCAGTTGATTGACAGTTGAGAAGCGGGACCAAAGAGCTAGAGCTCAACCCCCGCAAACACAACTAGGTGAGTACAACTAAGTGAGTATATTAGGAAGCAATCAATAAGTTTATTGTTGTTCAAAAAGAAGATAGTGAAGCACTTTGGATTTACCTATGGTTTAACAAGGTGTGTAAACATGAGGGCATAGAGGAACTATGGAGAAATACCAGAACGCTAGAAAAGGAACGGTGTAGTTCCATTACTCACAAAGGGAGACAAAGAATAGGATTTAAAAATGCATAACATTTAACCCTACCCACATGCATGAAACGAAAATGACGATGTTTCGGCTCGTCCTGGACCCATTTCGAGTCCTCAGGATTTGATAAGGAGTCCAAAACGGACCGAAACGTCGTCACTTGATAAGGGTCCAGGACGGACCAAAACGTCGCTACTTTCATTTCATATATGTGGGTTGGGTTACGTTCTTCAGCAAGGTTATTGTGACCTAATCTCTGCATGTATACCTTTCATGCTATACAGGGTAATGAAAAAGACTGTAAGGAACTAGTAAAATATTTGAAAAAAAAGAGATCAACACTAGCTACAGTTTAGGGATGGCAAATCTTGCCACAAAAACGCGAAAGAATTTTTATGACGGAGTGACTGATTAGACAAGATAGAGGAGGGAATGGGAGTAGTCTTTTATATTTTTAGACTCCCAGAAAGCCTTCAACACAGTACACCAATTAAGGCTAGTGACAAAATTGAGGAGAAAAGCAAGAGAGACACGGAGGGTGCTCCAGTGTATAACTGAGTATCTGAACAGCTCCAGTGGATAAGGGAGTATCTAAACATCAGATTCAGATTTTCATGATAGAAGGTTTATTTGTAAACAAATTATGCATATTGTAAAAACATAAAGCTAATATATATAGTTTATAATTTGAGTGGTGATATACATTCATAAAATAGATCATAAATACAAAATAAATTTATATTAATTCGCATAATTTATGAATTATTAAGAAAGTGCATAAAAAATATGAGTTCAATATCACCATCAGAATCAGAAGCTGCTCTGCATCACCCATCATATTAAATCAACAGCTTACTGAACACACAGCTTACTGAACACTCAGCTTACTGAACACTCAACTTACTGAACACTCAGCTTACTGAACACTCTGCTTACTGAACACTCAGCTTACTGAACACACAGCCTATTTACCAGGCATCTAACTTCAACAGGATATAAATTGCTCGTCAGTAGGTTATCTCATTGTGAAAGATATTCTTTAATGTTATCGTATATCCAACAGAAGGGGTTCATCCCTGCTGGTCCCTGCTGACTGGTTGCTCTATTCTCTCCTGCTGACCTGCTACGTCATTAATAATGTCAATCCCCCCCCCTCCCCCTTCTTAAGCTGTATTTTCTAATAATAATTTTCATATTTCTAGCAAAGATAGAGCGACCATTGATAAGCTAATGTCAAGCACACAAATATTCAATGGTGTTAGTATGATGCGCGATTCCCTTAAAATGAAAAACTCATTTGTTTGTAGATAATTACCTAAGTACACTTGTGGACACCAGGAAAAGCAGCAAATTGCAAAGAGTGGGACAAACAACTGAGAAATTACTTTAGTACTTATTATATTACTAGTAAATCAAGGGGGCAACATTTTATATATGTCCCATAGTTGGCAATCATTCTGACCAGTGGGATCCAAAACCTGTGTGTGGGAATCAAAATTAAGACGTCAGCCCTCTGCCGTTTTATATAACATGTAACAAAATTGTATACCTTCTTATATTTAGGTTAGTTTATGATAAGTTGGGTTGGGTTAGGTTTACGTAAGGAGTAGCGATGACGTTGACAGGTGAACTTTTCTCAGGTATTTTCCCGACTCATAACAAAAACACGAGATTAAGTTCACTAGATATAACGAATGTCCTGATTTTCAGAACACTTTAAGAAACTTCAAGGGTGGACTGACAAACTGAAAGAATGATGGAAAAAACATTCCTCATAGCGTTTAACTGAAGAGGAAATTATAGAAATAATTTACGGAAACATGACACCAAACACAAGATACCAAATGAGAGAGGAAACCTTGCTGGTATTAGACAGAGAAATACTTGTGTGTGTGTGGGAGAGGGGGTGTATAAACATATACATATAAGTATATGTATGTATCTCCCGGAGCAACATTAACAGCATATTACACCGGCATATGGTAGTTAGGTAACTTAAAATTGATTTAGAAATCGGAATGTTTACTATTGATGACCCTTATAAATAGTTCAACATTCGGATTTCAAAATCAATTCTAAATTGATTTCTAACATGTCTGACAAATTTGGAATATCAGACAGCAGCGTGGAGTCTTTATTTCGTTAAATACAAAAGGAGGCTATAGGAATCCTTAGGTATGCCACCAGACTAGTCCCAGAGTTGAGAGGCATGAGCTTTGAGGAAAGCTTAATTGAATTAAACCTAATGTTACTGAAGACATGATGACATCATGCAAAGTTCTCAGGGCAATAAGCAGGGTAAAAGAGGATAGATCACTTAGAATGCATGATTCACGAACAAAAGGACACAAGTGTAAACAAAGTGTACAAATAAGACAGCCAAAGCCTTGCAGCCTTGCAACCCCACGCCCTGCAGCCCCAAGTCTTGCAGCCTTGCATCGCCAAGCCTTGCAGCCCCAAGTCTTGCAGCCTTGCGTCGCCAAGCCTTGGAGACCCAAGGCTTCGCATGTTACCCAACAAGGGAACGCCGGACCACATCCAACACCTCTACCGTCCAGTGCCCTTCCAGTGGGCGCACTGGAAGGGTTCGAACTGGCTCACTTGGTACTCCCCAAGCTTCTCGCATTATGAATCCCATTATACCCATCATTATAATAGGTACTCCCATTATAAATAATTTGTTCAGTGTAAGAATACTAAACAAATTCTCACTTCACTGAGAAGTGAATGATGGTGGTAGACATGCATGGTGGTTCACATGCAGCTTCAAATGTTGTCGCGACAGGCTAAAAAAAGTTTGGAACCCAAACTCTGGTCCAGTCAAGGTTCAGAGACGTACTCGAAGAGCTGAAGCTCAACCTTGAACCCATGAATAGGTAAGCACACAACCACACACACACAACACACACACACACACACACACACACACACACACACACACACACACACACACACACACACACACACACATGCAAATGGGGCACAGGCACTAGGAGACACAAGTGGAAATTGAGTGCCCAAATGAGCCATAGAGACGTTAGAAAGAATTTTTTCAGTGTCAGAGTAGTAGACAAATGGAATGCATTAGAAAGTGATGTGGTGGAGGCTGACTCCATACACAGTTTCAGGTGTAGATATGATAGAGCCCAGTAGGCTCAGGAACCTATACACCAGTTGATTGACAGTTGAGAGGCGGGACCAAAGAGCCAGAGCTCAACCCCCGCAAGAACAAATAGGTGAGTACACACACTCGATAATTACTTAATAAATTTATAAAAATTCCGAGTCATGAAAGTTGACATTTTTACTCTAATTGCGTTAGATAATTTTACTTATGTTAAGCCAGAGATAAACTTTACCCATTTATATTTTCTATAGTGATGAGAACCGTGTGAGATTGGTTTCTATTACTGATCAATTACAACATCTCTGATGTGTTGATGCACCTGTTGGTTCCTCTCGTCAGACTTGACAAAACGACTTCATTAGCATATTTATCGTAATTGCAGGCGATGAGTCACAATAACGTGGCTAAAGTATGTTGACCTGACCACACACTAGAAGGTGAAGGGACGACGACGTTTCGGTCCGTCCTGGACCATTCTCAAGTCGATTGAGAATGGTCCAGGACGGACCGAAACGTCGTCGTCCCTTGACCTTCTAGTGTGTGGTCTGGTCAACAACTTTATCCTAATTACTGTATACGAACGTATATGGGTATATGGGCATCTGTATATATATGGGCATTATTTGGTATTTGCTGTCGTTATTTGGGTTCTTGGGAGAGTCAAGATACATGCTGGTTAGATTGTTATCATTTACACAGAAGGAAGTCACAAGGCGTCATATATCATTATGCAAAATCATATTGGTTCAACGGGATGACCCAGAACGCTAGTTCAAATCCCCGGATTGCTCCAATATTTTCTCATTACTATTAGTATTACTATTAAAATTATTATTATTATTATTATTGCATTTTCCCACTTCTTACTGAGTTTTAACCCACAAAATCATAACCAATTTCAAACAGCTATATGCATGAAAATTATCTGTCACTGTGACATATATATGAGTTATGCGATGAGAACTATGAATTCACCTCAGAAATTCTTCAAAATTTCTTCAGGCGCATAAATAATACCTGAATATTCAACTCTCGGGAGGAGGTCTCAGCTCTGGTTGTATAAAACATTTATTGTCGTAAATGTAAGTGTTGTGGAATTTGTTGCTTGTTCTCAAGGGTGATTTATGCAGAGAAACTGGAAGTATTTGCATAAAGTGGAATATATGCGTTACTTGTCTCGGTGAATGACGGTGTTGTCGACCCTTGTGTGTGTGTGTGTGTGTGTGTGTGTGTGTGTGTGTGTGTGTGTGTGTGTGTGTGTTGTGTGTGTGTGTGTTGTGTGTGTGTGTGTGTGTGTGTGTGTGCGAGTGTCTCTCTCCCCACCTCAGCTAATTTTATCTGGTTCCCAAAGTGCTAGTATATATATTTACTTTTGCCTCAACTACGCTTATTTCTTTTATTCTGTATTCCGTCTTATGTTTATTATTATTATTATTATTATTATTATTATTATATTATTATTATTATTATATTTCTTGCTGCTGCTTTCACACGTCTAGAAATAGAGAGAAATGGGTTTTCCATTGTCACTTTCCACAACAGACCTTCCTAAAGTCGCATACCCCAACAGGCTTATTCCCAAGTACCTATTTGCTGCTAGGTAATAGGGGGGAGGGCTATCAGGTTTAAGGAAAACAAGCCCAAACCTCTCCCCATGCCCAAGGATCGAACTCTGGTTCGTTCGGGATGAGAGATGACTGCACTAACCAATAGTGCAACGGGTCACCAGTCTCTAGCAATTACGCAACATACGTTTTCTATTTAGTAATTCTCTAAAAAGCTGTGTGTTCAACTTTGTTGATTGCTGTGGAAGTGTCTGCAAACAAAGTTGAACGCAGAGTTTTTTAGGAAATTGCTAAATGGAAACATATATTCGGTGATTGGTAGACACCCGGGATATATTCACCTGATATATATAGTCTGTTACCGTAAAACAAGTCTGTCACGACATAGCTTAACACAGCCAGTTGAACAGTAACTTTCTGTCGCGCAGGACAGTAGCTCTACTGTCTTGTAGAGGGCTGGTTGGGAGCGAGATCAGTGAGTTCCTTACTCTACGCTAAGATCGCGCGGCTTTCAAGGCTTCAATTCTTCAAATAATAAAATATGCATTCCAAACAAAAAGGGATTGAGTAGCGTAGATAATTTCTACCCTCCTAGGCTCAAGTGTCCACAGGGTCAAGCTTTCCTCACAGGGTCAAGCTTCCTCACAGGGTCAAGCTTCCTCACAGGGTCAAGCTTCCTCACAGGGTCAAGCTTCCTCACAGGGTCAAGTGCAAAAACACGTATGCAACATAGGTCATATATCACCCTGTCAGTTAGCTATAATCAAACAACTTTAATGCAAAACAAATTGCTGCAATAAGTACAGATACTCTGGGTTAATTTAGCTTATTAATCAATTTAGCTTTTGGTTAAATCGGTATATTTTAAGAACCATGCAAAACAAATTTCTGTTTGCTTATATCAACTTTGGTTTCCTCACAAGAAAGTATGAATCACCATATCTCAAAGTTTTTGGCGTTGCTCAGAAATAAGTTATTTCATAGAAATAATTTGGGTTATAAACGCTTTACATTGTTTTCAGTAGGATTTTATTCATTATACACACTTGAGATTACATTAATTTTGGCATCAATATTGTATATACCAATGTTCCAACACAATTATTCTATCCCCCACAGCTATACTTAAGACACAGCAACAGTACCATATACATACAACACCATAGTAATATATAACAAAAAATACATGTTTATGTTATATAATATATTACAAATAACATCACCCACACACTACCATCAGTTCTTGCACAGCACCCTACAGCAGTACACAGCACCACACAGATATACTGTACACCATACACCAATGCATTACACAATACAACCACTACACCCTACCACCACAGCATAACAATACAACACTGTTCATGTATATGTAATAATACAGAAGCCGCAAATACATAATTTTAATATCATTGCAGAGTACGGCTGAACTTGGATTGAAGGGAAATACTCTTGCGAAATATGACTTGGGAGAACCATTATATATAACTCAATTATATATAATATTTCTTACATATAACTCAAAATTACAGTAATGAGAAATAGCAAGCAAATATATACACTATATACATAATGTTATATATACAACTTAAAATTAAAAGCTACGAGAAATAAGTATGAACTAACAAAAACTCAAAATGCGGAGTAATAGAAATATCAGTAAAAAAATTATATTGAAATGTTGAATTAATGTATTATTTGGGCAGTGAAATTATATCATGAACAACATATGGATGTATGTAAGGTTATACAGCATTGAGGCAAGGAGGCCGAGGACGCAAACCTGGCTTACTAACCTCAGCATTGATGTATTGTGATTCCTTTCGTCCACATAGAATTTAGTTAAATACAGATCATACACAGAATACACACAAGTCACTGTAAATCTCGGCTTATGGGCCATACATTAGTCTGTATTACTGGCATATATTAATGACAAAGTGTACACAATTCCGATTAATAAGGAAACACCATTGCAACCGTATAATCCCAACTTCATAAAAGGGAAATTAAGTTAAATAAAACTATATTTAAATGATAACATTGACCAAATCAATACATTATATTCAGAATAATCCACTCCAAACTCTCAATTTGGTTTGCTTCATGTACCTATTCATTTATAATAAGATTAGCTGAGGAAAAACACGCATAATCGTGCAAGGAAAACTCTGTAATATTTATCCGATAATACTATCATGATGAGAACGTTTACCAAAGAAAAGAAATACATAGCTTAGCCAAACATATATATTTAGAGCAAATTTCTCTATCATGATAACCATGCAGAAATAATTACATTCGGAGACAGAAGATTTTCTACATAGCTGAATCAACCAAGATAATTCGTAGGTTCCCTCAACGTTTGCCCATTTAATATCATCAGAATTTTCGTACTTAGAATTTAAACTAAATCTCAATCGTTGGTGCAATACAGTACAGCTGTATTACGGGGTATCAAACCCCGTCAATCTCTTACTTGTTCACCTCAAGCAAAATGTGTTCTGGGAGATTCAATACTGTTTCCTCACACTGGCTGTTCCCTTGACAACATTGAGGTGATTCCTCTGTGTCTCTTTCTATAGCGTCGGACGAGAAGTCACCGTCTGGTATAACTTCCTAAGGATCAACGATTCGGGTGAATCCATTCGTTTGATCTTACAACTTAAGTACGACACTAGCTTGGTATCACCCCACGACTGTTTCTGGTGCGAATAATGCTTATGTTCGCAATTAACAAACGTTGTCAATCCAGGCACATAGCCTGACTTGCTGTTGGAATTCTGAATTGAATAGATCCAGGGCCATCGAGAGTGTCCTAGAACGACTTCTGTCTTAAAGGACTATTAACTAATACTTGAACTTATATAATGGGAATGCCATGATGATTTTTCTATACTTTCAATGAGTTATTTTGGTCAAGTAAGATGGCGCGGAGATACAGCACTGATATCTTATCCAACAACTTTCCTTTTCCGGTCACATGACCTGGCGTAAAGCCTATGAAGTCATATATGAGATACGAGATTTGGGTAACAAGTTATGAAGGAACTTGACCTTGTAGAGGAAGCTTGACCATGTGAGGAAGCTTGGCCCTGTGAGGAAGCTTGGCCCTGTGAGGAAGCTTGACCCTGTGAGGAAGCTTGGCCCTGGTGGAGGAAACTTGGCCCTGTGAAGGAAGCTTTGGGCCATGTGGAGAGAAGCTTGGCCCTGTGAGGAAGCTTGGCCCTGTGAGGAAGCTTGGCCCTGTGAGAAGTCACATGGTAGCACTTCACCCTGTGAGGAAGCTTCACCCTGTGAGGAAGCTTACCCTGTGAGGAAGCTTGACCCTGTGAGGAAGCTTACCCTGTGAGGAAGCTTACCCTGTGAGGAAGCTTGCCCTGTGAGGAAGCTTCAGGCCCTGTGAGGAAGCTTGGCGTAGGAATTGCCCTGTGAGGAAGCTTGACCCTGTAAGGAAG
>WNGS01000543.1:13948545-13962785 GCA_020271785.1 Procambarus virginalis | reverse complement strand
TTTAACATGACGAACACGAAGTGTGAGGTGAAGGGGACAGGGAGGGTGCTTACAAGACACAACCACCGCTCTACCCACTTTGGGGAGGCCGGCCGTAAAATCATTACTGTTCACAAGTTTATTTTGCTCAGACTTATTCAATCATTTCTACCCTCTCCCCCGACCGCCTACCCCTCCACCTACACCCCCCTACCCTCCACCTACACCCTTGCCCTCCACCTACACCCCCTACCTCCACCTACCCTCCCTCACTACACCCTACCCTCACTACCCCTTGCCCTCCACCTACACCCCCTACCCTCTATCTACACCCTTGAGAATTCATTGAGAACAAATGAACCGCGTCTCACTCTATACACAAAGGTTGAACTTCAACTTACACTCACCTGAAAGGTTTGCAGTATGTCAGTTTGGGCCGGACGGCATGCAAATGCTGCTGTCGTCAATTTTCTCTACTAGACGCACGACGAACAACATAATAAATGCGAGCATGAGCAAAACTTATTATGAATGTTAAGCTTATCTTATGATGAATATACATATTCAATTTTGGGGCATTTCTCAAGAAGATTCCGTTCAGATGCTCTGAAGAGCAAAAAGCTTATGGGTTGAATTAAAACATTTTTGAGTGTGTGTGTGTGTGTGTGTGTGTGTGTGTGTGTGTGTGTGTGTGTGTGGTGTGTGTGTGTGTGTGTGTGTGTGTGTGTGTGTGTGAGTATAATTCACATAGTTGTGCTTGCTGGGGGTTGAGCTTCAACTCTTTGGTCCCGCGTGAAAGATGTTTCATGAAAGATACGACACCACATCCTTCGGCCCTCACTAAGATTAAGAGGGTAAGATGAATCGTAGAGTAAAGTGTACGCTCACTTATAAATGTCTAGACTTCTCCTTGTAAGCATACGATTACAACCCCCGCTCCTGTACCAGTAAGTCCTCTACGGGCTCATCATTGCACGTGAATCATTTTGTTCCGAGTTGCTGAATCTACAACAACAAAAATCTTGTTAGCTATCACATGCACTCCAAGATGTTGATACATTTAATACCTTATTAGTATTCCCCCATGTAATGTCATTCATCCATATGTCAACTAACCACCTCTCCATAAGAAGATATAACCAGGTGCTAAGCACAGTAGAAGTTGTCTTTGAGAATGTAAGGAGAGACCTTACGAAACGCATCACTAGGCGTCAGACCCAAATAAAAAGTAAAAATGAACTTTGGAGAGTTAATTTCTCAACTTCCTGCTTCAGTGAAAAAAAAACATAAGGAATATCGAGAAGATTCACGCCAGAATCATAAATCTAAAACTTTCTGTCGTTCTCAACGAAATATGTTTAAAAGAAAGGCTTCTACCAATATATATATATATATATATATATATATATATATATATATATATATATATATATATATACCAGAGGTGGTACCCCTAATATATATATATATATATATATATATATATATATATATATATATATATATATACATATATATATATATATATATATATATATATATATATATATATATATATATATATATATATATATATATACACACACACACGTATCCAAGCGAGCTTATGCGTGTGGAAGGCAGAAGGGCTGGAGTTTGTAACCCCCAGGGGGACTGTGCTTGCAATGTTGCAACCAAATTACGGTTTAAGTGTGTTTTATAGCAAGAGGCTGTTTTATACTCTCGGCAGGTCTGCTCCATGATGGAGGCGACGACACACGCAGAGGTACTGCTGGCCTCTGCCTCTCCTGCTTAGCACAGGATTGTAGGTTCTGCTGACCTGTGCCTCTCCTGTTTTTTTCTAATTCTTATCGATAATTCAGTGGATAAGGATTTAAGGATCTAATCATAACAAGATATGGATTTTGTGAAATATAAATGTTCAAAAGCAGAAGGGAGATTTGCATCCCATCAAAAAGACTGTGTACCAAGGCAGGAGAATAGATCATGATTCAAGGCAACTGAAGCCATAAGCATTAATGCTTGGTAAAAGTAATTGACAAACATGAAATAAGATAAGAAAGAGAGGAGCAGGATAAAATAGAATGAATATGAATATAAGTAAAATAGAAACAGTGCAATATAAAAATGACATTGGCTTCAAATGTATGAACCGACCAAGATTCCCATACAACCACAAAAGGTGGAGAACCTCCAGTAGTGATCATGTAGTGAGACCTGTTTAGTGAAGCCTAATGATATGAATATTTGTGGTGTTAAAGTATAAATCCCAAAAGGAATTCAGAGTGGTGTCAGAAGAATTTTCTTACATGGCATAGAGGCTATTAAATGGGGAAACGTCTATAGAGGAGACCCACAAGCTTCAGCCCCAGTATCCTTATTATTATTCATCAATCCACTCAGGAGGATTGGTGTAATAGAGACCAGGTGTTTAGACTCATCAGTAACGAGAGGATATTCAGGAAAGCTAGACACGGAGATGAACTATAGGGAAGTGAGAAAGCGCTTTTTGAGTGTAAGAACATGAAACAACTGACACTAACTAGAAGGGGAAAGGCAGTAGTAACTACCTGCAATCATCTTAAAGATAAAAGATGAGAAACAGACAATGAGTAGGGAGTAACTGCATGAGACGACTGGCAATTGGAAAGGTAATTCCCATGAGCTGAATCACGATTAAAATCTTGCAGTCTTCCTGCATGGGCAAGCGTTAGTCATCTCCCCCCATGATTGCTCGATTAATATTATTTCCTCTCTGGTCTCACTCAACTACATGTTCTTCCATGTCTCCAGGACCCGTCACAAAGACCTGGGGCCAGATTTACGAAGCAGGTATGCACACACTTACGATTATTTACATTTTTTCTAAATCTTTGGCGGCTTTGTTTACAATTATTAAACAGTTAATGAGCTCCGAAACACCAGGAGGCTGGTTATAATAATAATAATAACAGTTGATTGGGAAGTTTTCATGCTTGTAAACTGTTTAATAAATGTAACCAAAGCCGTCAAAGATTGAGGAAAGATGTACACGTTCGTAAGTGCTTGCGTAGCTCCTTTGTGAATCTGGCTCCTGGTGTTTGAGGTCCACAGGTGAGACGTTGCCTTCCAATTCCTCAAGTCGAATTCTTCAATATTTTCCCTAGGAAACTAAGACGGCCGATCGGGGATCCGGGGCTGGACAGAAATGGTTGGGCATCTTTCCTTTAACCTAATGTCTCTGTTGATCTAGCAGTAAATAGGTATCCAGGATGCAACCCATACAACAGTTGGGTTAGGACGAACGCTTCTATAAGGGTAAAGTCACTTCAATAAGACGCTTGTCATATCGCGAGAAGGGTCTGCTTTGGGATAAGCCCGTGGGACGTTAAGTCCTACATGGTGGCTATGCATAAAGCAAGAACCTTAAGCCTGGTGAATCAGAATCAATCTTTGATTTTCTCGAACGTTATTTATCCCTGTTACTACTTGCCAAAGAAACAAGTATGAAATATATGAGGATATTGATGAAATGTTAGTAAGTATAGACACCCCCCCGTGTGATTTTCAAGGATTCAAGTGTGAAATATATGGCGTGATTTCCGTGGATTTATCAGTGATCGGAATAATATATTTTTGAGAGAGCCGTACAAGTGTTTTAGTGTTTCTTAATAATACGTTTTCTGAGAGGAGGGGAAAGGTGAGAGAGAGTCGGTGGAGGACGAGGGGAGGGATGATGATGGGGCACCGCTTGGATGGGGCGAAGGGGAGATGATAGTGTGAAAAGGTGGAAAGAGGGTCATGCATGACCCACTATGTGACCTACTGTATAACCTACTGCATGAACCACTATGTGACCTACTGTATAACCTACTGCATGAACCACTGTGTGACCTACTGTATAACCTACTGCATGAACCACTGTGTGACCTACTGTATAACCTACTGCATGAACCACTGTGTGACCTGTATAACCTACTGCATGAACCACTGTGTGACCTACTGTATAACCTACTGCATGAACCACTGTGTGACCTACTGTATAACCTACTGCATGAACCACTGTGTGACCTATTGTATAACCTACTGCATGAACCACTGTGTGACCTACTGTATAACCTACTGCATGAACCACTGTGTGACCTACTGTATAACCCACTGCATGAACCACTGTGTGACCTATTGTATAACCTACTGCATGAACCACTGTGTGACCTACTGTATAACCTACTGCATGAACCACTGTGTGACTTACTGTATAACCTACTGCATGAACCACTGTGTGACCTATTGTATAACCTACTGCATGAACTACTGTGTGACCTATTGTATAACCTACTGCATGATCTATTGTATAACCCACTGCATAAGCCAGTGTATGATTTATGGTATAACCTAACCTACTGTATGAATGAGTACATGAATCACAGAATGAATCACTGTATGAATCACTGTAAGAGTCACGGGATAAATCACAGTATGAATGAGTTTACGTGCCACTGTGTGAATTACTACTTAGATCACCATACGGGTCACCTGTGTCACTGAATAATTCACTGTTATTCACCGAATGATTCAATGCATGAATCAGTGTACGAGTCACTGTATGAGTCTCGATGAATCACTGTTTGATTCACTGTGTGAGTCCGTATGGGCCACTGTATGAGACGTTTCTGGTTATGTCCAGGCATGATTATATTCCAGGTTATGTCCAGGCATGATAATGTCCCAGGTTATGTCCAGGCATGATTATGTTCGAGGTTATGTCCAGGCATGATTATATCCCAGGTTATGTCCAGGCATGATTATGCTCCAGGTTATGTCCAGGCATGCTTATATCCCAGGTTATGTCCAGGCATGATTATATCCCAGGTTATGTCCAGGCATGATAATGTCCCAGGTTATGTCCAGGCATGATTATGTTCGAGGTTATGTCCAGGCATGATTATATCCCAGGTTATGTCCAGGCATGATTATGCTCCAGGTTATGTCCAGGCATGCTTATATCCCAGGTTATGTCCAGGCATGATTATATCCCAGGTTATGTCCAGGCATGATTATATTCCAGGTTATGTCCAGGCATGATTATATTCCAGGTTATGTCCAGGCATGATTATATCCCAGGTTATGTCGAGGCATGATTATGCTCCAGGTTATGTCCAGGCATGATTATATCATAGGTTATGTCCAGGCATGATAATATTTCAGGTTATGTCCAGGCATGATTATATTCCAGGTTATGTCCAGGCATGATTAAATCACAGGTTATGTCCAGGCATGATTATATTTCAGGTTATTCATATTTTGAACTTATTATGAAATTAATAAATAATACATTTCTGTTAATGTCTCTACTAAACTATAATTAAAATAAATAAATATGAAATAAATAAAGTATAGAAGAGAATCACAGTATCAAGAGCAGCCTATTTGTTCATCTCTGCTAAATAAACACTTTATTATTTTTTTTGTATATAATTGATAAGTAAATAATATATTTTCTCTGAAGATACAAAAGTATCTTTCATTATATACAGAAATGAATAAAAGTGTTTTTTTAGTACACCGGACTCTGTGACGCCGTTCAATTAACTGAATATTATTCGTATTATTCCCATTATCATTTGTAATAAAATTTATCTATCAATGAAGTTCCATGAACATGCGTCAATATTGCTTTTGCTGATCATTTATTATTATTATTATTATTATTATTATTATTATTATTATTATTATTATTATTTATATATTATTATTATTATTGTTATTTATATATTGTTACTAATATATTATTTTATATTTATGTTAATATTATTACACAGTATATTATTTTATATTAATATTAATATACAATTATTGTTTATTGATATTATTAATATTCGAACTAGTGTACGGGTTCGAACCCTTGTCACGGCTCCGGTGGATTTGTTCTTTGAATATAACATTAATGTGTAATATTTATATTATTAATTTTATTATTTAATTCATATTATTAATTTTTATTAACTGCATTTATATGTTCTGACTACAACAACTAACAACGACTTCAGAACTATAACAACTAACGTACCGAACTCGTAACGAAAATATGTCTTATGTTATAGTTTTATTAATAAACTAAGTAAGGTGCTGTTGAAAATGTATCTCATTTTATAATCAACACATTAGTTTGACTATGGAGGGCTCCTCATTCAGCTGGGACTCCAATCAGACTCCAAGAGTTGAAAGTCTTGCCTCTTGTTATCAAATTACTCAAAACAAGTATTTTCCTCTACCATTCATGCAAAATTGGAAACTTATGGATTTAGTTTTGGCAATGGGCTATCGTCCAAACACACACACACACACACACACACAGGCGATAGGGAGGAGGCACTTAACTATAGACCTGTATCACTGACAAGCATCCCCTGTAAATACTGGAAAGAATAATTAGGCTACGACTGGTTGCGCACCTGGAGAACGTTAGGTTTGTGAACAACATCAACATGGGTTCTGGACAGGGAAATCGTGCCTAACAAACCTTCTGGAATTCTATGATAAAATAACGAGGATAAGACAGGACAGAGATGGTTGGGCAGACTGCATATTTCTGGACTGCCAAAAAGCCTTTGATACAGTACCGCACATGAGACTGCTGTTCAAACTCGAGAGGCAGGCGGGGGTAGGGGGAAAGGTCCTAGCATGGATAAGGAACTACCTAACAGGAAGGAGCCAAAGAGTTACGGTAAGGGGCGAGAAGTCGGACTGGCGAACAGTAACAAGTGGAGTACCACAAGGATCGGTACTGGGACCAATTCTATTTCTTGTATATGTTAACGATATGTTTACGGGTGTAGAGTCCTACATGTCGATGTTTGCGGATGACGCAAAGTTGATGAGAAGAGTTGTGACAGATGAGGATTGCAGGATCCTCCAAGAAGACCTGAACAGGTTGCAGAGATGGTCAGAGAAATGGCTATTGGAATTCAACACGAGCAAATGTAAAGTTATGGAAATGGGACTAGGAGATAGGAGACCAAAGGGTCAGTACACAATGAAGGGGAACAGTCTACCTGTGACGACGCGCGAGAGAGACCTGGGTGTGGACGTAACACCTAATCTATCTCCTGAGGCACATATAAATAGGATAACGACAGCAGCGTACTCGACACTGGCAAAAGTTAGAACATCATTCAGAAAACTAAGCAAGGAGGCATTTAGGGCGCTTTACACTGCCTACGTGAGGCCAGTCTTAGAGTATGCCGCCTCATCATGGAGTCCCCATCTGAAGAAGCATATAATGAAACTGGAAAAGGTTCAGAGGTTTGCAACGAGACTCGTCCCTGAGCTACGAGGGATGGGGTATGAGGAGCGCCTGAGGGAACTGTGCCTTACGACACTAGAAAGAAGAAGGGAGAGAGGGGACATGATAGGAACGTATAAAATACTCAGAGGGATTGACAGAGTGGACATAGACGAAATGTTCACACGGAATAGTAACAGAACGAGGGGACATGGATGGAAGTTGGAAACTCAGATGAGTCACAGAGATGTTAGGAAGTTTTCTTTTAGCGTGAGAGTAGTGGGAAAATGGAATGCACTCAAGGAACAGGTTGTGGAAGCAAATACTATTCATAATTTTAAAACCAGGTATGATAGGGAAATGGGACAGGAGTCATTGCTGTAAACAACTGATGCTCGAAAGGCGGGATCCAAGAGTCAATGCTCGATCCTGCAGACACATATAGGTGAGTACATATAGGTGAGTACACACACCACACACACACACACACTCGCTCTAGCCACTTAAATATATTGAAAAATAAATGGCTTAAGAGTCAAAATGTCATTCGATAAATATCCAGTAACGCAACTAACCTTACCGAGACTGTTAATATAATTAACGTATTAGTGAGCTAAACTGGCCCTCGGCTCGGCTTTGAGAGTAGAACTCTGGAAATCCACTAGAGGTAAACTATAGGTAAATAGCGTATTAGAAGTACATGTGTAGCTTCCATTTAATGCAGCAATTTAGCATATTTGTGGAAAATATTATGAATAATTTAAATAATTAGCAAATATGCATAGCAATAAACCATCAAAGACATGAATAAAATATAAATACAATTAAAGAAAGAGGGCTTCAAAATACAACAAGAATAAGAGTTGAAAATCATATATGATTTCTCTTTTGAAATATACAAAAATACAATATATACAATATACATTTGCTGACAAAATCACACAAGATACATTTATAAACGGCGTGAGAAAAATTAAACAAAAATCAATAAACTTAATCATTAATAATGTACTACAATAGAAATTACGTAAAACATGTCAAGTCAATTGCACATTATTGGAAGCAAATCTAATCTGTTAACAGTCAGCGATGAGACAGCTCGAACAGCAACATTGCAAGCTTGCAAGCAGAGCGTGAAGCTAAAAAAAAAAAATATTTAATCCATTACCTGATAAGATAATGAGCTGTTAACGTCCGCGCGATCATGATTTTAATAAAAAAAAATAAAAAAAATAATATTTATCAATTAAACAAAAGCCCTTTACTGCTCAGTAAAACCCGCATAGATAAAGTGTGACTACGGAAATTTAGTTCACTTTTAAAAGGTCTATTGTCTTTAATGATATATATTTTAATATGAATTTGCCTCACATGAAGTTAAAGGTTTTTGTTTGCTTTAAAGAAAGTTCCTATTGTTTACCCTGCTACTTGTAATAAATAGCAAACACATCTTGGTCAATACATATACAAAAATACACGGCACATATATGTAAATTATTATATAAATCTATAAAAAAGTGCCTGGATGCTCCAGTGCTTGGCCCTCCGCTTAAACTGTGAACTAATGCCATAAGAACATTTAGTATCTGTATATGCAAGCCGACTGACTCACGAAGCAAGTGCTGGAGGCTTATAGAATTAAAAAAAAGACCTCGTTAAGCAGGACAGAAAACGCTAACCCTGTTTTTTAAAGTTCCGGCCTTCTAAGCTGACTCTGCAGGACAGGCGACTTAGAGCCTTACAGCTTCGACGCTGTCTATCTCTTGCTCTCTCTCTCTCTTTCTCTCTCTCTTTCTCTCTCTCTCTCTCTCTCTCTCTCCTCTCTCTCTCTCTCTCTCTCTCTCTCCTCTCTCTCTCTCTCTCTCTTCTCTCTCTCTCTCTCTCCTCTGTATATATGGTGGGTGTTATTTGTCTCCCCTCTTTCATTCCCACCCCTCTACCACCCCCCCCCCCACACCCCCCCCCCCACCTAATTCCCATCGCCCCTCCCGCTGGTAAATTCGCAGCGCTCGACGGCTTTCTTGAATTGCATGAGATCTGCAAAAATAATCTTGAAAATAGAAATTACAGCAGGCTCACCCTTCGATTTTTTTTCAGCGGAAAGTGAATTTTGGATTCTGGAAGTGTAGTTTGGATCTATAAAAACCTAACGGCATTAAGGGATTCCGGGCCCGGCTTGTCCCCGCTAACAGATGGGCTGCAGTTTTCCATCGGAATCAGGATAAAAATCGTGCCTTTATGCATACCTGATGCTTTCGGCCGATCAGTCTCAATATCTCAGATGCGTTCGATTAAACAGTGAAATACGTTCCTTGTTCGTGGCAATAACTTTTCAACAAATACAGAGAGGCTGACTGCTAATATTTGTTTTTTTCGTTTTATTCCTTAATTTATTTATCGATTAGTTCAACTTTTTTATTTGTGTTCTCTTATCTATGTTTCATGTTTCGAGTTCTTGTTTTTTTTTCTTTTTCCTGAGACACTAGAAATTGGAAATATAAGTAAAGAACCTAACCCAACTTAACCTAACCTAACCTATTCTAACCTAACCCAACTTAACCTAACCTGTCAAAGCAATCCTAGACCTAATATATGACATATTACGCCTAAGATAGTATATATATATAATATATATATATATATATATATAATATATATATATATATGTGGTGTGTGTGTGTGTGTGTGTGTGTGTGTGGTGTGTGTTGTGGTGTGTGTGTGTATGTGTGGTGTGTGTGTGGTGTGTGTGTGTGTGTGTGTAAATCACGAAAATTAACACGTGATGAAAAATGTGACAGTGTCAGACCACGGAGGAAGAACTGAAACAGGAATTTCCTTAAGTACTTTCGCATATTAATACATTTTCAGAAGGAATACATCTTCAGATTCCTTCTGAAGATGTATTACTATAATATAAATAGGAATGATGAAGTTTGGATATTTTTAATCTTCAAATTAATAGTAGAAAATGTAATCTGTTTGGGATTCCACTAAGACAATATTACTGTCATCTTAAGAGAATGGGTTGCTCACTACCACTATATTTACTCAATCCCCGACCGTCTATCCAAGTGTTATGCACCATTCCTTCCCTCTGTCCTATCCCAAATCCTTATCCTCATCCCTTCCAAGAGCTATATAGTCATAATGGCTTAGCGCCACTATAACGCTAACCCATTATAGACCCGATGATTACCTCAGTCTGCTGGCAATTGAAGATGTCATCGCTAATGTGCATGTTACTGTAATGTGAGTCAGTAGAGGAAATTGTAAAAAAAATCTGGTAATTGATTTGATGCAATGCATTTGAATATGCTTAATTGGGGATATTTCAGGAAGACTAATGTATAGAAGAACCTATCCACTTGTACTGATCGGTACAGAGGAGACCTATTTTCTTGTAGGTAGGCCTTCGATCCCCCCGATTATCAAGTTCAAGTACGTTTACTGAGATAAAATACATCTCAAAAGGATAGAGTAGCCTAGGATATTTCTACCTTCCGAACCCACGACTATCTACGTGGTTGGGCATCTTTCCTTGCTTCGTCATGATATCTCGGATCTTTATCCTCATATCCCTGAAGAACTCTAGATTGGGGTTACCTGTTGCCGGACTCTAGATTGTGGTTACCTGTTGCCTGACTCTAGATTGGGGTTACCTGTTGCCAGACTCTAGATTGTGTTTACCTGTTGCCAGACTCTAGATTGGGGTTACCTGTTGCCAGACTCTAGATTGTGTTTACCTGTTGCCAGACTCTAGATTGTCGCTAATTAGGGAAGGTTTGAAAATTGTGGTGACCTGTTGAATTACTCTGTAGTGAAGATACTTGCTGATGGACTCTAGACTAAAGATACTTGCTTAAGGACACTATTGATAAACTGGAAATGTTTTGTGTTAAGTTAACAACCGCAGTGCTAGTGTTGAAGGGATCGTTGATTGTAGGAACTGTACTTAATTGTTGTTACAGTGTTAAATGTTATCTGTATGTTTATAGTTACTTTATTGAGTATAACATGTGTGTTTATTATTGCTGAATTGAATATAACTTGTGTGTTTGATTGTAATTACTTTATTGAATGTGTTTATAATATATTGAACATATCCTTTGTATTTGAGTGCAATTGCTTTAGTGAATGTAACATCAGTATTTTATTAATGTTACTGTATTTAATTTTATCCCTTGTACTTGATTGTATTTATTACATTTAATGTAACCGCTGTATTGTATTATAAATAATGTAAATAATTTATAAATTGTAAATAATGTAAAATCCAAATAATGGATATCCAAATAATGGATTGTAAATAATGTTTTGAATGATACCAAGGCACTTGACTGAAACTATAGTACAGTATTTAACTATTAATTACTTTACCTGACTGTAACTACTGTACTTAATTGTAAATTTTGTGTTTGAATGTAACCATTATACATGATTGTAATGACAGCACTTGATTATAGCGGCTGTACTTGATTGAAAGTATTGTATTTGATTGCAACAATTGTACTAGATGATAAAGACTGAATTTCACTGTGACTTCTGTACATGATTGCGTCTAGTCTACTTGATTTGCAACTAATGTTCAGGATTGTAAGTGCTGAACTTGGTCCAACTACCGTAATAGATTGTAACTAGGATTGGCATTAGATTAGGATTGGTTTTACTAATACATGATCTTTTTTATTGCATTGTGCCCATCACACCTACATAGTACCCATTGCACAGTCCCTATTAGACAGAACCTATTACAGAGTACCCATTACAGAGTACCCATTACATTGTGCCCATTACACACTCTCCTTTATATCGTGTCATTACACAGTATCCATAACAGTGTACCCATTCTACAGTACTTATTACATTGTATCCATTACACTCTGCCAACTTAGGATTGTCAGTTAACACTCAAAGGTGTTATTTATTACCATACTTGTGTCATCAATGGCTCTTGCACAAGCTTTCATTTATTGATTTAAAGTAACCTAACTTATCGTAACCTGACTTAACATAACCTAACTCAACGTACCCTAACTTAAAGTAATTTAATTTAACTTAACCTAACATATTTTAGTCTCATTACCTAAGTTATCCAAACATAACCTAACATAATATATACCTAAGCTAATCTAACCTAACTTACCCAAGATGAGCTGCATATGCTACACCCGTCCCACAAGTACTAACTTGACTTCCCAACGAGTAGTAACTTGACCTCCCCACTATGGGACCCATTACTCACCATCTCCTGAAATTCAACCTCAATATGAATTATCAGATTAGAAGACTTTGTAATAAGAAATGTAGAGGGGTTGTGGAGGTCAAGTTACTACTCGTTGGGAAGTCAAGTTAGTACTTGTGGGACGGGTGTAGCATATGCAGCTCATCTTGGTTAAGTTAGGTTAGATTAGCTTAGGTATATATTATGTTAGGTTATGTTTGGATAACTTAGGTAATGAGACTAAAATATGTTAGGTTAAGTTAAATTAAATTACTTTAAGTTAGGGTACGTTGAGTTAGGTTATGTTAAGTCAGGTTACGATAAGTTAGGTTACTTTAAATCAATAAATGAAAGCTTGTGCAAGAGCCATTGATGACACAAGTATGGTAATAAATAACACCTTTGAGTGTTAACTGACAATCCTAAGTTGGCAGAGTGTAATGGATACAATGTAATAAGTACTGTAGAATGGGTACACTGTTATGGATACTGTGTAATGACACGATATAAAGGAGAGTGTGTAATGGGCACAATGTAATGGGTACTCTGTAATGGGTACTCTGTAATAGGTTCTGTCTAATAGGGACTGTGCAATGGGTACTATGTAGGTGTGATGGGCACAATGCAATAAAAAGATCATGTATTAGTAAAACCAATCCTAATCTAATGCCAATCCTAGTTACAATCTATTACGGTAGTTGGACCAAGTTCAGCACTTACAATCCTGAACATTAGTTGCAAATCAAGTAGACTAGACGCAATCATGTACAGAAGTCACAGTGAAATTCAGTCTTTATCATCTAGTACAATTGTTGCAATCAAATACAATACTTTCAATCAAGTACAGCCGCTATAATCAAGTGCTGTCATTACAATCATGTATAATGGTTACATTCAAACACAAAATTTACAATTAAGTACAGTAGTTACAGTCAGGTAAAGTAATTAATAGTTAAATACTGTACTATAGTTTCAGTCAAGTGCCTTGGTATCATTCAAAACATTATTTACAATCCATTATTTGGATATCCATTATTTGGATTTTACATTATTTACAATTTATAAATTATTTACATTATTTATAATACAATACAGCGGTTACATTAAATGTAATAAATACAATCAAGTACAAGGGATAAAATTAAATACAGTAACATTAATAAAATACTGATGTTACATTCACTAAAGCAATTGCACTCAAATACAAAGGATATGTTCAATATATTATAAACACATTCAATAAAGTAATTACAATCAAACACACAAGTTATATTCAATTCAGCAATAATAACACACATGTTATACTCAATAAGTAACTATAAACATACAGATAACATTTAACACTGTAACAACAATTAAGTACAGTTCCTACAATCAACGATCCCTTCAACACTAGCACTGCGGTTGTTAACTTAACACAAAACATTTCCAGTTTATCAATAGTGTCCTTAAGCAAGTATCTTTAGTCTAGAGTCCATCAGCAAGTATCTTCACTACAGAGTAATTCAACAGGTCACCACAATTTTCAAACCTTCCCTAATTAGCGACAATCTAGAGTCTGGCAACAGGTAAACACAATCTAGAGTCTGGCAACAGGTAACCCCAATCTAGAGTCTGGCAACAGGTAAACACAATCTAGAGTCTGGCAACAGGTAACCCCAATCTAGAGTCAGGCAACAGGTAACCACAATCTAGAGTCCGGCAACAGGTAACCCCAATCTAGAGTTCTTCAGGGATATGAGGATAAAGATCCGAGATATCATGACGAAGCAGGAA
>WNGS01000543.1:13924516-13938068 GCA_020271785.1 Procambarus virginalis | reverse complement strand
GCTCAACCCCCGCAAGCACAACTAGGTGAGTACACACACTATTTTCATTCTTCCCTTCACCCTCATTTCCTCCTCACTCTTATCTCTGGTCATCATTATCAAAACTATTGTCATCACCATCTTCATACAACATTATATTTATTATTCATAATGTTATTTTTGTAGAATTAGCTTTATTGCTATTAGAATATTATGATAGACAATAATGATTAATAATTTCTATAGAGAACCAGTATCACCACACTCCAGCATCATTTCTTTTGTGCTTTTCTCATTCTTGTTCTCGGCTCATTTTATTTTCTAGTCCTCTCCTTTTCTTTAATCTATTTCTTAATCTTTCTTCTCTTGCTCTTACCTAACAGAGAAGTAACCCTCGAGAGGGAATCACCTCTGATCTCTGGAGGGTTATTAAGGTCTATATCAACTCAGGAGAATTAATAAGCCTTTCACTTCTGGAGGTTATTAAGCCCTATCAACATCTGGAGGGTTATTAAAGTCTATCAACCTTTGGAGGGTTATTAAGTCTATCAACCTTTGGAGGGTTATTAAAGTCTATCAACCTTTGGAGGGTTATTAAAGCCTATCAACCTCTGGAGGTTTAATAAGGTCTATCAACCTTTGGAGGGTTATTAAAGCCTATCAACCTTTGGAGGTTTATTAATGTCTATCAACCTTTGGAGGGTTATTAAAACCTATCAACCTTTGGAGGTTTATTAAGGTCTATCAACCTTTGGAGGGTTATTAAAGCTTTATTCGAGTGTATTTTAATGTAGCATTTCACGTGTACGCGTTCCAAATGGGAGTCAGCCTGGATTGACTCGCGTTTGGAACACGTTCTGTCGAAGTTATGTTCAGACTGGTACAACCAGAGATGATACTGTTGTTGTTTCAGGTGTATTGTACCAGATGTATTGTACCAGGTGTATTGTACCAGGTGTATTGTACCAGATGTATTCTGGCTGTCAACACAGTTGATAGTTCAAATATGAGGCTCAAATTCTGATTCAAATTCAAGTTAAAAAGCTTAATTCCTAAAGGATTAAATATTTAACATTTATCTAGTTAAAAAAGGATATAATTAATTTTCACACGAATAAGTCATAAAAAAACATAACATATAATAATTATAATCATAAGGTGCATAATATTGATCACATATGAGCAAAGATGTTCAGTATGTGATCAATACAGTTCAAACAGTAATATGTACAACTTCACTAACATTCCTGTATACATTATAGATGAGAGGAGACGTTGGGTGGATTAGAACACCACGCCATCTCTTCAACACCATATAATCTTTGTCAGTGAGATTTGTAGTTGGGTGAGGTCAAAGGTTGCTTTGACATGCCCAATGAGGTTCTTTGTCAAAAGCCAAGGCAGAGAGCCACTCAAGGCTCCATGTTGTAGAAAAATGTATATTATAAAACTATTTGCGAAGTCCTATAATATCTCAAAGTCGATTTTATAGTAGAGGTATATATTGAAGGCATAAAAGATCATGCACTTCATGTAAAGTTTCTCAACCACTGCTGTCGAGAAGATTAGAGAGGTGCCCTTAGGCTGTGATGAGTTTCTAGTTGGCGGGGTAGTTCATATTGATGAATACAGTTTAACATCTACCATCACTGAATAATAATCTTCTACATCAATTATTTGTGTATCTATCATTCTCACTATCTCATTTTTTCTCTCTCTCCCTCTCTCCCACTCTCTCACTGTCGCCTGCACTCCCCAACCCTGATAATTTGTCCCTACAAATTATCAGCATCTGTCTTCTCATCAGGTTCCCTGTCATCATTTTCTCTTCTCTGTCATCTTGCACAACAGTAGTCTGTCAGTCTCTCCGTCCTGGCAACGCTCTTATCTGTCACTCCCTCAATCGTGGCAACACTCTTATCTCCCCGCCTGTTGCTCTCGTTGGCGACTGTCTGACTGACAGAGACTGTCTGAATGCCTGACTGTGTTCTTTCCCCTTAGCTGTCTGTCTTATATTATGCTGGCTGTCTGGCCCCTTGTCTGTTCCTGTTTGTGTTTTGTTTGCCTGTCTGGTAATTGGGTTTGTTTGCCATTGGGGTCGTTTTGTGGCTCTCTCTGCTGCGTGTTTGTGTGTTTTGTTTGTCTGTTTGGTCGTGTTGGGTCTTCCTTTGCTGGGTATAGTTGGCCCTCCAGCGAGTCTCTTATGTGATTCATCATTTATCATCTCTCATGGTAAAGTCTGCGGTCATGCTTTATGCCTTTTGTATCCTGTTTATCTGTATATTTATTTGGCTGGATTACTAATCATTTTTTTTATCTGTTTGAATGTTTGATTATACTGTTGTTAGCTTTCATTCTGGCTGTCATGCTCTGGTTTTGACGCACTAGTCAACCCATCACACAGTTTGGTGATGGGTTGGTCAACATACTTCAGCCACGTTATTGTGACTCATCGCCTGAATTGGAGCCTATGCTTCTGAAAGGGGGGGGGGGCACTGGGGCCGACCCTTACCTGGCTGTGACACTCACCTACCACAGATGTGTCATCCAGAAAAGTTTCTCTTGACAGACAGACTAACAGACTCCAACATCTCTTTCCTAGAAATAATAACAGTATATTTTCTACACTTCTGCAAAACATGCAGGGTATATTCTCTGAGCATATTATCTAACAGTTCCCTATGAACAAATATTTCTTTAGATTGGCTGTTTATTTTTAGTAATTAAATGATATTGATATCAATTATCCATTCTTTTCAAAATTTTTGCTTAATGTAACTGTTAAAAATTATTAGAATTTTCCGCTGCTTCGTTCTACCATAATCTTATTATCACTCTGATATATATATATATATATATATATATATATATATATATATATATATATATATATATATATATATATATATATATATATATATATATATATATATGACAGTGTCAGACCACGGAGGAAAATTGAAACAGGAATTTCCTTAAGTACTTTCGTATATTAATACATCTTCAGAAGGAGTCTCCTTCTGAACACACACACACACACACACACACACACACACACACACACACACACACACACACACACACACACACGCGCGCGCGCGCGCGCGCGCACACACACGTGTGTAATTACCTAAGTGTAATTAGCTAAGTGTAGTTACAGGATGAGAGCTACGCTCGTGGTGTCCCGTCTTCCCTTCCCTGTGTGTGTGTTTAAGGTAATGAAACTAGGCAGTGGAAACAGGAGGCCAGATACAAGATACCGAATTATTAGAATTATAACATCTGCGGCGTATGCAAGGCTGGCTAACATCAGAACAGCCTTCAGGAACACGTGCAAGGAATCATTCAGAACCTTGTATACCACATATGTAAGATCAATCCTGGAGTATGTGGCCCCAGCATGGAGCCCGTACCTTGTCAAGCACAAGACGAAGCTGGAAAGTTTAGATGGATGACACTAGGCTAGTCCCATAACTAACTACTGAGTATGGAGTAATGGACTCCATACTCAGCCTGTGGGCGGTAGTAGACCCCTTACCCATCCTGTGGGCGGTAGTGGACCCCATACCCATCCTGTGGACGGTAGTGGACCCCATACCCATCCTGTGGGGGGTAGTGGACCCCATACCCATCCTGTGGGCGGTAGTGGACCCCATACCCATCCCGTGGGCGGTAGTGGACCCCATACCCATCCTGTGGGCGGTAGTGGACCCCATACCCATCCTGTGGGCGGTAGTGGACCCCATACCCATCCTGTGGGCGGAAGTGGACCCCATACCTAACTGTGGGCGGTAGTGAAAAAAAGATTCAGAGGTTTCGCTCAGGAACTAAACCCCAAACATCATTACAACCTTAATAAACTTGTTAGAGTTTGAACAAACCCACAAGGGCCGTGACGAGGATTCGAACCTGCGTCCGGGATGTATTACGTTAGTGTAATTTCTGTGTGTAATTGTTTGAGTTTAATGTATGTATCGACAACGGGTTCGAAGACGCCCACAAGTACAGTCTCTAAGGTAAGCAACTTATATATGCAGTGAGCCAGTTTCAAAATTTTTTACCATGCTGGCACCCCCTCCCCATCCTGATACAGTAGGCGGGGGGGGGGGGGTGGAAAGGCTACAGTCACCTGTATCCACTGCCTACAGTTAGCAAACTGGAGATATTTGTCTAAAACTTCTAGTAGTAGTTAACTTTGAATTAAATATGTTCAGATTCCTTGAACATTTCGAATTTGTTTTCGATTTGTCCCCAAATTCAGAATTTTATCATCTAACTGTTAAAACTCCAGATAAAATCTTAAAATTCCCTTTGGCACGCTGAACTGGCTACGGCTGGGGCTCTGGCCCTTGACAGAGGGCCTGTCATCCTGTCATGCGTGTCATATGTCATAAAAATTGTTCCAGTAGTCAGTGACGGACATTGCATTTGGATTGTAATATTATTCAGTTGCCACCAGTCACAAAGTGTCATGAACATTGATTCATTGCCAAGTTCTCTTCAATAAGAAATATCTTTGTCTGGGCGGCTATTGGCTTTGCTGCTTGTTCGTTTAAGTTATTAGTAATGTTGTTTGTTTACTTGTATTTTTATTAAGATGCTGTTTGCTCGGATATGTAGTTTGATTATGAGGTTTGTTTGATAATTTGATTTATCTTGGTTATTTAATGAGCTGTCAGTGCAATCATGTTATCTTCTTGTGCATCAAATTGGTTTCTTATCTAAATGCCTGGATATCTAACTATCTGACTGGCGGTCTGATGTTCTGAGCATAGAACTATCTGAACACCTAATTGTGAAATGACCTGAACAGCTTGCTGTTTGGTTATGTGGCTACCTGAATACCTGCTTAATTCATGACCTAAATAATTGGTTATCCGAGGATCTGATTATTTGTTAACCTCGGTCTATCTGATTGTCGTTTTCTCTGTGTATTTTGTTTAATAATGCTCAATTTGTTTGGCTCCTTGTTTGTCTGACTCTCTCAATGTTTTCTAGTTGTCTTTTTTTGCTGATTGTTGTTGATAGTTGATTTCTGATTGTCTAATTGGGTGAGAATTCTGTCTAAGTGAGTGAGAATTCTAAGTGGGTGAGAATTCTGTCTCACTGGGTGAGAATTCTGTCTCACTGGGTGAGAATTCTGTCTCACTGGGTGAGAATTCTGTCTCACTGGGTGAGAATTCAAAGTGAGTGAGAAATCTGTCTAAGTGGGTGAGAATTTTGTCTGACTGGGTGAAAATTTTGTCTAATTGGGTGAGAATTTTGTCTATTTGGGTGAAAATTCTGTCTAAGTGGGTGAGAATTCTTAGGGTTGTTTGGGTGTGTATTGGTTATCTCCTGTCCTTTCCTGTCATCGTGTTTTGATAACCGTTTGTTATTTGGGTTGAATTGTGTAGGAGGAATTGACAAGAGATAGAGAGATTCTGACGATAAACACACAGTCAGAAAGGTCAGACAGTCACAGAGTTAGACAGTCAGACTATTAAAGTAACAGTGACTGAGTAGTTGGGTTTGGAAATAGTAGAATAATAGCAATCTAACCAGCTTGAAACTTAAACATTCAGACACAGATAATCAGCCAATTAGACGTACAGATACACACACAGAGAGAGATATAAATAGACATTCATAAAGACTCAGAAGAGACAAACAGATAAACAGCCATTGTATAGTAGGATGCCTAAAACTATAACGTCAACTCAAGTGCGATTCCTTTCCCCCCGGCCCATCCCAAATCCTTATCCTGATCCTTTCCTGTATAGCCGTAATGGCTTGGCGCTTTCCCCTATTAGTTCCCTTCCCTTGAATTGGGATTCCACAAGGGGAAGATCTACATGAAGGATAACAATTAGAATTATATCATTTTGAAGGATATCATTAAGGATATCATTATTACTACTTCTGGATATTATAATGCTATCCCCTATTGGCGTGATTCCGGACATTAATGCATTTTGATCCGACCTAATCATGATTGTTATATATGGTGAGCCAAGTGGTGATCCTGATCACTATTTGGTTGTGAAATGTCACTAGTGTTTTTCTGATTTCTGTATCCTATGTAATTTTGTAATATTTTCATAGGTTTAGATCTATACATTTGTCAGTATTGAATCGTTTCTGAAAATGTTTAATTAGTTTTGGTAGTCTATTTATGTATTATTATAAAACCTTTGTTTTTCCATTGAAATTTATTACAAGCTGAATTTTAGTGTAAAGGGCAAATTGATTAATGTCGTTGTTTACATCTGCTGCTAATAATTTATGTGAAGATCTTAAGTCACAATTTGGGGGCTGAAAATTAGACATCTAACCCACATATCTGAAAATAAAGAAAGTGACGACGTTTCGGTCAGTCGTGGACCATTTTCAAGTCGTGTAAAGTGTTTGCAGGACTTGATAATATTCCAGGATGGACCGAAACGTCGTCACTTGATAATAGACTACGATGGACCGAATCTGTGTGTTCTAGTTTCTCACCTCTTCAGTAATATTTCCACACACACCTACTTACACATGCTCCCTTCGTCAGAGATACTAGCTTGAACACCGTACGAAATCTTGTCCCTTCAGCCTTTAGAGAACAAGACACTCCAGACAGGTCCTGGGATAATTTCACCCATATTATGTAATTAAGATTGCAAAGTACGTCCATTAGCAAAGCGTCCATGACCCAACTGTAATTAATACTCTGAAATATCCTTTGAGTGCATGCTATGTTGTTCAGCAAGAAATCTTGTAATATATATATATATATATATATATATATATATATATATATATATATATATATATATATATATATATATATATATATATATATATAACTCAGAATAGCAGTTGTAGGATACACTGTTGCTATTAGACGTTTAGTGTTCAAAACACGAAACGTTCGTGTGAGAATATTCATCATAAATGAGTTTTGGGGCCAAATTCACGAAGCAGTTACGCAAGTACTTACCAACGTGTACATCTCTTCTCAATCTTTGGTTACATTTATTAAGCAGTTTACAAGCACGGAAACTTCCCAAATCAACTCTTGTTATTGTTATAAACAGCCTCCTGGTGCTTCGGAGCTCAATAACTGTTTAATAATTGTAACAAAAGACGCTAAAGATTGAAAAAAGATGTAGAGCTTCGTAAGTGCTTGCGTAACTGCTTCGTGAATCTGGCCCCTGTAGTATTATGGAATAGCCTAGTGCTATTTGATATTCTGATGACTGGATTTTGTTTTATAAGTTATAGAAATGTTACTAGAAACCAATGTAAAATACAGGACCTATTACACTCAAGTCACTCCTGGCAAATGTTTTGCAGTTATTTTGAACACAAATTGAAAACAGACTACTGGGTATGAAGATTCCCTTGAGTCAGATTTCCTGAAAAAACATCTGGATTCTATTATATCCTCTTATGTTGACCAGACCACACACTAGAAGTTGAAGGGACGACGACGTTTCGGTCCGTCCTGGACCATTCTCAAGTCGCTTGAGAATAGCAAGTGACTTGAGAATGGTCCAGGACGGACCGAAACGTCGTCGTCCCTTCAACATCTAGTGTGTGGTCTGGTCAACATACTTCAGCCACGTTATTGTGACTTCGCCTGCATATCCTCTTATGGTCTTGTATAATGTTATCAGAGGTCTGGAAATCAACAAATATAGTTAAAAACATATTTGATCATAATTTTTTATTTTAGAATTATTTAATGGAACGGGAAAGATTGAAATGATAAAACTTTGGTAAGAAACGTAATTAGAATGAGGCTAAAAAAAATAGATTTGTAGTAAATTGAACAAATTAGCTGGAAGTGGTAGTCATTTCCTCAAGATGGCTGTGGAATAGTATCTTGAGGTTATCTTGAGATGATTTCGGGGCTTTAGTGTCCCCGTGTCTCGGTCCTCGACCAGGCTTCCACCCACAGGAAGCAGCCCGTGACAGCTGACTAACACCCAGGTACCTATTTTACTGCTAGGTAACAGGGGCATAGGGTGAAAGAAACTCTGCCCATTGTTTCTCGCCGGCGCCTGGGATCGAACCCAGGACCACAGGATCACAAGTCCCGCGTGCTGTCCGCTCGGCCGACCGGCTCCCCTCGTAGTAGGCCAGGGTAGGGTAGTAGGGTAGTAGGCCACATACCAAGAAGACTCAGTGTAAATTCTACAAAACTGCTATAGAATTGTTGTCCCATTCTATAAGATGGCTGTGGATTGCCACAGTGATAAATAGGTGTGTGTGAATTATTGGAATTGCGAACTGTTGAAGTAGGTAAACTTCGGTGGCATCTTATATGTGCTTCCTTGCAAGCACAGAGGATGCGTAATATTCACAACATATGATTTCTGTTTTGCTTCACCGACGTCAAATCCCGCTATCTTGGCTGCCAGCATCTGTATTCGCACGCTTCCTAGACGAGCGAATGTTCCTTCAGGTTTCATTGCCTTTGCATAGATCTTTGTCGCAGATTTGTTTGCAACAGAGCCATGGATTATCCTCTCGTAACGTCATCTCGCTGCAGTTTTGTTATTTTCTCAAACTTCAAGTCCGCCCATTACGGCACAAAGTCACTAATTCCCATGAATTACTGGGCACCATCATTAATAAGGAAGATCAGCTAATAAAACCATCACCTTGACCTGGGTACCGGGTCATTGCAACATTCGGGGTAATGATCAGGCAGATACCTTAGTTAAGTCGGCTTCGGAGCGCGGGGGAGTCATCTTCGTTCCCCGTGAGCTGAGGTCACTATTCTGTTTTTGCTGGAATCACGATTTCTTCTGTGGCAGTGTCAGAGGGCCAGCCTGACCCTGCCTTATGCACTTAACCCGCACCATCACCAACTGGACGACGTCCTATCGCACTAAGGAATGAAATAAGGTCGTCTTTGCACGCCTCCGACTCGACTGCTCACTGTCTTGACGCACCTCCAGTCCTACATCGTACGCTACTTTCCTGTCATCTTCCTGAACAGCAGCAACATCTTCTCCATCAGGCACCTTACCTGCCATTACTACAGCGCTTCACGTCCTCTTCTCCAGTAGTTCCTAGCAGGTCTGTTTACCATTCGACTTGGAGCATCTGCTAGATGATGACCAATATGTAATTGACGCCCTGATGATTTTCCTGCAGGTTTCATCTGCTCAAGGTGATGTGAGTTATGCATGTCATACCTGTACATACTCACCTATATGTAGAAAACAATTTGTATCTCATGAAAAGGGCAGCCTTGGGAAAGGAAAATTCTTCATTAGTTTCTCTAATCTCAGCGATACTTTCCAGGTATACCTTACTCTGAGGATACTCTGAACTCTGAAACCCAAGAAAGTAGGTAGGTAAGTAGGTAGGAAGGTAGATAGGTAGGTATCTCCTTTCGTGATAACGGAATTACTCATCCAACCTACAGCAAACGCCATTTTTTCAGTCATTCGCATATCACAGATCACACTGTCTACGCCAGAAATATTAAATTGATTCTCAGAAAATATATAACTTGAGCATGAGTGAAGTACTCAAGATTTACACGAAGGAACAGAACAGACGGTCAACAGGTAAAGTACGTTGACCAGACCACACACTAGAAGGTGAAGGGACGACGACGTTTCGGTCCGTCCTGGACCATTCTCAAGTGTGTGGTCTGGTCAACATACTTTAGCCACGTTATTGTGACACATAGCCTACAGGTAAAGTACCAATGCTGTTAACGAGGAACGTGATATTATCTAGGATTTACTGCTAAGGTAACGCCCTGAAGCTTGCCGTTGATTAGTATGAATTTTTGCAGCCTATCCTCCAAGAATGATAGTACTTACAGCAACTATTTTGGTGGAACGTACCTATATGTAGTGCCTGACCCCACAAAAGTTCACGTTTTTGTATTACTGACTTAGCCCAAATACCATTTTATTAAATCCAACTGTAACTAAAGAACCTGACCTAAGATAGCAATTCTAGACTTAATATTCTAGGCTAGGCCTTTACTTTAGGCCTGTATAGTACATATATTCGATATACTAGGTTAGGAAATATTTAAATTTGGGTTTTTAGCTTTATCTCTAACCAATCAATTTTATTTCTAACTAACCAATTTTAACCAATTTCTAACCCAACAAAATTAATAGCACAAAATGTAAACTTTTTTGGTTCAAAAGTACACATTGTTTAGCTTGAAAAAATAGTAACTATACGTTCTTTCATTTTAGGAGGATGAGGTTGGAATTGGTGATAACATAAAATAAGACGTTTAGGTAAAGGTACATACATTGAAAATGAGTTACAAACACAATGTTGAATTTATAGACATTTTATAGAATTTATCATAATACACAATTTTAAATAGCTATAAATACGATAAATATAATATTGTCGAAACCAGGTCATTTTACACTAGGATATGTTTAAAGGTTGATCCAACATGGTATACGAACTATAGACAATGTATAACAGGGAATTGATGTTCTGAAAATAGGTTCTTTTATCTCTGAGTTGGCTGTGTCTTGGCAGGCGCCTTGAAAGAAATTTTGACGTCATGCCTCTATAATGAATTCATTATATATGGACTGCCAGCCCCATCTGTCTCAATAAATAGACAAGAAGATAGTATCTCGTTCGAGAAGCCTTAGACTTCTAAGATAACACCGTCTATCAAAAGATCACATGATATCCATCAACAGCTACATCATCTCCGAACATATCCTAACACTGAAAAATCGACAATATGACAAACAGCCTTTTAGACCTAACCAAAGCACTATATATCAAACAGTCTTATCAGCATAATAGAAGTGACTCATAGAGAGGGCCTATAGATAAAGACATCCATAACCTACTCAAGATATGTCAGTTATCTTTCACTGGTACGAATCGGTGGTCTATCTTGAGCAGGTGATCGCCTCCTCATCAGTATAATGGCTATTATACTGAGGAGCTGTTTGATATGTAGTGCTTTGGTTATGACTAAAATTAAATTTATCGGATTTATCTATTTTTTTCCGTGTTGTCAGTCAAGGGATATCAATGTTGGAACTCTAGTTGAGTGTAAATGTGGTGTAATCTTTTGAGACGCCTGGGTCGACTCAGGTAACTCAGATCTGTCTGTGTTTGTGTGAAAAAGTGTTTTTCTGTTTCTGTTTGCTTTCTCTTACTGTCTATCTGTATAATTCTTTTCGTTTTCTCACACGAAATATACTTCCTCTGGCTCTCTCTTAAACACACATACACACCACACAAACAAACAACCCTCCCTTGCCCATGCACAATGCCCATCAGGAAACCAAGTCCTCCCCCTCCCCTTACCCCAAGTAGCCCCTGCTCCCTCACCCAGGACTTCCTCCTGCCCCAAGCAGGCCTGAGGAAGACCTAAGCCCTCCATCCCCCACTCCACCTCCCTGAACCCCTGGAAACTACCTCACAGGAGGAGGAGGCCTACCCAAGTAACATGGACCATAGAACAACTTCCTACACTTGTGGGGAGTGAGGGTGAAACTGGATACAAGACAAAGTGAGCTTCAAGGTAATGTACTCAAACATTGATGGGATTACCAATAAAGCAAGTGAACTGGCTGAAAGGGTGCAAGAAGAAAACCCTGATGTAGTAGGACTAACAGAAACAAAATTGTCAGGAGTGATAACAGATGCTGTGTTTCCAAAGGACTACTATATAGTAAGGAAAGAGAGGGAAGGGAGAGGAGGTGGAGGAGTGGCCCTGCTGATAAGGAAGGACTGGAGTTTTGATGAGATGGAAATTCGGGCTGTGACGGATTCAGAGATTACATAACAGGAACTATAACAATGGGTGGACCTAAGATAATAGTGGCAGTCATGTACAACCCTCCCCTAAATGACAGAAGACCAAGACAGGAGTTTGATAGGAACAACATGGCAACCATTAATATAATAGAGAGAGCAGCTTCAGTTGCCTGCAGGAATGGCTCCAGACTCTTAATCATGGGCGATTTCAACCATGGAAAGATAGACTGGGAGAATGGGGACCCACATGGTGGTGCAGATACGTGGAGAGCTAAACTCTTGGAAGTGGCAACAAGGAATTTCTGAGCCAGCATGTCAAGGAACCCACAAGAGTGAGAGGCAATGATGAACCAGCTAGACTCGACTTGATATTCACCCTGAATGAGTCAGAAATAAGGGAAGTCAAAGTGAAGCCCCCATAGGAATGAGTGACCACAGTGTACTGACCTTTGAGTACTTGGTGGAGGTAGGGATAACCTATCCAAGGATGGGAGTGGAGGGAAAAAGACTGAATTACCGAAGAGGAAAATATGAAGAGATGAGGAGCTTCCTCAGAGGAATACCATGGGAAACAGAACTTAGAGACAAGAATGTGCAGGTCATGATGGATTTTGTCACCCAGAAGTGCCAGGAAGCTGCAGACAGGTTTATCCCTGTCCAAAAGGAGAAAAACGAAAAACAACAGAAAAACCATGGTTCAACCAGGAATGCAGGGTAGCGAAGCAACTGAGTAAAAGAACATGGAGAAATTACAGAAATAACAGAACACCAGAGAGCAGGGGAGATACCAGAGGGCCAGAAATGAGTACCTCAGAGTGAGGAGAGAAGCAGAGAGACAGTTTGAAAATGACATCGCGAGTAAAGCCAAGACCCAACCAAAGCTGCTCCACAGCCACATCAGGAGGAAAACAGCAGTGAAAGAACAAGTGATGAAGCTGCGAAAAGCGGAGAACAGATACACAGAGAATGACAAGGAGGGTGTGAAGAACTCAACAAGAGATTCCAGGAGGTCTTCACAATAGAACAAGGAGAAGCCCCTGCACTAAATGAGGAGGTGGCAAACCAAGCAACCTGGAGGAATTTGACCTCACCAGTGATGAGGTCAAAAGGTGTCTGCTGGAGCTGGATGTGACAAAGGCTGTTGGGCCTGACAGAATCTCACCATGGATACTAAAGGAAGGTGCAGAAGCACTAAGTGTGCCACTCTCTATGGTGTATAACAGGTCACTGGAAACAGGAGACTTACCAGAAAGTTGGAAGACAGCTAACGTGGTCCCAATATACAAGAAGGGTGACAGGCAAGAGGCACTGAATTACAGGCCAGTTTCCTTAACTTGTATACCATGCAAGGTAATGGAGAAGATCGTGAGGAAAAGGCTCGTAGAGCATCTAGAGGGAAATAACTTTGTAACGCACCACCAACATGGGTTCAGGGATGGTAAATCGTGCCTCACAGGTTTAATAGAATTTTATGACCAAGCAACAAAAATTAGGCAGGAAAGAGAAGGGTGGGCCGACTGCATTTTCCTGGATTGCCAAAAAGCCTTTGACACAGTACCGCACAAAAGGCTGTTAAAAAAGTTGGAGCAACAGGCAGGAGTAAAGGGAAGGTGCTCCAGTGGATAAGGGAGTACTTAAGCAACAGGAAACAGCGAGTAACGGTGAGGGGGGAGACATCAGAGTGGCGAGATGTCACCAGCGGAGTCCCACAGGGCTCAGTACTTGGACCCATCCTGTTTCTAATATATGTGAACGATCTTCCGGAGGGTATAGACTCATTCCTCTCAATGTTTGCTGATGATGCAAAAATTATGAGAAGAATCAAGAC
>WNGS01000543.1:13911071-13914198 GCA_020271785.1 Procambarus virginalis | reverse complement strand
AAACGCCCGTCAACACATTCTCAAAGGTATATACTCCAGGTATTCTCAAAGGTATATACTCCAGGTATTCTCAAAGGTATATACTCCAGGTATTCTCAAAGGTATATACTCCAGGTATTCTCACATGTATATACTCCAGGTATTCTCACAGGTATACATATTTATTGCAGTCATTCACACCGGCATATCATAAACATACAGAAATACACACATACTTCAACGCACACATCAACATAAGCGTACACACATCAACATAAGCGTACACACATGTACTCCTACCCACTCATATACATTGCGATACACACATACACCAACCTACGCATTTAGACAATCAATGACCGGCATATCAATATGCCCCTAGTTGCTATCCAACTAATGACCATATCAGTATGCTACTAATGAGCTTCTGTGGCTTTCTACGGTACCAAGAAAAGCTTGTGAAATATTGACCATCAACTGCAGATATAAATGAAATCAAAACCGATTGTAAGTCTTCAACAGACTTACGTCTCAAGGACTTAAGTATTCAAGACGTTTGCCAAAAGTGCAGAAAATCTTTGGATGGACTTAACTATGGATTCAAATGATATTTTATATTTGATGAGTAATTGACAAAGATAAAGTTGTTTTTAAACAACCTGATAACCATATCAGTGTGTGTTTACAAGCACTTAACGCAATTAATATTAAAAATTCAATGTAAACATCAAACATAAAAATGTATGTTAGAAGGAACGAGATTAATAATTCATTACAACATAAATTGTAAATATAATTTGCGTTCTGACCACAGGATTGATTAATAAATGCATATATATATATGTATTTATAAAAAACTTACTCGATAATGAGTTTGTTTAGTTTTTTCCGTCATGAAATAAATTAGATTTTTCCATCGATTTTGCTTACCATACATCATACTCAAGCATAATGCATGCTACAAGGATGAATTATACCTGAGGTTGATTATGCTGTAAGCCAAAACGTTGCCAAATATACGAGCAAAAATAAATGGAACGGTTTGAAGACTTATCCCCAGCGTATGAAGAAATGTAATAGAATAAAAACTTTGTTTTAAGATTCACAAATACACACACACACACACACACACACACACACACACACACACACACACACACACACACACACACACACACACACACACACACACACATATTAGTTGATTGGCAATTGAGAGGCAAGACCAAAGAGCCAGAGCTCAACCCCCGCAAACACAACTTGATTGTACACACAAACACGTATGTACTTCTCCCTACATACACATTTTTCAGAACATGTATATCTCGACCAATTGCACAGATGTTCAGCACTCAGAAAAGCCAGTCTCTGTTACCGCTCTTACCTCTTTCTTAAAGTCCTCACTATATACGTATACCTGCTGTCATTCTTATATTGTATTCTTCCCAGCAAAGCCAATTGTATTCTTCCAATCAAAATATATTGCAATCTTTCTAGCATAACCAATCCATTCTTCCCAGCATAGCTGAGAAGAATGGAATTGGTTCCCCATTTGCACTTCTTTCATCACTGCAACCCGGTAGGCTTTCAACCCAATCTGTCTGTTTATGGCTAATTACTTTCTTACCAATTAACATTACACAACTTACCTTTAGCTCTCACATTTGCCTCTCCTCCCAGTTTTTCTTCAGCTCTTCCTTACGTCTTTCGTACGAGCTTTCATGATTTTTTTTATTTAATTTTTTATCTTAACATCTTATACGCTTTCTTGTGTTTAACTAATATTTTCATATTTCTTTTTATTCGCTTTATTCTCCCATAATACTTGTCTCTCTTATTCACTGTGTATCCTCATAATCAACCTTTTTTTTTTTTAATAAACTCCTCATGATACACAAATCCACAAGGGCCGTGACGAGGGTTCGAACCTACGCCCGAAAGCATCCCAGACGCTGTCTTAATCGACAGAGCTACGACATGGTAAAAGAATTGCAACCAGAAGTTCAACTGAACTTACTCATGACACTTGCTCATCACAGCAAGCAGTTCCTCCAGTTAGCGCAACGCTACACAATTGCCTGACAATCTTTGCCAAACATTCCTCCTATACCCCCATTCATGCCATGGAAGTTCATGCGTTCAAAGAATTATTTCGTAAAGATGGTTGTTAGTTCTCACTCTGTACTGATGTATGTATAACCTCACAATTTTTATTCTGGCGTCCATTGAATGGTTGTGAGAAGCTATCATACATTTCCCTCTCAATTTCATATTCCCTAACTCTGTCACGATATGAGACAAGTCTTTAGATATTCATTCACTGCATCGTGCCACTCTTCATTAATAAACATATTTTTCGTTAAATTTTCTTTCATTGTTGTTGACCACACCACACACTAGAAAGTGAAGGGACGACGACGTTTCGGTCCGTCCTGGACCATTCTTAAGTCTCACAATCGACTTGAGAATGGTCCAGGACGGACCGAAACGTCGTCGTCCCTTCACTTTCTAGTGTGTGGTTTCGTTAATATATTTCAGGCACGTTATTGTGACTCCTCGTCTGCATTTATTCCCTGTTACTCGTACAGTGATGACATCACTCCCTCCATAATTCTCACACCATCTTCCAGACGCTTTTCTTCTTCATTTTGTTTGCCTAGACATTCCACCATTCCTTTGTTAATTGGGTCTTGTGTCAACGCTGGCCACAGATCCGAGGCCAAATTAGCGTCTTTGTGGGGAGGAGTTTGGGAAGCTGTACCGCCAGGCTAATCCCTTCCCATCTCCTTAGCATCTAACTCAGGGGATGTGGTGCAAATTGTATTTACTTGTACCGCGGGTGTCGTTGTATAACGTGTCTCTAGGTACATTTTGCATGATTGAGTGTGTGTGTGTGTGTGTGTGTGTGTGTGTGTGTGTGTGTGTGTGTGTGTGTGTGTGTGTGTGTGTGTGTGTGTGCAGGATTCCGAGGCCAGACCTGCAAGGCATTGAAAATCCTTGAAATCACAAGGTGCAGTCATGATGCTGTTTGCACTTGATCGCTTAGTAAGCCACTGTTACCGAAGGCTCTACTCAATGTTCTCAGATCACCAACTGAGAGAACCATAATGTTCTAGTGTCTAGGGTTGGTGTTCGAGCCGCTCCTTAG
>WNGS01000543.1:13888571-13906071 GCA_020271785.1 Procambarus virginalis | reverse complement strand
ACCGGGTAGACAAGGACAACTATTCAACACTGGGGGGACGCGAACAAGGGGACACAGGTGGAAACTGAGTACCCACATGAGCCCAGAGACGTTAGAAGGAACTTTTCAGTGTCAGAGTAGTTAACGGATGGAATGCATTAGGCAGTGATGTGGTGGAGGCTGACTCCATACACAGTTTCAAGGGTAGATATGATAGAGCCCAGTAGGCTCGGAATCTGTACACGGTTGATTGACAGTTGAGAGGCGGGACCAAAGAGCCAAAGCTCACCCCCGCAAGCACAAATAGGTGAGTACAAATAGGTGAGTACACACACACACCACACACACACAACACACACACACACACCACACACACACACACACACACATGAAAGNCCGATCTGGAGGTCGACTCTGAAAGCAGCGCTCTGTGAGCTCACACACACTGTGTGTGTGTGTGTTATATTTTGACAGTTTAATGCGAATAAACTAATTCTTCTTAGTATATTTTCCATGAAGATTTGTATACATATAGTATATAATTAAGACAATGGTTGTCGTGGTGATTGTAATTTTGGTTTGAGTCTACTGGTAATTCGAGATGTAAGTTAATTCGCCATATGTATACACTATACTTTAAAATATTACTGTTATACAAATGTATAATTTGACACTTTGTTCCAATATAATCATTATATATTCTATTGTATTATATATTTGCGGAAAAATGCTAAGAACGTTTTAATATGTTCCTCCCAGCCCGTTCTCTTGATTTATTCCAACGTTCACAATACGAAGTATTAACCTCACCAGAAACCCCCGAACCCAAACAACCCCCCTAACCTATCCTACCCCTATGCATAGAAAACCTAGTTATTTGTGACTCGTTACTTTTCATAGTACTTTGTAATTTGTGCATTAGGGACCTTAACGTACAAAATGAGACGTACTAATTGAGAGGACGGTTGAATTTTCCACACATACTTGTGTTAATATATAATAAAACTGTTATACTTTATAGCACCTCATTTGGGAAATTATCAGTTAAATTTTCAGACAGATTTAACATTTGTAGACATTACTACCAGCTTATTCGGCAGAAAGAGAGATTTTCATCAGTAAGTTTTCACCATTTATTGACAACAGCTTTGCTAAGATAATGCAGGAATCTAGATAATATAATAAGTAATAATAATTATTATTTTATCTGCAGCTCTTAAAGTCTTGGAATTTTTTTATGTTGTTGAGCAAATTTTGTATATAATAATAATATCACCGGGATATTAACACGCAAAAAACTGCAAAGTAGCCTTATCCTTCATTAGGGTAATAAACACCTGTTAGGAAACTAGTTGTTGAAAATGAAGATGAAAAAATTAAAGGCATTTCAAATGTAGTTTGAAACAGAATTATAGATTTTGCATTCCCGAGCCTTTTAGACTTATCGAGGTCGTCTCTGGACTAACCATTTCCCGGTTGCAACCCCAGCAGTTTGTTTAACTCCCAGGTACCTATTTATCACTAGTTAAACAGAGGCATCAGATGAAAGGATACATCCCCGTAGGTCTCAGTCTTGCGTGGGAACCGTACCCGGGACCTTTCGGTTAAAATATGCTTTGCTTTCAACCTGTATTTAGCGGAGATACCTTGGCTGGGTTACTATCGCCTCTACTACACCTTACTTTGCTCCTTCTCTTGCCTATTTATTGCCCGTCTCTACTCCCTCATCACAATCGACTTGAGAATGGACCAGGACGGACCGAAACGTCGTCGTCTCTTCACCTTCTAGTGTGTGGTCTGGTCAACTTGGCTGGGTTTCTTCAAATTCTCAAGCTTTCACTTACGAGAAGTTTAAATATAGAAAATATGAAAATATCTATATTTGGATCGGCTTAGTATATATATTCAATAAACAGTTTACGATCTCCGAAGCGATACGAGATCGTCCTTAATCTTCGAGTGGGAGTCATTTGGTGTACAACCCATCATCTTGGCTATTTTAAGCAATCCAACAATCCAGTCAATATTTGAGCACCGTAAATATGCTTTGTTTTCTATGCATCGGCCTCGATAGTCTGAAGGTGGATTGCTTGGGTTTGGTCGTTAGTGATTAAGGAAAACAGTTGCATTAACGGAGTGGCAAATGGACAGAAGAGGCTACACTGCGAACCATCCAATCGACCCCCTATACCTTAACAAGCCACAGACCACGTGGAAAATAACAATAATTTATCCGAACTATTCGGTTAACGGGATAAGTCAACGAAATAAAAATAATATCTAGAGCTTGCAAAGGGCCTTGAAGCGGTTACCATGGCGACCTCTCCTTCTTTTCTTACGTTGTGGGGAGAAAACAAACATCCTCAACAGAGGTCGCGTCTCGCTCTTCCCCTGAGAGAGTCTCCTGGAGCCGGCCAGGACCGCCTGTGGGGCCAGCTAACATGCTTCTGCAATGAAAATTTGATTCGGCCAACCCGCAGTCTGCCTACGGAGGGGAGGGCGGCTGTCAGGAAAAAAATAGAAATAAAAATTGTCTCTGGTAAGTGGAATGAAAAAAGTGTCAAAATACACTTTTTTACGTATTACGTAATACAAATAACCAGGCTGAATCCACTGTATACATTCTGGTATACAGAGAGAGAGAGAATAAAATTAATACAATGCGGTAAAATAGGTAAAAATGTAAATACAAGTTAATTAACAAGCTAGAGAGAAATATACATATCGATAAATAAATTAATTTGATTTGTAAATTAATTATGAACCATATATTTCATGCAAATAATGGATTAATACTTTAATAAATATAACTAATTTATATTCAAACTTCATACACTAATTTTTTTTCGTATAGTAGAGCCCAGTAGTGTGGCTCATGATCAAAGAATATGGAGCCCAGTAGTGTGGCTTATGATCTAAGAATATGGAGCCCAATAGTGTGGCTCATGATCTAAGAATATGGAGCCCAATAGTGTGGCTCATGATCTAAGAATATGGAGCCCAGTAGTGTGGCTCATGATCTAAGAATATGGAGCCCAGTAGTGTGGCTCGTGATCTAAGAATATGGAGCCCAGTAGTGTGGCTCATGATCTAAGAATATGGAGCCCAGTAGTGTGGCTCATGATCTAAGAATATGGAGCCCAGTAGTGTGGCTCATGATCTAAGAATATGGAGCCCAGTAGTGTGGCTCATGATCTAAGAATATGGAGCCCAGTAGTGTGGCTCGTGATCTAAGAATATGGAGCCCAGAAAAAATTCTCCTTCCGTCTCATTCTCGCGTTTGGGTTATTCCATTTGTAACACTCTACATTGTTCATTTTCCTTGTCTCTTCTCCTTCCTCTTTTCGTCCTTCGCGCTCAATGATTCCCGTGCCTCTTCCTTCTTTCCCCATATTTACTCGTTTTTGCTCCATATTGCCGCATTCTTCTATTCCCCCCCCCCGTTTTATTTTTGTGTTTGGCGAGTCATTTTAATCCGCTTTAAAATTTGTAAACCCACATGTAAATTGCTGTGTTTTTAATACGTTTCTATTATAATTCTCAATTAAAATTATCATATTTTGGTTCACTTTTCGTCTCCTCACAATTTTTACACTATTCTTCCTGTTTTCACATACTTTACCACCAAACATTACTCTATCTTTCGGTCAGTCCAGTGTACACTATTCTACCATGTCCTTCAACACACACTATCACCTCCTCCCTTCACTATCACTTCTATTCTTCACCACTACACACACTACACCCTTCCCTGACAAACACAGGCTCACTCTCCCCTCCCATCACCACTACACTACCACACCCTCCTTCACCACAATACACTACCCCCCCCCCCTTCATTCCTTCACCACAACCCCCTCCCTTCCTCTTCCTTCACAACACACTAACCCCCCCCCCCTTCCTTCCTACCTTCACCACACACTACTCTCCCTCCCCCAATAGTACTGTTTCCTACCCCAGCCCGCAGGCCATACTTATAACACATTCCCTAGTGGCTAGAAAAGTTTCACTTCCCAATTGATGTTAGAAAGAAAACGGCGCTGGAACGGCCACCAAAACGTATGGCAGGGAATTTTGATCCATACAGAGAGGGTTCACAAGCAACATAATGAGGACCGGCTCCAAGCATTTTTGATTACCTTGTTCTTTGTCGGGATTCTAGATTAATCTGATTTAATTACTCTGCATTTTGTTTTATGATGCTACTCTATTTGTTTAATTCGGCTAGAGCACACGGGGAGACACTGGGATAAAAAAAGAGTGAGTAATTCTCACCCAAGGAACATTTTTACAGCTGGCAAGATTAAATAGAAATTTTCTGGGTGAAGTTTTGGAATTGGATGTAGTAGAGGTGTGTGTTTGTCCCTCTGGAGACTCATTGTCGAGAGGAATTGTGAAAAAGGAGGAAGCCAATCACTCAAACCTGCAAAATACGCTTCTAAAATTCCCGAATTATCCCCAAAAGTGGTTTCTGCATTTAGACAGATACTATGAATGTGTGTGTGTGTGTGTCTCATATATATATATATATATATATATATATATATATATATATATATATATATATATATATATATGATATATATATATATATATATTATATATATATATATATATAAATATATATATATATATATAAATTTGGAAGGGAGTACCACCTCTCGCTGGAAAAAGGGGACCCTTAGCTTCGGAGGAAACCACACATAACGCATTAGAGGGAATGTTTAGGTCCCCACCAATACATTTTCTGTGTGCTTTCTCCTACCACCCCCTTCCTTTTGTGTTTTTTGCTTGATTATGTATTTAATGGTTCAAGATTATATATATATATATATATATATATATATATATATATATATATATATATTTATAGGAGTAGTAGGTAGGAGTGGTAGGAGAAGAAAATATCAAAGTGTTCAGTGAGGATCCACAAGGTCTTCTCTGAGTACTCTTTATTTTCTTCTCCGAGGCTATGGGTCCCTACACTTGCACCAGAGGTGGTACCCCTTCTATAAAAAATATATATATATATATATATATATATATATATATATATATATATATATATATATATATAATTTCTACTGAAGACTTAATCATGGGAGTAACATTAAAAATTTATTTCACTAAATTACATAAGAAATTTTGTGCAACTATCCAATAATTGTTTAATTAATTTGTCATTTTATCATATTATAATATTTTTATTGCTCATCACTACCATCACATAATTATTATATATTTCTAATAATTATGTTAATAATATAACGTTTCAGGTCATCAGTTATTATTTCCCATCCCAGTTAGTATAACTGGATTGCTTTATTTTAGAATAACCCCCCCCATCCTGTTGAACGTTATAGGACCCCCTCTTATATAAGGTACCCCTATGTTTCGTTATAGTACTACCTCATATACACTACCCTCTAGTAGTATCGTTATAGGACTACTACTATGAAACATATACTCAACGAGATTCTGAATTCTATTCCAGCAGCTAAGAGTAACGCAGCTGATTGCAAATAGAGGCTTATTGAAAGTAATAAAGAGAATTGTAGGGACGTTGTTAATTACTGGAGCCTTACTGATGCCACAAAGCCAAATATTATTGTTACTTTTATTGACACCCCCAAAGCCAAGTATCATTAAGGCTTTACTGATGAAATAAATAATAATTCACAGATACTTTAACAAATCCTCAGTCACAATTCTGATGCTGGTAGATAACCCAAAGTGATATTAAGATCGTGGTAGTTAACTCATAGTGACATTCAGACGCTAGTAGTTAGGCATAGGCGATGTTAAGGTGCTGCTAGTTAACCCAGGGTATTATTAACATGCTGGTAGTTAACCCGAGGTGATATCAAGATGTTGGGTGGCATCTTAAGTCCTACTGTGATACAGCTTGTGAAGGTGAGATTGGGTTCATTATATTAGGTATACTAATTTAAAGTGGGTCTTTACATGTTGAAGAATTATGCAACTAAATTTGCAAGAAAATGTTGAACTCTTGCAATAGGTCGATTATCCAGTAAATGCTATGTATAAATATATATCTGATCGATTATTGAATTGATTTATATTAATCTGATTATATAATCTTAAGTAGCTTGATCATACAAACTATTTAAATTTGATTGATCATGTAATAAATTTTTATTTGATCGATATGTGATCTATTTATTAAATCGATTATGTAATATTGATATTAATCATTAAATCGATTATATAATATTGATATTAATCATTAAATCTATTTATCTTAGAGTGATGTATTAATCTAAACTTTTATTTGCGACTTCTGGCCACAATATTATCTAAAAGTTGATAAATACAAGAACAAAACAGATCAATACATCTAGTGAGACGATATTATCAGGTATAAGGTATTTGTGTATTCTCTGAAGGCAACAAAATGCATGACCCCCTCACTGAGCTTCTTGGCAGCTCCCTTCCTTAACAAAGTTATCAAACAAGAGGTGTTAATAGTCATTACAAGTTAATTTACCAATTATAGAAATTAAAACCTCATCAAACCAAGCATAATGTACCGCTAACTTAACCTAAGCAAACCTAACCTAACCTAACCTAACCTAACCTAACCAAATCAAATCTATTTAAGTTTATTGTAAACCTAGCTGAACTTTACCTCGCCAGAACATGCTCGAGTAAAGTTAAATCTACGTAAAATGGACGTTGAATGAGCCCAATGGGGATACGAATGAGGTTGGATAGATTTAAATAAGAACTGGTTGGCCTAAGCCAAAACCCTTCCGTAGTATCCTTTATTATTATGTTCCGAACAGAAGTGGGATCGCTTGATTGTTTCTAGCGTAGGTTAGACAAAAATATAAATGTGTTTGAGTGGATATTATTAATGGATGCCTCGTATGAGCTAATAGAGCTGGTTCATTTTTTCTGTATACAGAATAATCAAGCTTTGTAAAAACGAGATAAATTATCTTTAAAACATAAAATCTTATGTTTTAAAGATAATTTTTTTTTTACGTAATCAGTAAATCATATCGTTTTGCTTTTATTCTAATCTCGAATTATTTTCTTAAAACTTCCAACGACTGATGGCAAGGATGTGTTTGTCTGTTTTTGCTTTGATATATTCTGCCATGTTGCTTTTGATCCCAAGCACGGCTGCAACCCCTTGCCTTTTTATAGATTAGCGGCCGCGTTTTGCTCTTCATTGCAGTCTTGAATGCTGGGTGGCTGCAACTAGGGGAGGCAACAACGGAAGGCAACTCTGGAATGCAACCGTGGAAGGCAACTGAGAAAAGCAATATAAAGGCAACAGGGAAAATCAACATAGAAATGCAACAGGGAAATGTCACTGGGTAAGATGCTAAGGCAACAGTGGAAGCCAATAGGGGGATACCAATGTAGGATACAGTGAAAGACAACAGGGGGATACCAATGTAGGATACAGTTACAATGATACAGTTCAGAACTTAGGATAAGCGTACATCTCTTTAAGATGTAAAGATCAAGTCTGGTGAATGAGCAGAACAACGTGGTACAGGTCAAAACAAAAATGCTATAAAAACTTGCAAGGAAGAAGCAAGTAGCCGGGTCTCTTTCCTGATACTGGTAGTAGTGGGTCCCCCCCTTCCTGATACTGAAAGACGTGGGTCTTTACCCTGATACTGGTGGTCATAGAGACTCCTTTCTGATACTAGGGAACATGGGTCCCTTCTCCCGTTTCAATGATCATAAATTAGCGTTTGGACGAATGTAAGTGTAGCAGCCAGTTTTCGAACGATGTGTGTGTGTGTGTGTGTGTGTGTGTGTGTGTGTGTGTGTGTGTGTGTGTGTGTGTGTGTGTGTGTGTGTGTGTGTGTGTGTGTGTATTGCTTATTAACATTACAATGCAATCCTCTTGCTTTCATTAACCGCAAGTGTTAATTAAAGTGCGTAAGTACATTTCCTATGTCAGGTCGTTGGCGTATAAGGAGCAGGATTGACCGTACTACAAACGTCTGTGGCACTCGGATCACTATCTATTGTCGTTTCTATATCACTCCTCACATTGATCCAGCCTTGCCTCAGAGGAAGGAACTGCTTTACCAAGCTTAGCTCTCTTTCAGATCGTCAAGCTTACTTCTGAAGTTTGAGTAAGCTTCGTCCGTGTGTGACAAAGTTGGTTCTATATGTATGAACACAAAATTCAACCCTAAACAATGGATATAAATTGCATAAATTTAGCTTCGGGAAAGGCCTGGGGTAAATACTGGGTTGGAAACAAAGCTTTGATTTACGGACAAAATTACAGGTAACTTAATTGACGTGAAGTCGCTTGATTATTTGAAGCCAAAGTTAGACAAAATATGAATGCGTTTGGGATGAAATATATATAGGAGCTGACATGTATGGGCCAATAGGCCTTCTGCAGTTTCCCTTATTCTTATGTTCTTATGATTTCTAGCTGTTTAGGAAGATGTACATTGCGTCTTCTTCTCCTCCTCTCATGTTTGAATGTCGTTACATTGTTAGCGAAATTTATTATGTTATCGGCGGATTTCCCTGAATCCGTATGTGTACTCACCTAGTTGTTTTGCGGGGGTTGAGCTCTGGCTTGTGTGTGTGTGTGTGTGTGTGTGTGTGTGTGTTGTGTGTGTGTGGTGTGTGTTGTGTGTGTGTGTGTGTGTTGGGTGTGTGTTGTGTTAATTACCTAAGTGTAATTACCTAAGTGTAGTTTACAGGATGAGAGCTACGCTCGTGGTGTCCCGTCTTCCCAGCACTCTTTGTCATACATACACACACCTCTTTGTGTGTGTGTGTGTGTGTGTGTTTGTTGTGTGGTGTGTGTGTGTGTACTCACCTATTTGTGCTTGCGGGGTTGAGCTTTGGCTCTTTGGTCCCGCCTCTCAACTGTCAATCAACTGGTGTACAGATTCCTGATCCTACTGGACTGTATCATATCTAAATGCGCTAAATGCGCGCGTGTGTGTGTGTGTGTGTGTGTGTATTGTTATGATGTCTGATGGGTGCATATTCTATACACTATTTCTTAATAGTTCCTTCTTTCATGGTGAGTCAAATCATCCCCAAAATTCACGGCCTGTTGCTTCTAGTTCCCGTGTGTGACGCCAGCGTTGTTGTGACGTCAGCGTGTTGTGACGTCAGCGTCAGAAGGGCTTACGACCAACCAGCAAGTATAACTAAGTTCGGTTATAGCCAGAAACTGAATAAACTCTCAGTGTTATACTCAGCGAAAAGCTGGATTCACGTCTCTGTGTTTATATCTTGCTTTTACTCTACATAGTGGACATGATAATGCAAACTTAGTGTATCCCATCTCATGCAATAGGGACCCGCTGTTTGATTCCCTCTCTTCGTGACTTGTTCCAATCTTGGGTTAGGGTTTCTGGAACAAAAACTCCCGGGTAATGTAATTAGCGTGTGAGAGTTGGCTGTGTTTGAAAGCGAGTAGAAATATGTATGAATAAGTTCGGTTAGATATAAGTAAAGGGCGAGCTGTCTTGTGTGGTACACCAGAACATGTGCAGTTTCCTATATTCAGGTTTTATTATGTTTTAGAATTTTCCTGATTATGTTCTTGAATTTTCCTCATTCTGTTCTTAGATTTACTTGCACAAATTCCTCGTGTTTCAATTACTCACTTAACGTATTTATAAATACTGTGAATCACATTAATGGATTCTATAAAACTATCTGAGGATCGTGTACAACATATACAGAGTTACTGTGATACATGTTTATTTGTTCCTGTTCAATTACGTGTTCAATCACACATATACCAATATATCAATTGATATCAAACACACATATATCAATATATCAATTGAGCATATATCAAGCTTCGAATCACACGCGAAACGCTTACCAAACATGGAATCACAGCATAATGTACATACCATGTCAAGATAAGTTAACTCATATCCCACTTATAATAATCACAAATTAAATATGCTTAATCTGAGTATAATGAATATTTGTTTACAATTTAGCATAAATTAACATTTGTTAAATGTAGTCTTAATACTGTTGTGATGTGATACTGAGAAGGTTTTGCGTGTATCGTGCTCCGATATGATTAGAGATGAAGATTGGGTATATAATCTTGTATATTTACGTATTTTAAATAGAAATTGATAAAAATCATAAATGGTATCAAGTGTATTACAATTTTTATTGATTACAGAGTATTCCCCAGGAATTTGGGGATTACCTTCTATGGTCTTATGTAAAATAGTTAGACCAAATCTTGGGATTGTTGGTAAACAATCTTTTGATCTTTTTGGGAAAGACTTTTAATATATTGGTGATTGTTGATAAACAATCTCTTGGTCTTTTAGGTAAAGGCTTTTAAATAAATATCTTGGTTGTTGTATACACTATTTTAGCATTTTAGAAAAGGTCTCTATATTGTTGTGCTTATACATATCTTGGTCATTTGGATATAGGAATACAATATCTTGACTACTGCTGGAATAAAATCTATTATTTTTTTCTATATACAAAGTTTACAACATCTGGTTCTTTGGGCTGCTTTGTGTGTATTTACAAAAATTTACACAATTTGTAACATTCCTCCACTTAAGATACTCTACAGTCGATTCACAATCGACTTGAGAATGGTCCAGGACGGACCGAAACGTCGTCGTCCCTTCACCTTCTAGTGTGTGGTCTGGTCAACATACTTTAGCCACGTTATTGTGACTCATCGCCTACATACTCTACAGGTTTCTTACTCGAGAATAGGAACTACAGGAAAGCAATGTTGTCTCTCCTTCAAGAATATATTACGAAACGACAGGGAGAGGAGGAGAGGGGGTGTCACACGTGTCTATCGGGTAGACAGTTCCCGTCTGGCGACAGAGCAGTGTCCACGCTCCTGTCTTCCTGAATATGCAAAATTATGGATGTTATTTGGAGAACAGATCGACGGGCGAAACATACGCTCACTAGAGGTATTCAAACTCATGAACGGGATTGTCTTATGATGCAAAATAGTACAAATATATGTTAAGGTCTATAACTACACCTAATTAAAATATATAATATTCGTGTGAAATCAAAATAATTATTGCTACAGATAACTGTTAACAATACAATATAAGAAAATTAATAATAATAATAAAAATAATTAAATATTAATAGTAATAATAATTTCAGTAATAATAATTCAATAATAATAAAAAATAACTAGCAGAAAGCAATACAGGACAGGAAAATGTATAAAAGCAATATATAAATTATTTTGATCTTCTAATATTATATTATATACATCACGTCTGAACAACTTGACAAGTTCGATACCGTCTATGTACCTACGTCAGCCAGGCCACTTGCTATGCAACGTATTACTTAAAATAAAAGCACTGTAATATTAACATTTTCGACGTATGGTCTCGACAGATCAGGTTCATATATACGTTCTGGCTAGAGAAAACAGTTGCATTTTTTTACGGAGTGGCAGAAGAGAAATATCGGGCGGAGATCGATCGCCAGCGCAGGCGACGAGTCACAATAACATGGCTAAAGTAAGTTGACTAGACCACACACTAGAAGGTGAAGGGACGACGACGTTTCGGACCGGTCCTGGACCGTCCTGGACTTGAGAATGGTCCAGGACGGACCGAAACGTCGTCGTCCCTTCACCCTCTAGTGTGTGGTCTGTGTCAGCATCTATCGCCAGGTTGCGCTTCCATCGCCTCAGCAACTCCTCAATCTCTACGATGATCTTCAGACCTGTTCCATGCTAAATTCTACACATAATTCGAGAAGGTGTTTTTAACCCACCGACGTTATTCTCTAGACATGTGTCCCCCTCAAAAAAAAAAAGGAGGTCATTAAACGAATAGTTTCCATTTTTTTTATTTTTATTTTGGGGTGGGGGGGAAAGGGTGGTGGGGGCGCGACGTTTCAGGACTTCCTGCCAAAAAATAGGCCACACATTCAGCAAAATGAGTCTGAAACTTTGCGAAAATTTCGGCGCCAGCCTACCATTATCATTATTTGTCAACTTTTTGTCCTGGGACGCTTCTTGGGTGACGGAGAGGAGGAAGGGGGGAGTCAGGTGAGAATGGAGAGCAAATAAAAGCGTAAATAAAGAGAGGAAAGACAGGGATAAGGTGAGAATGGACTTAAGAGTGGAGAGACAGTAAATGAAAGAGTAGATAAAAGAGAGAGAGAGAGAGACAGAGCGAGAGTGCTTGGGTGAGTTATGATGATAGAGGTTGTCGATAAATATGAGAGGTCTTGTGTAGCTGCAGAGAGAAGAGACAGGGATTATTATGGATTATTATGTCAACACAACACACACACACCACACACACACACACACACACACACACACACACACAACACACACACACACACACACACCACACACACACACGATCTTTTCTTTGAATGGATAATATAGTAGTGTATTTTTACTACACGTGTATAATCAGCCAGGATGATCTATTACCCCACACGTACTAGCAGTCAGGATGAGTTGTTACCCACACCCACAGTCAGGATAAGCCATTACCCACACTACAGACAGTCAGGATAAGCCATTACCCACACCTACAGACAGTCAGGATAAGCCATTACCCACACTTACAGACAGTCAGGATAAGCCATTACCCACACTACAGACAGTCAGGATAAGTCATTATCCACCCCCCCCCCCTCCCCCTTAACCCCATAGGGGCGACTTTTGCACGCAGAATGATAAAAACAAAACTGAGACACAGACGACAAGAATGACGAAAAACTGTGAATGATTTGTGATGTTCATTGAAATAAATATATATCACTGTTCGAACGTAATAATGTAACCCCAACATGCTAGAACATAACTCTCATGTAAACCAACATTATAGAATATTTACATCAGAGTGTTAATAAATATGACAGAACAGAATGCAAGAACGGAGAAGGACATTATTTTGACATCACATACAGCCATCACAAATAAAGTAGGAGCGTTAATTACCTCAGAAGGCACAACATAAAGGGCAACTTAGAGCATGGCAAGGATTCAACACCAAGGACTATAGGCATGCCAAGCCCCAGAGGACCAAACGCTTCAAGCATACCAAGGCAGGACACAAAAGGATCCAAACATGCAAGCTGCACTGACCAAATAATCCAAACAGGCCAAGAGACAGCAGACCAAGGATTCCAAACATACCAAGAAGAAGCAGAACATGTGTATCCCAGCAATGTTCAGGCGCATAAGTCGACCAAGGACTCCAACCATGCCAAGCACAACAGACCAAGAACTCCTAAGCAATACAAGTCGGAAATTGAAGGAGACCAATATATTATTTTTGTAATGAATTTTCGATGCTATTCTCTCCCTCTTCCTGCGATGGACTATATAGCCTGTTTACCCCCTCCATTAAAGAAACACACATTTGGCTTTATTGTGCAGAAATTCTCTGTCAGCAATTTAACAAGCTATTGTTGCTCTCTGTGTTGGTTGCTGGCAATATTAAAGATTTTTGTTTACCTCTAAATAGCCTTGTTCTTTAAAAATATAGTCAGTGCTATTAAGCTGGCTCTTAAACTCCATTTTGTTAGACTTTATGTCGCCTCACAGGGTTTCAAAAGGCTGATTTCTTAGAGTAGTATTTGTCGAAGCATTCGTCGGTTTAGCGACAGTATCGCTTATTGCAGTCGGCGTTCGAGCCCCGAAACTTGGAGGAACTGGGAAGTGTTCGTTCCCTACGTCCTTAAGTCCTAGTTGCTATCCTATCCTCACATCCTAGCTCCTATTCCATCCACACATCCTTTCTTGTGCGATAAAGCCATACTGACTTAGTGATTTCTCCTGATAATTAGATTATACTAACATTTACATAGACATTTAATACCCTCTGATGTACCTATCTCCTATACGCAAAACTATACACAATGCTATAATTATATATAACGCCATTCAAAATTAGTTGCAGTAAATATATACAGTTTATGTGTCTACTAGCTAACCACTAATATGCTATGTTATATATTTATAAATATGATTATTATTATCATAATTATTATTTAAAAAAAACATTTATTTATATTGACTCGCGGTCTCTTTCCACCGTCGATATGGCTTGAAGTTATCAGCCAATATTAATTCAAATGTTTTTCATATCATTTCATTAACTAAGTAGCCGTCAGACGCTGTTTCTTCCATTTCTTTCTTCACATATTTTCACAAACAGGTTAAACCTTTGTGTTTCGTTCAATAATTTCATTAACTCGGTTTCAGTTGTTTTAAACCTGTCTTAACCTTGACTTAACCTTTCTGTCTTAACCTTGTCGTAACCTTTCTGTCTAAATTTTGTTGTCAAATGTGTATAATGTAGCGGCCATTACAAGCGAAGCTTTGTTATGGACAAGACATTTTGCATAGGACGTTACGAATAAGACGTTACAGGTAAGGACATAGCAAAGAGACTATTAGACATCTACTATGTCTTATAAACAGCACCATATCTACTACGTCTTTTAAACAACGTCATATCTACTACGTCTTATAACAAAGTAATGTCTAATACGTCTTCTTTGCTATGTCTTACCTGTAACGTCTTATTCGTAACGTCCTATGCAAAATGTCTTGTCCATAACAAAAGCTTCGCTTGTAATGGCCGCTACATTATACACATTTGACAACAAAATTTAGACAGAAAGGTTACGACAAGGTTAAGACAGAAAGGTTAAGTCAAGGTTAGACAGGTTAAAACAACTGAAACCGAGTTAATGAAATTATTGAACGAAACACAAAGGTTTAACATGTTTGTGAAAATATGTGAAGAAAGAAATGGAAGAACACAGCGTCTGACGGCTACTTAGTTAATGAAATGATATGAAAAACATTTGAATTAATATTGGCTGATAACTTCAAGCCATATCGACGGTGGAAAGAGACCGCGAGTCAATATAAATAAGTTTTTAATAATCATTATGATAATAATAATATTAAAATATATAAAATAGCATATTAGTGGTTAGCTAGTAGACACATAAACTGTATATTATTTACTGCACTAATTTTGAATGGCGTTATATAATTAGCATTGTGTATAGTTTTGCGTATAGGAGATAGGTACATCAGAGGGTATTAAATGTCTATGTAAATGTTAGTATAATCTAATTATCAGGAGAATCACTAAGTCAGTATGGCTTTATCGCACAAGAAAAGGATGTGTGGATGGAATAGGAGCTAGGATGTGAGGATAGGATAGCAACTAGGACTTAAGGACGTAGGGAACGAACACTTCCCAGTTCCTCCAAGTTTCGGGGCTCGAACGCCGACCTGCAATAAGCGATACTGTCGCTAAACCCGACGAATGCTTCGACAAATACTACTCTAAGAAATCAGCCTTTTGAAACCCTGTGAGGCGACATAAAGTCTAACAAAATGGAGTTTAAGAGCCAGCTTAATAGCACTGACTATATTTTTAAAGAACAAGGCTATTTAGAGGTAAACAAAAATCTTTAATATTGCCAGCAACCAACACAGAGAGCAACAATATTTGTTAAATTGCTGACAGAGAATTTCTGCACAATAAAGCCAAATGTGTGTTCTTTAATGGAGGGGGTAAACAGGCTATATAGTCCATCGCAGGAAGAGGGAGAGAATAGCATCGAAAATTCATTACAAAAATAATATATTGGTCTCCTTCATTTCCGACTTGTATTGCTTAGGAGTTCTTGGTCTGTTGGTGCTTGGCATGGTTGGAGTCCTTGGTCTGCTTCTGCCGCCTGACATGCTGGGATCCCATGTTCTGCTTCTTCTTGGTATGTTTGGAATCCTTGGTCTGCTGTCTCTTGGCCTGTTTGGATTATTTGGTCAGTGCAGCTTGCATGTTTGGATCCTTTGGTGTCCTGCCCCCTTGGGATGCTTGAAGCCGTTTGGTCCTCTGGGGCTTGGCATGCCTATAGTCCTTGGTTTGAATCGCTTGCCATGCTCTAAGTTGCCTTTATGTTGCCTTCTGAGGTAATTAACGCTCCTACTTTATTTGTGATGGCTGTATGTGATGTCAAAAATAATGTCCTTCTCCGTTCTTTGCATTCTGTTCTGGCATATTTATTAACACTCTGATGTAAATATTCTATAATGTTGGTTTACATGAGAGTTATGTTCTAGCATGTTGGGGGTTACATTATTACGTTCGAACAGTGATATATATTATTTCAAGGAACATCACAAATCATTCACAGTTTTTCGGTCATTCTTGTCGTCTGTGTCTCAGTTTTGTTTTTATCATTCTGCGTGCAAAAGTCGCCCCTATGGGGTTAAGGGGGGAGGGGGGGGGGTGGATAATGACTTATCCTGACTGTCTGTAGGTGTGGGTAATGGCTTATCCTGACTGTCTGTAAGTGTGGGTAATGGCTTATCCTGACTGTCTGGAGGTGTGGGTAATGGCTTATCCTGACTGTCTGTAGGTGTGGGTAATGGCTTATCCTGACTGTGGTTGTGGGTAACAACTCATCCTGACTGCTAGTACGTGTGGGGTAATAGATCATCCTGGCTGATTATACACGTGTAGTAAAAATACACTACTATATTATCCATTCAAAGAAAAGATCGTGTGTGTGTGTGTGTGTGTGTGTGTGTGTGTGTTGTGTGTGTGTGTGTGTGTGGTGTGTGTGTGTGTGGTGTGTGTGTGTGTGTTTGTGTTGACATAATAATCCATAATAATCCCTGTCTCTTCTCTCTGCAGCTACACAAGACCTCTCATATTTATCGACAACCTCTATCATCATAACTCACCCAAGCACTCTCGCTCTGTCTCTCTCTCTCTCTCTTTTATCTACTCTTTCATTTACTGTCTCTCCACTCTTAAGTCCATTCTCACCTTATCCCTGTCTTTCCTCTCTTTATTTACGCTTTTATTTGCTCTCCATTCTCACCTGACTCCCCCCTTCCTCCTCTCCGTCACCCAAGAAGCGTCCCAGGACAAAAAGTTGACAAATAATGATAATGGTAGGCTGGCGCCGAAATTTTCGCAAAGTTTCAGACTCATTTTGCTGAATGTGTGCCTATTTTTTGGCAGGAAGTCCTGAAACGTCGCGCCCCCACCCCCTTCCTCCCCCCACCCCAAAATAAAAATAAAAAAAATGGAAACTTTCGTTTAATGACCTCCTTTTTTTTTTTTGAGGGGGACACATGTCTAGAGAATAACGTCGGTGGGTTAAAAACACCTTCTCGAATTATGTGTAGAATTTAGCATGGAACAGGTCTGAAGATCATCGTAGAGATTGAGGAGTTGCTGAGGCGATGGAAGCGCAACCTGGCGATAGATGCTGACCAGACCACACACTAGAGGGGTGAAGGGACGACGACGTTTCGGTCCGTCCTGGACCATTCTCAAGTCCAGGACGGTCCAGGACGGTCCGAAACGTCGTCGTCCCTTCACCTTCTAGTGTGTTGTCTAGTCAACTTACTTTAGCCATGTTATTGTGACTCGTCGCCTGCGCTGGCGATCGATTTCCGCCCGATATTTCTCTTCTGCCACTCCGTAAAAAAATGCAACTGTTTTCTCTAGCCAGAAAC
>WNGS01000543.1:13844016-13855464 GCA_020271785.1 Procambarus virginalis | reverse complement strand
TCTAGCCCCCCTGCAAGGAGAGACAAAACCTTAGCTGCCTCAATCATCAAAGATAAATGATTTTCCAGGGAGGACAACCAGGTGCGCCTTTCCACTCGAGCGAGAAACACCCACGGCAGGAAGAGCAACAGTGCCATATCCGAGACATCAAAAATCAGAACATCAGTCACCAAGAAAATAGAAGAAGGAAACACTATTGGCGCAATAAGAGTCATCACCAGTGAGGACTCAATTGCCGATAGAGATGCCGCAACAGCTCAAGCCCTAAGGGAGAAACACCCTGCCAGGGCTCCGAGTGAGGACGACATTGTACAAGTGGGGGCTACCGGAGCAGAACCTCTCTGGGTGGCTGAATCTGTGGTCCATAAAGCAGCCATGTCCTTCCCAACCGGATCAGCAGGTGGGTTCACAGGACTAAAACCCAACCACCTCAAGCAAATGCTCAACCCTGCACTGGGTGACATTGCAAAGAACCTCTTGGTGGAACTAACCAGATTCACCAACACATGTCTAGCTGGCAACATACCACCGTCCATAAGACCTATTTTTTTGGAGCATCCCTCTGTGCTCTAAAGAAAAAGGATGGAGGGATCAGGCCAATAGCTGTGGGCAATTCTCTCCGGCGTCTCGTCGCAAAGGCAGCCGCAAGAACAGTTAGTGATGCAGCGGCCAACATGCTGAAGCCAAAACAGCTTGGGTTTGGCATTCCACAAGGGTGTGAGGCGGCAGCCCATGCAGCTCGAGCCTTCATCGCCAATATCACAGACGAAAAGGCCCTTATCAAGCTAGATTTCAAAAATGCCTTCAATTTGGTGCGGAGGGATGCTGTACTCCGTGCGGTTCATAGTCATTTCCCTTCCCTCTACCCTTTCGTACATTCATGCTACAGTATGGATCTTAAGCTACTTTTTGGCGAACATGAAATTGACTCGCGGGAAGGCGTCCAACAGGGTGACCCCCTTGCTCCTCTCCTTTTCTGCTTAGTCATCAAACAAGTCACAGAGGTCCTGTCCAGCGAGCTTAACATCTGGTTCTTGGATGATGGTACCCTAGCTGGTTCCCAAGACTCCCTCCTGGAGGACATCAGAAAAATCCAGGAGCAAGGTGCAGTTTTAGGCCTCACCCTGAACCCTTCTAAATGTGAAATAATATGTTCCAACCAGGGCATCGTAGAGAGAATAGAGGGTCTTCTGCCAAACATCCATAAAACTAAACCTGAAGACAGCACACTCCTAGGAGCTCCCCTGGGGTTGAAAGCCATCGATGAGGTCCTTGATAAGAAAATCGCCGACCTTAAGAGGATGGATGGGAGGATTGAGGATATTGATGCTCATGATGCACTCTACCTCATCACCAGATGTCTGTCCCTCCCAGGTTAACCTACTTTCTGAGGTGTTCACCATCTTACAGTAGCCAAAAACTAAGTGAGTATGACCGGTTACTGAAATCAATGCTAGAAAAAGCCCTTAACCTCTCTTTTGATGACCTGCAGTGGAAACAAGCCTCTCTTCCCGTAAGACTTGGGGGCCTCGGAGTTCGAACAGCAACGCAAATCGCTGTTCCAGCCTTCCTGTCCTCCTTATCAGCATCCGACGACCTTGTGAAGGAAATTCTACCTGCCCACTTACATCAGCTGGCAGGTGTACATGATCCCAATTTTACACGCTGTGCCACAGAGTGGGCCTCTCGTGCAGGCCCATCACCTCAACCACCATCCCAAAAGCCCACAGGCAATCCAGCTGGGATGGCCCCATTGTAGACAAAGTTGCTGCAGAGTGCCTGGGTGCTGCATCAACACAGCACGACATTGCTCGCCTCACAGCAGTAGCAGCCCCTCATGCAGGGGATTTCCTGTTAGCAACCCCAATGTCGGCAACTGGCACGCGTCTCACACCACACGCCCTCCGAATTGCTGTGGCCCTCCGCCTTGCTGCCCCAATCCACACCAGATATAGGTGTATTTGCGGCGAGGTGGTGGCTGACAGGTACGGCCACCATGGCCTACTCTGCCAAAGCACGGGAGGATGGCACTCGAGGCACAGTGAAGTTAACGACATCATCAAGAGGAGCCTCACCACAGCTGGATGCCCAGCGAGAGAGAGCCTCGTTACCTAACGCCCCGTAACTCTGATGCTCTTATTGGTCGCCCGGATGGTATCACAGTGAACCCCTGGAAGAATGGCAAGCAGTTGGTATGGGACTACACGTGCGTATCAACCCTGGCTAACACCTACATTGACCTCAGTGTTGCACAACCAGGTGGCGCTGCCACCCACAGGGAAGCAGCCAAATCCCGTAAGTATAGAGAACTTGATCACCACTACAATTTTGTCCCCATTGCTTCTGAGACACTCGGCGCCTGGGGTAAAAGTGCTACCAGTTTTTGAAGGAACTGGGTTCTAGGCTCATTGAAACAACAAGGGACCCTAGAGCTGCCAGCTTTCTTTTCCAGCGCCTCAGCGTGGCGATACAGAGGGGAAATGCGCACTGCATCCAGGGTTCCTGCCCGCCATCTGAGGAGCTGGAGGAACTCGACAACCTATGATAACCATCTTTGTAACCTATATGTAACTCCTTTTTGTAACACAGTTCAAATAAAGCAAATATATATGTGTACATACAAAAGAATGGGGGTGGTAGGAGAAGAAAATATTAGTGTTCAGTGAGAAACCACAAGGTCTCCTCTGAATACGTTTTATTTTCTTCTCCGAGGCTATGGGTCCCCACATTGGCACCAGAGGTGGTACCCTCACAAACTTATATATATATATATATATATTATTATATATATATATAATATATATAATATATATATATATATATATAATATATATATAATTAAATATAATATAAATAATATACATATATATAGATATAATATATATAAAAAAAAAAAAAAAAAAAAAAAAAAAAAAAAAAAAAAAATATTATATATATATAGATTAGATATATATTATAGATATATTATATTATATATATATAATTAAATTTACAGTTTTAAATTTCCTAATAAAACTCTAAAATGAACTTTGGAGAGTAAATTTTTATGCTTCTTAATTATTGATATTTATCATGAAGACAGTTCGTAATTCTGACAATATAAAATGCGACATTACAGTATATTATGAAACTAAATTATAATAATTGTATTATTATTAACTATTGTAATTAATATTTAAAAACTATAATCAACTAATTCTCACAATGACGTGAAACAAATCTTTGTCTGAGTTCCAAATGATAATAAACTTAATAATGATGATGATGATAAAAATGACGTTAATGATGAGTAATGATGACGTTGGTGGTATGACGGAACGGTATTGATTCACAAGCCTCTAATATTTGATCATGGGAAGCCCAGGTGAGAGTGAAGGTACAGCCCACAGTGTGAGAGTGACCTTGGGGTGATTACAGTATATGATAATTATATGTTAATTATATGGTAATGAGGGAGGGGCGCAGAACCCGTGGGGGTATTATGACTATATATATATATATATATATATATATATATATATATATATATATATATATATATATATATTAAGGTGATATAATATGTATTGCAGTTTGTTTTTCCATCGTTATTAACTCTGTGTTTGTGTGTGTGTGTGTGTGTGTGTGTGTGTGTGTGTGTGTGTGTGTGTGTGTGTGTGTGTGTGTGTGTGTGTGTGTGTGTGTGTTTTACTCATTACCCATTTGTTATTACTAATTTGTACTTACAGCTAATATGCTATACTAGTAGTGCGCTGCCTGTACTCATTATAAATTAATATTTCGTAATATCTCGGTGATTCTCACAAAAACTTCTCCGCCTTCTTAAATGGGTTCCACACCTCCGATATGGTCTTGAAAATGCTTCGTATCGCACTGTATTCGCCTTTTCATCCCTAATCTGCAACTGTGATCTGTTGTTATTCTTGGGGTCAGGTTGAGGCAGCTTAATTCTATTGTTTATATTATCGAGCCTCATTTTTTTTATTGACTATGAAACTCCCTCTTTTATTCTGTCCCTTAATTAGGGCGTGACCTTGACTTTTATTCTTTCCTCGAAGTTCAAAATTCTTTTGTTTTTTATTAATTTCGTCGCGCGGCTTTTGGTTGTTATTTTTTCACCTTTTCAAGTGCCACTGAAGGTGAGGGAAGTATTCCATACCTGGATATTCCAGTTAAGGTGTAACGTATGTTGAAATGATTTCACCCATCCAAGTTTCTCAAAGGTATTACAAAATTTGGCAAAATTTGGGTTGGTCTATCCGTTTTCAGTGTTTAATATGTTAAACAGGGATAAAGATTCACGTGGATGTAAACAGTATGATATATATAGGAGCTGCTATATATATATATATATAGGAGCTGATATATATATATATAGGAGCTGCTATATATATTAGAGTACCATATCCTATCGCCATAACAGGAAAATTTACTGAATTGCCAGTTGAATCTAAGGATTGAGAAATACATACAGATATATAATGTTAAACCCAATGTGTATCATGGTAGTTGACAGCAGTTATGTGTATAAGTAACAGAGGCCTTAGAAGAAATCGTAGTAGTAGTATTAGAAATTAAATTCTAATGAATAAATGTTAAAGATATTTACCCATAGCCATGTCCATAACTTTATTAGCCATTAGGGCTTCGATTCCGGGTCTTAAGCGGTAAGAAAAAGGTTTCTCCCTCGCTGTTTTGAAAACGTCAATGTAAAAAAAAAAAGTCGTAGCTGTTCTGGGAAGGAATTGCTTCATATTTTTTCTTTTAGTATTTTTTCATAGCCAGTCGAGGAATGTCACCTGAACTGACATCTGTGTTATATTACTGGTGGTAGGCCGGATAAAATGTTGGGAAAATGGACTGCGTTGCCGTGGAGTGGTTACTGAAAGACAAAAATATATCCATTGTGATCAACTTCAACTTGCATGAATGATGTAACCATGGAGCCATTTCTATTATAATTATTTGCAAGACTTATATTCTCTTTTCGTTTAATATAAGTAACATAGTCGTATCTTTTTTGTAGTGAGTATGTCTATGATACTCATTACCACACTGGTCACTTGGTCATACACAAATGGTAAAGAACTATAGATCACATTTATAAGAATACTGCATGTTATTCGCAACATTACATATAATATTTAAATGACACAAATTTAATACAGTTTTGAGTAATTTTGTGTAGTTTGGCCAAGTATTTGGGCATTTCGATCTGTCTATCGCAATTAAGTTGCAAAAAACATGCCCTAGTTTTTTTCAACAATTCTCTAATGATCCCTGAAGGATTCGAACCAAAGTCGCCAGAACATCAACCAAATCAACTCGGTACCATACCCACTTGGCTAGCCATAGTATTATAATTGCAGGAAAATCTTTAGACCTCCTGTGCTATGATGTATACGCTGGCAATGTCTTGCTTGATGTACTGTATTTACAGCACATGTTTGGACCAATTTCGCATTTTTTTTGTAGATAGTAGGTTGATCAGAAGTATAGAAAAGAATTAAACAAATTTGTGAGAAGAGAACTAGGAACGAATATTTCAATAAACAACGATAAAGTAGTTTTTGTGTTATTGCTGATAGGTGACAGATCCCTCTGTTGGAGTAGGGAACAGAGCCCTCTGCAGGAGTAGGGAACAGATCCCTCTGCAGGAGTAGGGAACAGATCCCTCTGCAGGAGTAGAGAACAGATCCCTCTGCAGGAGTAGGTAACAGAGCCCTCTGCAGAAGTAGGGAACAGAGCCCTCTGCAGGAGTAGGTAACAGAGCCCTCTGCAGGAGTAGGTAACAGAGCCCTCTGCAGGAGTAGGGAACAGAGCCCTCTGCAGGAGTAGGCAACAGATCCCTCTGCAGGAGTAGGGAACAGGTTCCTAGTGCAGGAGACGGGGCTCGGGCTGGTATAGGGAGGAAGCATAATCCCAGAATGTTGAGATTTTTACTTCCGGTGGCAAATGCATTACACAGTAGCTGTTCGCTCAAGAAAAATCTGAACTGAACTAATGTTTTCGTTGATGCCTCTTACCTTACACAGCTGAATAATGAGTGGACGCGAAAATGACCGATGTTCGCACACCAGCCAAAATATATCGCCAACTAACTCGAGTCACTGTCTTAAATTTAGCTGTCTATCTAAAGTTTATTTATTATCCTGCCTTCCTTCGAAGACGGTGATGCATATTCTGTAGAAACCATATATTTTAGTGTAGTTTTGTATAAGTTGTTATGAATAACGCTTCTAATTCTATGTTGACCAGACCACACACTAGAAGGTGAAGGGACGACGACGTTTCGGTCCGTCCTGGACCATTCTCAGGTCGATTGTGATTCTAATTAGTTCTCTTGACTTTCAGCCTCCATCTTTCCTTCGTCGTTCTGTTCTTGGTTCGCCAGCCATGAGTGTCTTCCGTAATATTCGTTCCTACATATCAATGACATTTTTTTAGATCAAATCAATTGTTGGCGTTACCAGTTGTTTGATAACAAGCAATAACACAGTTCACATCATTCCAGTACAAGATTAGGAGTCAGAATAGGACAGAAATATGCCCATTATAACAGCGAGCTACATGGAAGCACTGCTGATGTTGTGTTTAGTATTCAATGTGTTCAGCAGTCAATGTGTTTTGTGGTTATTGTGTTCAGTATTCTCCCTATAGAAGGAGAATCAATCGTATTGGCGTATGCCTTTCCATTGGAGACTTTCAGCGCCGTGGAGAGGGGAGGACTGCTGCCTGGGTAACAGCTTCTCCGCCGAATCAACCTACCCTGGCTTGCGCCCTGGTGAGACAACTCCAGACCGACAACCAGAGCTCAACTCCATAGTCTCCTGAGACTGATGGATGCCTACTACTACTATTCTCCCTATCCAGTAGTTAGACGAAGCTCTCTCTACTTTGTTAAGAGGAGAAGTATACAAATTATATGTACATCAGGAAGCTGGCGAACGAAGAACAGCGCGACAAAGGAAAGATGGACGCTAGCGGAGAGGCTGTACTGATAGCGAGGGGAGATTATAGGATGATATGAAGGAGGATGCTGGTACACTGGGCGTTGCAGAAGCGTGGAGTGAAGTTCTGTGCCTGGAGGCCAAATAGGCTGATGATGCTAGCCATCCGTACTGCTCATCTCATCGTAAACAGTAGAGTGATGGGGATAAGGGTCTAAGCTATGGATTTAGATGACGTGAAAAGAAACGGAGATGAAGAGTCGTATCTGTGATGATGCTCACCTTATCTAATGTAAGAATTTCACCTGAACTAGTGAAAGAACAGCGCAACCCTCAGTTATATATATATATATATATATATATATATATATATATATATATATATATATATATATATATATATATATATATATATATATATATATATATATATATATATATATATATATATATAATTTCTATCGTGGGCGTTATATCGAGTTTCCCCAAGGTGGACCTACTGGCCCTCCCCAGGATTCAACCCACATCACCTAACTAACTCCCGGGTACCTATTTGCTGCTAGGTGAACAGATCATTAAATGAAAGGTAACGTGCCCACGAATAATTGTCCCGCCCGGGATTCGAACCCTGGATTGCCGATTGTGATTCGACAACGTACTCGGCTATACTGCTGGGATTCTTAGGTGCAGTTTTGAGGCTGTTGACTACAGAACTAAAATTCTCGAGTTTTAGTGAAGATAAAAGACCGGTACTATTGACGATATTTCGGACGAGTAATCGTCTGCCTTGAAATGGATGGTTTGAACGCCTCAGGGTAGGTATAACCTATCACAAATTTGATGCTTGTGAGATCGAGCTGGACAGGTAATGGAGACTTTATTGAGCGTTGTTCCATTACGATGAGAGCGTGGAGGAGGCCTAGGAGCGTGGGGAAGGCCTAGGAGCGTGGGGAAGGCCTAGGAGCGTGGGAAGGCCTAGGAGCGCGGGGAAGGCCTAGGAGCGTGGGGAAGGCCTAGGAGCGTGGGGAAGGCCTAGGAGCGTGGGGAGGCCTAGGAGCGTGGGGAAGGGCCTAGGAGCGTGGGGAAGGCCTAGGAGCGTGGGGAAGGCCTAGGAGCGTGGAGAAGGCCTAGGAGCGCCAGAAACGCCTGAGAGTGTGAGGAATGGCTAGGACTGTGAGGAACGCATGAGAACTTATGTATGTGTCCAAGGCCTCATGGGTGACAAAGCCACACTGTCCTTCTAATAGCACATCGAATTTTGAGGAGGACAGCTTGAGGCTTCAAGAAGACCTGGACAAGCTGCAGGAATGGTCGAACAAACGGTTGTTAGAGTTTAACCCAAGCAAATGTAATGTAATGAAGATAGGTGTAGGAGGCAGGAGACCAGATACAAGTTATTATTTGGGAGATGAAATATTTCAAGAGTCAGAGAGAGAGAAAGACCTGGCGGTTGATATCACGTCAGACCTGTCCCCTGAAGCCCATATCAAGGGGATAACATCAGCGGCATATGCCAGGTTGGCTAACATAACAACGGCCTTTAGAAACTTCTGTAAGGAATCTTTCAGAACTTTGTATACCACATATGTCAGACTAATCCTGGAGGAGGCGGCTCCAGCATGGAGTCCATATTTAGTCAAGCATAAGACTAAACTGGAAAATGTTCAAAGGTTTACCTTGAGACTAGTACCCGAACTGAGGGGTATTAGCTATGAGGACAGGCTACGGGAATTAAACCTCACATCACTGGGTGACAGAACACTTAGAGGCGACATAATCACCACATACAAGATTCTCAGAGGAATTGATAGGGCAGATAAAGACAGACTATTTAACACAAGGGGCACACGCACTAAGGGACACAGGTGGAAATTGAGTGCCCAAATGAGCCATAGAGACGTTAGAAAGATTTTTTCAGTGTCAGGGTAGTAGGCAAATGGAATGCATTAGGCAGTGATGTGGTGGAGGCTGACTCCATACACAGTTTCAAGTGTAGATATGATAGAGCCCAGTAGGCTCAGGAACCTGTACACCTGTTGATTGACGGTTGAGAGGCGGGACCAACGAGCCAGAGCTCATCCCCCGCAAGCACAACTAGGTAAGTACACACCCAAGAAGCAGCCCGTAACTGCTGTTTAACTTCCAGGTACCTATTTACTGCTAGGTAACAGGGGGCATTAGGGTGAAAGAAATTTTCCATTTTTGTTTCTCGCCGACGCCGGGAATCGAAAACGGCCCACAGGATTACGTGTACAGCCTGCTATCCACACAGCCACCAGCGCCCACGGATGTGTGTGTGTGTGTGTGTGTGTGTGTGTGTGTGTGTGTGTGTGTGTGTGTGTGTGTGTGTGTATCAAGGTAGACTGGCGTCAATACGAGCGGATACCGGCGTATCTCACTAGATTTATGCAAGGAACGAGGACGCGTACACAGATACGTGTGTGAAACAGAGAGAATATGTGCATATAGATGAGAGGTTTGGGCCTGTACTCAACCTATCGCAAAGAGCCAGACACGTGTCCCGTAGATTAGGCAGCCGAGGGGATTTTAATTTTGACATACTTATGGTTTTACAGTGTCCGAATGAGTTATCTAAAAGTCCAGATATGCACAAAAATGAGGAGAGATTGAACACGAATGAGAACGCTTGCTTTCACTATATTCTAAATAATCATTAGAATGAGATATATTTAACTGTTTTACATTTATCAGTATATTATCGTACAATTTACTGTGTATTATAATACTCAGTAGAACCTCTGTTAATTTATGAAACTCAAAAATGTATAGGAAACTATATCAGCTAGCGCATTTTTGTGCGGTCACCTATCCAATTCCTGGCCTGAACCAACAATGCTTAACATGGCTGATTGTGAGAAGCGCATGTCAGCTTCCTATGTCAAAATACAATATACACAAAGGAAAAAATACATCCTGACAGCCATGCACTAACACTAAAGCTATCAACGTATAATGTGTTAAAGATAAAATATGATTTGGACATTTGAGAGAGCCTCGTAGATGCCGAAATTGCTCTCGCTTTGAAGAACTTGTTTGAAGAATTAGCTTGAAGAACCTGCTTTAAGCACTTGCTTGAAGCATCTGCTTGAATAATGTACTTGTAGAACGAGTTTGGAAAACTTGCTTGAAGAACCTGCTTGAAGAACTTGTTTGAAAAACCCGTTTGAGAAACCTGTGTGTAAAACCTGTTTGACAAACCAGATTGAAGAACCTGATTAAAAGACTTGCTTGATGAACTTCCTTGGTGAACCTGTTAAAAGAAACCTGCTTGAAGAACCTGTTAGGAAAACGTGCTTAAAAATCCTGCTTGATGAACTTGTTTTAAGAACCGGCTTGGCGACCTTACTTAAAGGACGTGCTTGATGAACTTCTTTGAAGAACCTGCTTGATGAACTTCTTTGAAGAACCTGCTTGATGAACTTGCTGAAATAGGTCGTCATTCTGACTGCCTATTTTCTGATAAGCGTACCTATTACCACACTTATCAGTTCCTGAACTCTAAAACGTTCTCCTAAGCAACAGAATAGTTTTTCCTTTTTGTATTTAAAAGATATGTAACATTTTCTTACAAAACTCTGTATGTCTTAGATTACAGAGTATATACGAGGGGCGGTACAGCCATACTAAGACGTTTGTATAGTTCTTTAAGGATGTTTCAACATATTCATTTAGTCCTCATGTCCCAGCTTTTATCCTATTCCCCCCCTATCCCAACACCTATCCTGTCTTCATGTCCCAACACCTATCCAGTCCTCATATCACTTCCAAGTGATATGAGGACATAACTCATAATGGCTTAGCGATTTTTCCTGATAATTAGTTTACCAGTGAGAGGCGAATATTTTGAAGTTCACAAGATATTAATTTGTTAAAGAAACAGAAAACGCTAATATTTATTTTTCTTCAAACTTTTTCCTGGAATTTTATTATATATTCGTGTCTGCTTTTTTTTTTTTTACTGCTGTAGGATTTTGGTTGTTCTCAAAATGCTGCAACATTTAAGGTACAATTGGATTAGTGCAACATTTATTGCACCACTAGATAAGAGCAGCATTTACTGTATTACAAGAGAACTGTAACTTTGCTGTACCAGTTACTGTAACGCTGGGGAACTGCAGCAACTCTCACCTAAAAAATATATATAATTTTTTGCTATTTTCAATTTGATTCGCATTACTTCATATTCTGTTAAATAGCTGTTTTTCGTACCATTTTCATAAAAAGTTTAAATATTCTCTTTTAACTAAAAATTTACTTTTGTTTTAATTTGCTCTCATTAAAAATTTGTACTTTATTTCTTGTCAAAAATAGAGCAATGATTCTTGCAGTAAATCTCTTCTTTGATTGTTCTTTGAAATAAGAAAACTCTCTAAAATATATTTCTTTCAATTATCTATCTCAAATAAATAGATACATAAGTAATATATATATATATATATAGATTATATATATATATATATATATAATATATATATAT
>WNGS01000543.1:13831539-13843016 GCA_020271785.1 Procambarus virginalis | reverse complement strand
ACGAAAAACAGCTATTTAACAGAATATGAAGTAATGCGAATCAAATTGAAAATAGCAAAAAATTATATATATTTTTTAGGTGAGAGTTGCTGCAGTTCCCCAGCGTTACAGTAACTGGTACAGCAAAGTTACAGTTCTCTTGTAATACAGTAAATGCTGCTCTTATCTAGTGGTGCAATAAATGTTGCACTAATCCAATTGTACCTTAAATGTTGCAGCATTTTGAGAACAACCAAAATCCTACAGCAGTAAAAAAAAAGAAAGCAGACACGAATATGTAATAAAATTCCAGGAAAAAGTTTGAAGAAAAATAAATATTAGCGTTTTTTGTTTCTTTAACAAATTAATATCTTGTGAACTTCAAAATATTCGCCTCTCACTGGTAAACTAATTATCAGGAAAAATCGCTAAGCCATTATGAGTTATGTCCTTATTATCCTTATCCTTATGTTATGAGCCATTATCATAACATAACTTATTATCATAACTAACTTATAGCCATTATCCTTATGTTATGAGGATAGGTGCTGGGACATGAAGACAGGATAGGTGTTGGGATAGGGGGGGAATAGGATAAAAGCTGGGACATGAGGACTAAATGAATATGTTGAAACATCCTTAAAGAACTATACAAACGTCTTAGTATGGCTGTACCGCCCCTCGTATATACTCTGTAATCTAAGACATACAGAGTTTTGTAAGAAAATGTTACATATCTTTTAAATACAAAAAGGAAAAACTATTCTGTTGCTTAGGAGAACGTTTTAGAGTTCAGGAACTGATAAGTGTGGTAATAGGTACGCTTATCAGAAAATAGGCAGTCAGAATGACGACCTATTTCAGCAAGTTCATCAAGCAGGTTCTTCAAAGAAGTTCATCAAGCAGGTTCTTCAAAGAAGTTCATCAAGCACGTCCTTTAAGTAAGGTCGCCAAGCCGGTTCTTAAAACAAGTTCATCAAGCAGGATTTTTAAGCACGTTTTCCTAACAGGTTCTTCAAGCAGGTTTCTTTTAACAGGTTCACCAAGGAAGTTCATCAAGCAAGTCTTTTAATCAGGTTCTTCAATCTGGTTTGTCAAACAGGTTTTACACACAGGTTTCTCAAACGGGTTTTTCAAACAAGTTCTTCAAGCAGGTTCTTCAAGCAAGTTTTCCAAACTCGTTCTACAAGTACATTATTCAAGCAGATGCTTCAAGCAAGTGCTTAAAGCAGTTTCTTCAAGCTAATTCTTCAAACAAGTTCTTCAAAGCGAGAGCAATTTCGGCATCTACGAGGCTCTCTCAAATGTCCAAATCATATTTTATCTTTAACACATTATACGTTGATAGCTTTAGTGTTAGTGCATGGCTGTCAGGATGTATTTTTTTCCTTTGTGTATATTGTATTTTGACATAGGAAGCTGACATGCGCTTCTCACAATCAGCCATGTTAAGCATTGTTGGTTCAGGCCAGGAATTGGATAGGTGACCGCACAAAAATGCGCTAGCTGATATAGTTTCCTATACATTTTTGAGTTTCATAAATTAACAGAGGTTCTACTGAGTATTATAATACACAGTAAATTGTACGATAATATACTGATAAATGTAAAACAGTTAAATATATCTCATTCTAATGATTATTTAGAATATAGTGAAAGCAAGCGTTCTCATTCGTGTTCAATCTCTCCTCATTTTTGTGCATATCTGGACTTTTAGATAACTCATTCGGACACTGTAAAACCATAAGTATGTCAAAATTAAAATCCCCTCGGCTGCCTAATCTACGGGACACGTGTCTGGCTCTTTGCGATAGGTTGAGTACAGGCCCAAACCTCTCATCTATATGCACATATTCTCTCTGTTTCACACACGTATCTGTGTACGCGTCCTCGTTCCTTGCATAAATCTAGTGAGATACGCCGGTATCCGCTCGTATTGACGCCAGTCTACCTTGATACACACACACACACACACACACACACACACACACACACACACACACACACACACACATCCGTGGGCGCTGGTGGCTGTGTGGATAGCAGGCTGTACACGTAATCCTGTGGGCCGTTTTCGATTCCCGGCGTCGGCGAGAAACAAAAATGGGAAAATTTCTTTCACCCTAATGCCCCCTGTTACCTAGCAGTAAATAGGTACCTGGAAGTTAAACAGCAGTTACGGGCTGCTTCTTGGGTGTGTACTTACCTAGTTGTGCTTGCGGGGGATGAGCTCTGGCTCGTTGGTCCCGCCTCTCAACCGTCAATCAACAGGTGTACAGGTTCCTGAGCCTACTGGGCTCTATCATATCTACACTTGAAACTGTGTATGGAGTCAGCCTCCACCACATCACTGCCTAATGCATTCCATTTGCCTACTACCCTGACACTGAAAAATCTTTCTAACGTCTCTATGGCTCATTTGGGCACTCAATTTCCACCTGTGTCCCTTAGTGCGTGTGCCCCTTGTGTTAAATAGTCTGTCTTTATCTGCCCTATCAATTCCTCTGAGAATCTTGTATGTGGTGATTATGTCGCCTCTAAGTGTTCTGTCACCCAGTGATGTGAGGTTTAATTCCCGTAGCCTGTCCTCATAGCTAATACCCCTCAGTTCGGGTACTAGTCTCATGGTAAACCTTTGAACATTTTCCAGTTTAGTCTTATGCTTGACTAAATATGGACTCCATGCTGGAGCCGCATCCTCCAGGATTAGTCTGACATATGTGGTATACAAAGTTCTGAAAGATTCCTTACAGAAGTTTCTAAAGGCCGTTGTTATGTTAGCCAACCTGGCATATGCCGCTGATGTTATCCCCTTGATATGGGCTTCAGGGGACAGGTCTGACGTGATATCAACCGCCAGGTCTTTCTCTCACTCTGACTCTTGAAATATTTCATCTCCCAAATAATAACTTGTATCTGGTCTCCTGCCTCCTACACCTATCTTCATTACATTACATTTGCTTGGGTTAAAATCTAACAACCATTTGTTCGACCATTCCTGCAGCTTGTCCAGGTCTTCTTGAAGCCTCAAGCTGTCCTCCTCAAAATTCGATGTGCTATTAGAAGGACAGTGTGGCTTTGTCACCCATGAGGCCTTGGACACATACATAAGTTCTCATGCGTTCCTCACAGTCCTAGCCATTCCTCACACTCTCAGGCGTTTCTGGCGCTCCTAGGCCTTCTCCACGCTCCTAGGCCTTCCCCACGCTCCTAGGCCTTCCCCACGCTCCTAGGCCTTCTCCACGCTCCTAGGCCTTCTCCACGCTCCTAGGCCTTCTCCACGCTCCTAGGCCTTCCCCACGCTCCTAGGCCTTCTCCACGCTCCTAGGCCTTCTCCACGCTCCTAGGCCTTCCCCACGCTCCTAGGCCTTCTCCACGCTCTCAGCGTAATGGAACAACGCTCAATAAAATCTCCATTACCTGTCCAGCTCGATCTCACAAGCATCAAATTTGTGATAGGTTATACCTACCCTGAGGCGTTCAAACCATCCATTTCAAGGCAGACGATTACTCGTCCGAAATATCGTCAATAGTACCGGTCTTTTATCTTCACTAAAACTCGAGAATTTTAGTTCTGTAGTCAACAGCCTCAAAACTGCACCTAAGAATCCCAGCAGTATAGCCGAGTACGTTGTCGAATCACAATCGGCAATCCAGGGTTCGAATCCCGGGCGGGACAATTATTCGTGGGCACGTTACCTTTCATTTAATGATCTGTTCACCTAGCAGCAAATAGGTACCCGGGAGTTAGTTAGGTGATGTGGGTTGAATCCTGGGGAGGGCCAGTAGGCCCACCTTGGAGAAACTCGATATAACGCCCACGATAGAAATTATATATATATATATATATATATATATATATATATATATATATATATATATATATATATATATATATATATATATATATATATATATATATATATATATATATATATATATATATATATATATATATATATATATATAACTGAGGGTTGCGCTGTTCTTTCACTAGTTCAGGTGAAATTCTTACATTAGTTAAGGTGAGCATCATCACAGATACGACTCTTCATCTCCGTTTCTTTTCACGTCATCTAAATCCATAGCTTAGACCCTTATCCCCATCACTCTACTGTTTACTATGAGATGAGCAGTACGGATGGCTAGCATCATCAGCCTATTTGGCCTCCAGGCACAGAACTTCACTCCACGCTTCTGCAACGCCCAGTGTACCAGCATCCTCCTTCATATCATCCTATAATCTCCCCTCGCTATCAGTACAGCCTCTCCGCTAGCGTCCATCTTTCCTTTGTCGCGCTGTTCTTCGTTCGCCAGCTTCCTGATGTACATATAATTTGTATACTTCTCCTCTTAACAAAGTAGAGAGAGCTTCGTCTAACTACTGGATAGGGAGAATAGTAGTAGTAGGCATCCGTCAGTCTCAGGAGACTATGGAGTTGAGCTCTGGTTGTCGGTCTGGAGTTGTCTCACCAGGGCGCAAAGCCAGGGTAGGTTGATTCGGCGGAGAAGCTGTTACCCAGGCAGCAGGTCCTCCCCTCTCCACGGCGCTGAAAGTCTCCAATGGAAAGGCATACGCCAATACGATTGATTCTCCTTCTATAGGGAGAATACTGAACACAATAACCACAAAACACATTGACTGCTGAACACATTGAATACTAAACACAACATCAGCATTGCTTCCATGTAGCTCGCTGTTATAATGGGCATATTTCTGTCCTATTCTGACTCCTAATCTTGTACTGGAATGATGTGAACTGTGTTATTGCTTGTTATCAAACAACTGGTAACGCCAACAATTGATTTGATCTAAAAAATGTCATTGATATGTAGGAACGAATATTACGGAAGACACTCATGGCTGGCGAACCAAGAACAGAACGACGAAGGAAAGATGGAGGCTGAAAGTCAAGAGAACTAATTAGAATCACAATCGACCTGAGAATGGTCCAGGACGGACCGAAACGTCGTCGTCCCTTCACCTTCTAGTGTGTGGTCTGGTCAACATAGAATTAGAAGCGTTATTCATAACAACTTATACAAAACTACACTAAAATATATGGTTTCTACAGAATATGCATCACCGTCTTCAAAGGAAGGCAGGATAATAAATAAACTTTAGATAGACAGCTAAATTTAAGACAGTGACTCGAGTTAGTTGGCGATATATTTCGGCTGGTGTGCGAACATCGGTCATTTTCGCGTCCACTCATTATTCAGCTGTGTAAGGTAAGAGGCATCAACGAAAACATTAGTTCAGTTCAGATTTTTCTTGAGCGAACAGCTACTGTGTAATGCATTTGCCACCGGAAGTAAAAATCTCAACATTCTGGGATTATGCTTCCTCCCTATACCAGCCCGAGCCCCGTCTCCTGCACTAGGAACCTGTTCCCTACTCCTGCAGAGGGATCTGTTGCCTACTCCTGCAGAGGGATCTGTTCCCTACTCCTGCAGAGGGATCTGTTGCCTACTCCTGCAGAGGGCTCTGTTACCTACTCCTGCAGAGGGCTCTGTTCCCTACTCCTGCAGAGGGATTTGTTACCTACTCCTACAGAGGGCTCTGTTCCCTACTCCTGGAGAGGGCTCTGTTACCTACTCCTGCAGAAGGCTCTGTTACCTACTCCTGCAGAGGGATCTGTTCCCTACTCCTGCAGAGGGATCTGTTCCCTACTTCTGCAGAGGGATCTGTTCCCTACTCCTGCAGAGGGCTCTGTTACCTACTCCTGCAGAGGGATCTGTTCCCTACTCCTGCAGAGGGATCTGTTCCCTACTCCTGCAGAGGGATCTGTTCCCTACTCCTGCAGAGGGATCTGTTCTCTACTCCTGCAGAGGGCTCTGTTCCCTACTCCTGCAGAGGGCTCTGTTACCTACTCCTGCAGAGGGATCTGTTCCCTACTCCTGCAGAGGGATCTGTTCTCTACTCCTGCAGAGGGATCTGTTCCCTACTCCTGCAGAGGGATCTGTTCCCTACTCCTGCAGAGGGATCTGTTACCTACTCCAACAGAGGGATCTGTCACCTATCAGCAATAACACAAAAACTACTTTATCGTTGTTTATTGAAATATTCGTTCCTAGCTCTCTTCTCACAAATTTGTTTAATTCTTTTCTATACTTCTGATCAACCTACTATCTACAAAAAAAAATGCGAAATTGGTCCAAACATGTGCTGTAAATACAGTACATCAAGCAAGACATTGCCAGCGTATACATCATAGCACAGGAGGTCTAAAGATTTTCCTGCAATTATAACACTATGGCTAGCCAAGTGGGTATGGTACCGAGTTGATTTGGTTGATGTTCTGGCGACTTTGGTTCGAATCCTTCAGGGATCATTAGAGAATTGTTGAAAAAAAAACTAGGGCATGTTTTTTGCAACTTAATTGCGATAGACAGATCGAAATGCCCAAATACTTGGCCAAACTACACAAAATTACTCAAAACTGTATTAAATTTGTGTCATTTAAATATATATGTAATGTTGCGAATAACATGCAGTATTCTTATAAATGTGATCTATAGTTCTTTACCATTTGTGTATGACCAAGTGACCAGTGTGGTAATGAGTATCATAGACATACTCACTACAAAAAAGATACGACTATATTACTTATATTAAACGAAAAGAGAATATAAGTCTTGCAAATAATTATAATAGAAATGGCTCCATGGTTACATCATTCATGCAAGTTGAAGTTGATCACAATGGATATATTTTTGTCTTTCAGTAACCACTCCACGGCAACGCAGTCCATTTTCCCAACATTTTATCCGGCCTACCACCTGTAATATAACACAGATGTCAGTTCAGGTGACATTCCTCGACTGGCTATGAAAAAATACTAAAAGAAAAAATATGAAGCAATTCCTTCCCAGAACAGCTACGACTTTTTTTTTTTACATTGACGTTTTCAAAACAGCGAGGGAGAAACCTTTTTCTTACCGCTTAAGACCCGGAATCGAAGCCCTAATGGCTAATAAAGTTATGGACATGGCTATGGGTAAATATCTTTAACATTTATTCATTAGAATTTAATTTCTAATACTACTACTACGATTTCTTCTAAGGCCTCTGTTACTTATACACATAACTGCTGTCAACTACCATGATACACATTGGGTTTAACATTATATATCTGTATGTATTTCTCAATCCTTAGATTCAACTGGCAATTCAGTAAATTTTCCTGTTATGGCGATAGGATATGGTACTCTAATATATATAGCAGCTCCTATATATATATATCAGCTCCTATATATATATATATAGCAGCTCCTATATATATCATACTGTTTACATCCACGTGAATCTTTATCCCCTGTTTAACATATTAAACACTGAAAACGGATAGACCAACCCAAATTTTGCCAAATTTTGTAATACCTTTGAGAAACTTGGATGGGTGAAATCATTTCAACATACGTTACACCTTAACTGGAATATCCAGGTATGGAATACTTCCCTCACCTTCAGTGGCACTTGAAAAGGTGAAAAAATAACAACCAAAAGCCGCGCGACGAAATTAATAAAAAAACAAAAGAATTTGAACTTCGAGGAAAGAATAAAAGTCAAGGTCACGCCCTAATTAAGGGACAGAATAAAAGAGGGAGTTTCATAGTCAATAAAAAAATGAGGCTCGATAATATAAACAATAGAATTAAGCTGCCTCAACCTGACCCCAAGAATAACAACAGATCACAGTTGCAGATTAGGGATGAAAAGGCGAATACAGTGCGATACGAAGCATTTTCAAGACCATATCGGAGGTGTGGAACCCATTTAAGAAGGCGGAGAAGTTTTTGTGAGAATCACCGAGATATTACGAAATATTAATTTATAATGAGTACAGGCAGCGCACTACTAGTATAGCATATTAGCTGTAAGTACAAATTAGTAATAACAAATGGGTAATGAGTAAAAACACACACACACACACAAACACAGAGTTAATAACGATGGGAAAACAAACTGCAATACATATTATATCACCTTAAAATATATATATATATATATATATATATATATATATATATATATATATATATATATAGTCATAATACCCCCACGGGTTCTGCGCCCCTCCCTCATTACCATATAATTAACATATAATCACCCCAAGGTCACTCTCACACTGTGGGCTGTACCTCCACTCTCACCTGGGCTTCCCATGATCAAATATTAGAGGCTTGTGAATCAATACCGTTCCGTCATACCACCAACGTCATCATTACTCATCATTAACGTCATTTTTTATCATCATCATCATTATTAAGTTTATTATCATTTGGAACTCAGACAAAGATTTGTTTCACGTCATTGTGAGAATTAGTTGATTATAGTTTTTAAATATTAATTACAATAGTTAATAATAATACAATTATTATAATTTAGTTTCATAATATACTGTAATGTCGCATTTTATTTGTCAGAAATTACGAACTGTCTTCATGATAAATATCAATAATTTAAGAAGCATAAAAATTTACTCTCCAAAGTTCATTTTAGAGTTTTATTAGGAAATTTAAAACTGTAAATTTAATTATATATATATATATATATATATATATATATATATATATATACATTTACTATAATACATATACATTTACTATAAAACCAAGAAAACTGCCAACCTACTCATGAGAAACTCTCCAGACACAAAGCAGAACGCTTTGAAAGAGACCAATGTCGTCTATGCCTTCAAATGCCCACTTGGGGACTGTAAGCCCCAAAGAACTCAATATATAGGCAAGACAACAACATCTCTTTCCAGGCGATTAACGATGCATAAGCAACAGGGCTCTATCAAGGAACATATAATCTCTTCCCACAACCAAACCATCACCAGAGAAATCTTAACAAACAACACAGAAATCATTGATAGATACAGCGACAACAGGCGGCTTGACATCTGCGAGGCACTACACATCAAGAAGTCAACACCAGCAATCAACAGCCAATTAACGCACTACTATATTCTACCCACTTCAAGACTCCGCTCCAATATAGAAACATCAAGAAATACGGGCCAATAGGCCTTCTGCAGTTACAGATCTATTCTTCCCTTATACCCATTGTTTCGTGTTCTGTGTTTGTTCTCACCTCACCCCAAACCATTGTAACATGTCACCTCACCCAAATGCATATATATATATATATATATATATATATATATATATCCAACTTTATTTGAAAATGTCATTACACAAAAAAGTTACAGTATTGATTACATGCAGGGTACAAGCCTGCTTGTCACAAGTTGAAAAGCTCCTCCAGCTCCTCAGATGGCGGGCAGGAACCATGGATGCAGTGAGCATTTCCTCTCTGGATTGCCACACTGAGGCGCTGAAAAAGAAAACTGGCAGCTCTAGGGTCTCTAGTTGTTTCGATTAGCTTAGACCCCAACTCCTTCAAAAAGCTAGCAGCACTTTTACCCCAGGCACCAAGTGTCTCTGAGGCAATGGGGACAAAATTGTAGTGGTGCTCAAGGTCTCTGTATTTACGTGACTTGGCCGCTTCCCGGTGATTGGCAGCTCCTCCTGCTTGAGTAGCACTGAAGTCAACATAGGTATTGGCTAAAGTTGAGACGCAAGTGTAGTCCCACCCAACTGTCTACCATTCTTCCAAGGGTTCACCGTGATTCCATCTGGGCGACCGACAGGCTCATTAGAGTTGTGGGACATTAGGTACCGGGGCTCTCTCTCTGCTGGACAGCCGGCTGTGGTAAGGCTTCTCTTAATAATGTCATTGACCTCGCCGTGTCTTGCATGCCATCCTCCTGTCCTTTGGCAGAGAAGGCCATGCCGTCCGTACCTGTCGGCCTCTGCCTCGCCGCAAATACACCTGTATTCGGTGTGGATTGGGGCAGCGAGACGGAGAGCCACGGCAATTCGGAGGGCCTGCGGTGTGAGACGAGTGCCGGTTGCTGACATTGGGATTGCTAATAGGAAATCACCTGCATGTATATATATATATAATATATATATATATATTATTAAATATGACCGAAAAAGTGAGATTAATAATTCTAACACGAATTTTCTCGATTTTCCTTATGTTTCTTTTTACTGGTGACGGTAAATGAAAAATCAATTCTCCAAATTCATTTTTATTTTGGAGAATTGATTTTTCATTTACCGTCACCAGTAAAAGAAACATAAGGAAAATCGAGAAAATTCGTGTTAGAATTATTAATCTCACTTTTTCGGTCATATTTAATAATATATATCTACAGGAAAGACTGCTACCAAAATGTACTAATATATATATATATATATAATATATATATATATATATACATATATATATATATATATATATATATATATATATATTTATATATATATGTCGTACCTAGTAGCCAGAACGCACTCCCTCAGCCTACTATGCAAGGCACGATTTGCCTAATAGGCCAAGTTTCATGAATTAATTGTTTTTCGACTACCTAACCTACTAACCTAACCTAACATAACTTTTTCGGCTACCTAACTTAGCCTAACCTATAAAGATAGGTTAGGTTAAGTTAGGTAGGGTTGGTTAGGTTCGGTCATATATCTACGTTAATTTTAACTCCAATAAAAAAATTGACCTCATACATAATGAAATGGGTAGCTTTATCGTTTCATAAGAAAAAAATTAGAGAAAATATATTAATTCAGGAAAACTTGGCTTATTAGGCAAATCGGGCCTTGCATTGTAGGCCAAAAAGTGAGTTCTGGCTACTAGGTACGACATATATATATATATATATATATATATATATATATATATATATATATATATATATATATATATGAAGGGAGTACCACCTCTGGCTGGAAGGAAGTGGGGACCCATCAGCCTCGGAGGAAGCCACGCATAACGCATTAGAGGGAATGTTTAGGTCCCCTCCAATACGGTTTCTGTGTGCTTTTCTCCTACCACCCCTTCCTTTTTTTGTGCTTTGTTATGTATTTGATGGTTACAAGATATACTTGAGTTGATACAAAAATAATACAAAAAAGGTGCTTAAAGGTTATGGATCTCTTGAAAACACGACAATGGGAAACATTGATGAGTGTCACAGACGGGTTCGATCATTGTTGCAAGTCAACACTTCTTCGAATTTCTCTGAAGTTGGACAGTGCCCAAGACGCAACAGGCATTTCCCCTCTGGATCGCAAGATATATACTAGCATATAAAAAATCAACAAAAAATTATATATATATATATATATATATATATATATATATATATATATGTTGTTGAATATGCCCGTGTTAATAGCGTTGCGATCCAGAGGGGAAATGCCTGTTGCGTCTGGGCACTAGTCCAACTTCAGAGAAATTCGAAGAAGTGTTTGACTTGCAACAATGATCGAACCCGTCTGTGACACTCATCAATGTTTCCCATTGTCGTGTTTTTCAAGCGAGATCCATAACCTTTAAGCACCTTTTGTATTATTTTTGTATCAACTCAAGTATATCTTGTAACCATCAAATACCTAATAAAGCACAA
>WNGS01000543.1:13813947-13826085 GCA_020271785.1 Procambarus virginalis | reverse complement strand
TCTCTCTCTCTCTCTCTCTCTCTCTCTCTCTCTCTCTCTCTCTCTCTCTCTCTCTCTCTCTCTCTCTCTCTCTCTCTCTCTCTCTTAGTTTGATTTATGTCTTCTTGTTGTAGATTTCCAGCAGTTTGTTAAGCAAAATTTTCTTTTACTAAAACCATGATTGTGCCTTGAGACAAAACTGATCTGTTTAAAAATGTTCTACTAGCCTGCTTATGATCCCTCTCTAGCAACTTGCAGGGATTACTTGTTAGTGATACTGGTCTGTAGTTTAACGGTTGCTATCTTCCCCCCCCCCCCTTTCTTGTAGAGTGACACCACATTAGCCATTTTCCAGCTGCTATCAGGAAGTTCTTTCGGTTTCTAGAGAGGAATGAAATATTAAGACTGCATAATATTGCAGTCAATATTGCGGCTGCATAATGGTTCATGTGCCTCTATGAGTATCCAAGGCGATATTTTGTCTGGTCCCACGGCTTTTGGCACATCCAGTCCCTATAGTTGCTTTCATTAAATCTTCTGGTGTCACTGTTATTTCAGTGAGGCTTTCCTGTGGAATTTCCTACTCAGTTTGGACTCTAAGTTCTATTGGCAAATCAGGCTCCAGCTTAAATACTTCCTATAAACCTTTATTAAGTTCCTAATATACCTCCTCATTATTTCCCATGTGTCCTCCTTCGCTTCTATCAAGTCTGATAACCTGGTCATTCACAGTCATCTTCCTCTTGATATAGTAGAACAGTTTTGGCTCGGACTTGGACTTTTTGGCTTGTATGCACTATCATTCTCATTCTGCTTCCCTGCCACTTCTACCTTCTGTGTACTCATTTCTGGCCTCTTTGTATGCATTACGATTTCCTTCAGTTCTGTGTTCTCTTTACGGGCTCACCATAGCCCGTGCTACATGGATACTTCGTCCTGAGTAGCTAAATCTTTAACAACAACAACTGTGTTCTCTAAATTTCTTCCATTGTCTTTTGCTTCATCTCCTCCTCGCTTTCAGACAGTTTGAACCACTGGCTAATGCTCTTCTTGCTTTCCTTAACCCTTATGGTGGTATAAATCTTTCTTCACCTTCTTTGAGTGTGTCTGTTACGTAGTCCATCATGTCCTGTGTTGATTTTCCTCAGAGTACTCTTCCCCTTGCTATCAGCTTCAGGAATTCTCTAACCTTCAGGTATTCCCCTCTCCTGTATGCTAGCCTTACATTCTTTACCTTGTTACATCTTGTTATGATCTTGATTGTCACTATATATTCAAAGATTAAAATACAGAAGTCATTGGCTCCTAATGACATTTCATAGTATTTTTTTCAATGTCCATCTCATTCTGTGGAGATTAGCTCTAGCCTAGCTGGTTGGTCACCGCGCCTTCTCTTTGATTCTTCCGTAACATATTGCATCATTAAGTTCCTCTAATTCTACAAGCAATTCTACAAGCTCTCAATGTTTCAGCTCCTCCTCTCGGGTCCATTGTTAGTTTGCCACGTTTGAAGTCTGCATTACCAGGAACTTTGCTGTCAATCTGTTACGCCTTGGAGGAAAGTCAAGCGAGCTCTGTTCGTAATTTCACAGCCTCAACCACTTCCTTCTCACCATCTAATGAAATGATTCCCACAATGCAGTTCCTGTATATTCACCTAGTTGTGCTTGCGGGGGTTGAGCTCTGCTCTTTCGGCCCGCCTCTCAACTGTCAATCAATAAGCAGTTACTAACTACTAACTATTTTTCCCCACACACACTCACACCCAGGAAGCAACCCGAAACAGTTGTTTAAGTCCCAGGTACATATTTACTGCTAGGTAACAGGGGCATCAGGGTGAAATAAACTCTGCCCATTTAGTTTCTGCCATCACCGAGATCGAACCCGGACCCTAGGATTACGAATCCAGAGCGCTGTCAAATCAGCTATCAGGCCCCACTGCGTGTGTGTGTGTGTGTGTGTGTGTGTGTGTGTGTGTGTGTGTGTGTGTGTGTGTGTGTGTGTGTGTGTGTGTGTGTGTGTGTACTAGCCTAGTTGAGTGAGGATGGTAATGTCAATAAGGATGGGACTAAAGATGGTAGTGGAGAGGCCACTGAAGATTCTTACACCAGAATCTAACCAGCTGCAGGACCACAGTCAATGTGGTAACTGAAACAATACGGCGGAAGATGGAACTGAATGGGAAATAGAATAACATATTAAAATAGAAGTAGAAGAAAATATAGAGATGAAGAAAATATTATTAGAGGCAGTAAACTCTTAGTTATCGAAAGTTGATGGTAATTATATTATCTTCCTCCTCTCCGGTTCAGAGATTGTGTCATACTTAACAATAACATATCAGTGAGCTAGTATGATGTGAAGATTGGCCGATGTTGAGTGCTCAGATGAAGAGAAGAATCCGGAACAAGCGTTCCTGTAAGACTAATTCCTACTGGCAAAATTATGGCTGGTAAGACCTCGAGACCTCGATATGGAACAGCATTGAAAACTAACCTGACAGCTTCCCGTGCACACTTAATATGGAAATTATGACCAGCTTAGATTAACAGCTACAGATATGATTCTACACACACACACACACACACACACACACACACACACACACACACACACCACACACACACACACACACACACACACATATATATATATATATATATAATGTATGTATGTATTATGTTCATTTTGGAAAGGAAATATTACTTAAAAACTCACTCATTTAGAACTTTATTGGTACATAAGGCAAATACTAGATCAGTGTGGAATATTTTTTAGAGAGCGAGAGAAAGAGAGAAAAAAGACAAGGAAAGAACATAGAGAAAAAGTCAGGCAGAGAAAAATGATCGACAGAAAAAAGCATAGACAGACAAAAGGCGAAATAAAAGAACGGAGACAGAAAAAAGACAGAATGACAGATAAAGAAGACGCAGGAAGACAGAGAGAGAGAGAGAGAAAGAGAAAAAAAAGAGAGAGTCAGAAAGAGAATATAGGGAAAGTCCTACCATAAACTGTGCAGGGGGGCGTGCAGTGTTCAGCAGGACAAGTGTGAACACAAGGGTAGGGAAGAATGAGTGAGTGGGTTTGTCATCACAGCTCTGAGGACAAACTTGAATGTGCTGCTGAGTGCTGACCCATACTTATCTTATACTGGGCTTATACTACTGCCTTGTTCTCATACTGGGCTCATTCTACTGCCTTGTTCTCATACTGGGCACATACTACTGCCTTGTTCTCATACTGGGCACATACTACTGCCTTGTTCTCATACTGGGCTCATTCTACTGCCTTGTTCTCATACTGGGCACATACTACTGCCTTGTTCTCATACTGGGCTCATTCTACTGCCTTGTTCTCATACTGGGCTCATTCTACTGCCTTGTTCTCATACTGGGCTCATTCTACTGCCTTGTTCTCATGCTGGGTTCATTCTACTGCCTTGTTCTACTACCTAATGTGAGTGCTTTACGTAGTTTTAGTAATTTCTACTAATGCGGTTAGCATGACATGTTGAATGTTTAAAGGCTTAACCTAGTACTAGTTATTGGTACTAAAGTATGTTTATAAGAGTAATGAAGGCGTTGAGCTCAAGTACTTTTGCCAAACTGTTTCAAGCGTCCACCGCTCGCTTAAAGAAATATTACATCATTTCGCAAGATAGAAATCGCATATCTAATTACCTTAAAACCACTGCTGGGAATGACATTTGAATTAGATCGAATAATTGTTTCTGGCTCAAGATGGTTCGCATCTTTGATTACTTTAATTACTTGTAATGACAACAGTTCAGTGTCTGTGAGAAACAGTTCAGTGTCTGTGAGAAACAGTTCAGTGTCTGTGAGAAACAGTTCAGTGTCTGTGAGAAACAGTTCAGTGTCTGTGAGAAACAGTTCAGTGTCTGTGAGAAACAGTTCAGTGTCTGTGAGAAACAGTTCAGTGTCTGTGAGAAACAGTTCAGTGTCTGTGAGAAACAGTTCAGTGTCTGTGAGAAACAGTTCAGTGTCTGTGAGAAACAGTTCAGTGTCTGTGAGAAACAGTTCAGTGTCTGTGAGAAACAGTTCAGTGTCTGTGAGAAACAGTTCAGTGTCTGTGAGAAACAGTTCAGTGTCTGTGAGAAACAGTTCAGTGTCTGTGAGAAACAGTTCAGTGTCTGTGAGAAACAGTTCAGTGTCTGTGAGAAACGATTTAGTTCTGAAATTTAGTTGTTAAGATTGTTTCTTATCTGGAATCATGGTTGTCGTTCGACGCTCAAAGCTTTCCTATTTCTTGATATCCTTCCTGTTATATGTTGGTATCCTTCCTGTTATATGTTGGTATCCTTCCTGTTATATGTTGATATCCTTCCTGTTATATGTTGATATCCTTCCTGTTATATGTTGATATCCTTCCTGTTATATGTTGATATCCTTCCTATTATATGTTGATATTCTTCCTATTATATGTTGATATCCTTCCTATTATATGTTGGTATCCTTCCTGTTATATGTTGATATCCTTCCTGTTATATGTTGATATCCTTCCTATTATATGTTGATATTCTTCCTATTACATGTTCATATCCTTCCTGTTATATGTTGATATTCTTCCTATTATATGTTGATATCCTTCCTATTATATGTTGGTATCCTTCCTATTATATGTTGATATCCTTCCTATTATATGTTGATATCCTTCCTATTATATGTTGATATTCTTCCTATTATATATTGGTATCTTTCCTCCTCACGAAATCAGTTCCTCGTCGGTATTCACATCACAGTTTACGAGCTCCGAAGATCCACAAAGTCCCCCATAATAATATATTTAATGATATAATGGTAGTTGTGTAGCCTAATACTCGCTGTACGCTAGTATTGCTTCCTAATGCTATCTATGCTATGCTATCTACTATCTATGCTTCCTGATGCTATCTGTGGTTCCTGATGTTATCCCTAACGATAAGAGCATTTCCAAGTACTATCTGATAGTCCACACGATTGATGGATGTCGTTATGCTAGTTATTTGGACTATTGGTGTTTGTCGTAATAATTTGTTTTGTGATATTAACTGTTAATTAAATGTCAGATGCTTGTTCGAATGTCAGTTAAATATCCACATGTCAGTTGTTTGGCCTTGTGTAAGGTGTTTGTGCTAAAATCGTCAGCTTGTTCGAACTGTACTTGTGTCTCCAAGACATTGGTTGTCTCTTTTGGGTCGTTATCTTCCTCAAGTCTTACCTAGCCTTTATGTCCTATTACCCCTGTAAAGGTAAAAGCGAATGGGGTCGTTTTTAGTTTGCTTTTCTGTTAGATTAAACATTGGATGCTTAGGATTAAGGGTTATCGATTGCAGGGATTAATGAGGCACTAATCTACCTGCGTTCCTTGATTGTATTGTACTTAAAATCCCTTATAGATTTAACGATTAGATCACTAGAGTAAAGTTTCAGTGTATGTAAACTCGAAACTACACATTTAATTGTGTATACAGAGAACTATAATTTTCAGTGTACATAAAGAGAACTACACCTTTCAGTGTACATAAAGAGAACTGCACCTTTCAGTGTACATAAAGAGAACTGCACCTTTCAGTGTACATAAAGAGAACTGCACCTTTCAGTGTACATAAAGAGAACTACACCTTTCAGTGTACATAAAGAGAACTACACGTTTCAGTGTACATAAAGAGAACTACACCTTTCAGTGTACATAAAGAGAACTACACGTTTCAGTGTACATAAAGAGAACTACACGTTTCAGTGTACATAAAGAGAACTACACGTTTCAGTGTACATAAAGAGAACTACACGTTTCAGTGTACATAAAGAGAACTACACCTTTCAGTGTACATAAAGAGAACTACACGTTTCAGTGTACATAAAGAGAACTACACGTTTCAGTGTACATAAAGAGAACTACACGTTTCAGTGTACATAAAGAGAACTACACGTTTCAGTGTACATAAAGAGAACTACACCTTTCAGTGTACATAAAGAGAACTACACCTTTCAGTGTACATAAAGAGAACTACACCTTTCAGTGTACATACACCCTACATGAGTAACAAGGTCATTTCAGTAGAGCACAAGATCTGGAACATTTAGAGAATCAAAAAAGTAATATTTGTATATTTTTATTGATGCTAAATTCACTAACGCTACACCCGTTGTTGCTCACTGGGTGTGTGCTCTATGCAGCACATTGTAATTCAGTACAATGAAACGGTGTAACGAAACAGTATTACGAAACGAGATTTCGTAACTCGAAAATTTGGAATTTCATTAATTAATCTAGCATTTTCTCACCTTACAACCTAATATAGCATAGTATCATCTAACCAAATCTAGCGTATCCTTACCAAATCACCTAACCTAATCTAGCCTACCTTCACTTAAATCAGTCCAGCCTATTCTCACCTAATATAGCCTATCCTCGATTGATTGATTGCTGGCGATTAAGACACCACAAGTGGTAGTACCGGCATGAGGAGCCTGTAGGAGGTAGATGTGTGGTAGGAGGTAGGAGGTAGATCTTGAAGTGTGTCTGGGCGTGGCAGCCTATCCTCACCTCACTCCTCCAAGCATCACCTGACATAGCCCATCCTCACCTAACCTAACCAAACCTAAACTAATGCATTATCCTCCCAAAGAAAATTTGAAAGGAAAGGTGTCGCGCTACGTTCACGGAATTCGTATACTTTTTTATTTTAGCTTGAGAAACAAATAATAAATGAAGAATAATGGATAAGTGAAACATCCCAAGGATGATGAGAGTATGTCTGTATTTCCCATCTGACGAGCTGTTCCTGAGAGGGTTGGTAGGATACAGTCTTGTGTGCTTTGTACCACTCAGAGAGTGACCGGCACGCGGCTTATGAGTTCCACTTGCACTCACAATGGTGCCATGTTTCATAGGGGTGTTGTGTGTGCGGCCTTAGAGTGCCCGGCACTAGGCATCCGATTGGCACTTTTCACTCACATCGTCTTGGCTGCTGTATCAAGGTGTTCTGTACTTTTAGTGTGCCGGCACTTGGCTTGTGAATGTCACGTTTTATTCACAAGGTCTTTCATGTATCCTCCAGGTGTAATGTACTCCAACAATAACACAGCTCTTGTAATTCATGTGCAAATTCACTCACACTGTCAAGGCATTTGTACTCTTGAGTGTACATGTACTATCTCAACGTTAAGGTACCTGTAATTCATGTACATGTACTCTCACAAATATATGTAACTACACTTGGATTGTACATGTACTCTCACACCGCCAAGCACCTCTAATCTGTGTGCAAATGTTCACTTCTGACATGACTATCCGTATTACGAATGTACATTTATTCCACACAATGATTCGGCACTTGCAATTATTGTATATGTACACTCATGACGTCACAGTTCTTGTACTACAGGTGTACTATTCCGCTCACAAGTTCATAGTTCATGTACTGCAAGTGTACTATTCCGCTCACAACTTCACAGTTGTTGTACTACAAGTGTACTATTGTACTATTCCGCTCACAACTTCACAGTTCTTGTACTACAAGTGTACTATTGTACTATTCCGCTCACAACTTCACAGTTGTTGTACTACAGCGTCACAACACCTCAGAGTGTACATGTACACTCTGAGCACTTCCCGCACTCCTCTCCATAGTGATACCACTCGCGTCTGAGTTTCCCCTCACTCTGCAGTTCAGTTTTGTTTTCTCCCTGTTCTCCCCTCTTCCTCCCCTCTCTCTCTCTTCTCCACGCACGTGTATCCACTCTCTTCGTCTGCCTGTCGAACCCTTCTCTCCGTCCCTTTATCTCCCCTCTGACCCGAAAGAGAGGGGAGGGAGTGAAGCAAAGGATGATGATGAAGGGGAAAAGCCAGAGGTGAAATCTGAAATATCTTGTCTGAAAAGCTTTGGACTTCTACGACAGGTATTGGTGACTGAAATGTTAGGTGTTGGTCACTGAAATGTCAGATATTGGTCACTGTAATATCAGGGGTTAGCGAAGGAAGGGAAGGGAAGGGAACTATCGGAAGAAAGCCCCAGCCATTACTCAGGATAAGGATTTGGGATGGGACGGGGGAAAGGAATGGTGCCCAGCTACTTGGAAGGTCGGGGATTGAACACCGATCTGCATGAAGCTAGACCGTCGGTCTACCGTCGAGCCCAAGTCGTTAGCGAGCAAAAGAATGTGTATGTGAAAGGTATCAGCGAGCAGGAGAGAGAGAGAGAGAGAGAGAGGGAGGTATTAGCAGAGTATGTGTGGTAATATACATTTCACCCGGCAGTCCAATTCATAAGGACAACAAATCGTAAAAATATATTACTGCCAAATGACTTTGGAGAATGAAACATTCTAGCCTGCCTATTGACCTCCCTCTCCCCCTCCCTGATCCCACCTGTGCCACAGGGCTCCACTGCTGCTCTCAAAGTATTATAGGTACAAACCCGCCAGCAATATAATTCCATACACAAATAATTTCCATCTTTAGGATAAGACGCTTGACGGCTCCTCACTAGAGCCAATAAGAAAGGTGATCCCCCAGGAGTCTGTTGATTAGGAAAACCAAAGAGAAAGAAGTAGAAAAGATGGCAAGGGAAGGACTTAAAGTTATGAATGTGTTGTTAACACTTGTTCTTAACTATTATGATAATTGTCAATGTGCATCATTCTGAACCGTAAATATAAAGGTTTTGTCTTGTGAAGTTTCTGTTCATATTCACCCTAGCTGCGCACATCTAGCCATCATTACAGATATTACAGAATAAAAATGTCACAGTGTCACACCTACCAGTATAAAACCTTACGAAATGCAAAAATACTAGTCTGAGTTTGTGGGGAAAATTGAGGTGATAGCCTATTCTCCTAGATGCGTAATTGCCTATTCTCTTAGATGGGTAATTGCCTATTCTCCTAGATGGGTAATTGCCTATTCTCTTAGATGGGTAATTGCCTATTCTCCTACATGCGTGGTAGACTATTCTCCTAGATGATTAGTAGACTTTTCTCCTAGATTGGTGATATTCTATTCCCCAAGATAGTTGATAGTCTATCAACCGTAAAATGAGTGGTAGTCTATTCCCGAAGATGACTGTGAAGTTAAAAACAAAAATAAAAAGAAAGCAAATGCATAGCATTCAATTTCGTTCTGTTTTATTTAAGAAAATATTCTCTTTGGTTGAAGGTGACTCGCAGAGGGCGCTCTCAGGGGGGACAGGTTACTAGTTCCCAGCAAGAGCAAGCTTCCCCACCTCGGACTACTAGACTGAATGAATGGTTGGGGGAGGGGCTATATCTACCTCAGTTGGCTATCCAACTCCACCTGATTCACACGTATATCCATACGTGTGAATCAGGTGGGGGTTTGACAACTCTTAAGTTTGTAGAGGTATTTACCCATCAGAGGGACACCAACTCTACGGCTGAAGAGCAAAGTCTCAAAGTAAACAAAGAATATAGGTACATTGAGAGGTATCCCTCTTTTCTGTGTATGGATACATACACCGAGAGGTATATCACAATTCCCTGTGGATGTACATTGAAAATGAAGTCCACCTTAGTTCTGGGTCATGTTCAGGACTGCAGTATACTTGGTGGTTGGTCAGTAAGCGGTTGAAGGCTAAAACTTATCCATGTCTCAAGTGTCCATTACATCCAGGCCCCTGATAGTTAACCTTATATTACTGTAGATTCATTAAACCAGCTACTAACTCAAAATTTCAGTTCCTTGAACCAATCATCTTGATCTTGAAGTTTAACAGTTAATTATTTTTCTCATTAAATTTCACGTTTATTAAAAGTTTTTGGTGTTAAACTTGCAACATAAATCTACAATGCAGCTGTTTTATATATATATATATATATATATATATATATATATATATATATATATATATATATATATATATATATATATATATAGAAACATCTTGATCCAATATAGAAACATCAAGAAATACGGGCCAATAGGCCTTCTGCAGTTACAGATCTATTCTTCCCTTATACCCATTGTTTCGTGTTCTGTGTTTGTTCTCACCTCACCCCAAACCATTGTAACATGTCACCTCACCCAAATGCAGGTATTTAAACTCTGTTCATATATATATATATATATATATATATATATATATATATATATATATATATATATATATATATATATATATATATATATATATATGCTGTCTGTGTCAGCTAATTTTGCTAACACAGACACCAGTTATGTACATAAGGGAAATGTATATAATATATTTGATAAATATTTGTATTCATAATTGTTATATAATCATGGCACGAAAGTAAAAATCTTCCATTCTGTTTTTTAATACTTTAAAATCTAAGTCTATAAAACTTACACGCTGTACTTATCTCACCTCAAACCTGTATATGCGTTATTTCCAATTGTATTGTCGATATTTACAAATACCTATTCTCCCAATTTCATTTACTACATCCAACACTTACAAGCTTCGATAACAAGTTGAATTCATAAGCCCTATTTGCAACTCAAACGATTTAAGGTAAGTATTAGAGATAATAATACTTCATCTTATTCAGCTTCACAGCCTCCAAATTCTAAGATTAATAAACGGGCAGGTAAATAAACTTGTAAATTGGCTAGTAAATAGGCTACTAAAATGACATGTAAATAAATTAGTAAATGGGCCGTTAACATGAGATATAAAATGAACAAATAAATGATCCGTTAAAATGACCTGTATGTGAACTAGTAAATGTGCTATTAGAATGACTTGTAAATGAACTAACAAATGGATATATAAACTGGTTAGTAAATAGGCTTTTAAACTGCTAGTAATTGGACAGAGAACCTGAGATTTTTAATTTGATTGTTACTGTGCTTTTGAAGATCAGAAAAAAAAAACAATCAAATTAATTGTAACATTGTTTTGCATGGCAGCATCCAGAGCTGGGATGAGAGAAATATTCGAGGAAGATGCCTCCTCTTCCTCCTTCACGTATTCCCCCTCCCTTTATAGCATATATTCCTGAATCGTGTTTCCAACATGTTGTTGAAACACGTTTCGCGTGTGGCTTGAGACTTATCAACCTCTGTAGGGTTCTTAAGGCCACCGCTAGAGCTTACTGTTGAACCAGCAAGTATAATTTTGTTCATAACACGGTCCACGATTAAAGTAAACTCAGTATAGTAGGCATCATGCAGTCTTGGGAGACTATGGAGTTGGTTGCCTAGACTGGAGTGTCTTCTCCAGGGCGCAAAGCTTGGGTAGGTCGATATGGAGAAGTTGTTTTAGAGTGCTCTAAATATTTAGAACACTCAGTATATATATATATACACCGAAAAATGTGGTATACATCTCTCAGTGTATATTTCTGATTGTCCGAGGGCTTACCTCGTTTCTTTGTTATATACAAGGGTGTCTTAAGATGACATTCACCTTAATATTTGTCATATTAGCAAGACCAAGATGGCCTGGTGGTCTTGATGAGTCTACAAGAGCGGCGGGTAATGCCGTCAAGGAGATCTCTAGACACTTATTTAACAACTTAATGTGGGTCATAGTCCTGTGTTATTTGCTGTTATTTAAGTTATATAGCTGTGATAAGAACATGAGGACACTACAGAAGACCTTGTGCTTAATACGAAGCAGCTCGTATTCCTATTCATCCAAACTCATACATATTGTCTAACCTACGCTTGAAACAAGCCAGTAGTCCAATGTCATTTGTGTTAACTAGCAGCTCTGAGACATTTTAATGCACTGTTTTGGGGGATCTATTCTTCTACCTTTAGAATCCTGACTCTACTTTCAGACACGTATTTGTTTACGAATATTTATGACGGCTGCTATTGGCAAGAAGTTTTAAGATGTTCTAAAAAAGGTGTTCTTAAATCTGTTGCAAAATAAAATTAATAAAACCAAAATAAGGACAGAAAATTCCATTACAAGAGATTTCCGCTTTCTTGTAATTCATAATAATAATTAATAGTTACGTGTTATTGAAAATATCCATTAAAACTTCTATAGAGTTGAAATTAACTATTAAAAGTTCCTTATCATTGAAAGAAACCATTAAAAGTTCATTGTCACTTAAAATAGCCATTAAAAAAGTTTCATAGGTGAAAAACAATAACAACTTTTTGTTATTATCATGATCTCAGAAAGAAAGTCAGGACGAAGATTTAACATTGGCTTAGCGTAGATCC
>WNGS01000543.1:13789759-13809834 GCA_020271785.1 Procambarus virginalis | reverse complement strand
ACAGCCAGGCTGTCAGACTTAATGTGACCTCACCTGTCAGACTTAATGTGACCCACCTGTCAGACTTAATGCAGTGTCAGAAATCAAACTTTTACTGATTTCTTTAAACTAAAAGCTGTTAATAAAATATAATATTTACAGGCACCTTATGTACAAATGTATAGATGACACCAAGAAAACCTTACTTTACAACCGTTGTATATTCCCTAAGGTATGTGACCCAACCTTAAAAACATCAAGAACTCGCTTATCCTTAGGACAAACCCTCCAAAACGCCTATTGCCTATATATTTCCAATATTTAGATTAATTAATACCTCTTGAAAGTTTAATTTATGCCTTGAATATTTAGTATATACTCCAAATGTAGATTTGCTCTCCAATATTTGCCTCCAATATTTTAGATTTAAATCACCAATTTGTTTTGTTTAAAACACCAATATTTAGATAGAAGTCTCCTATATTTTAGGTTTATGGTTCCGATATTTAGATTTAAGCCTCCAACATTTAGAATTAGCCTCCAACATTTAGAATTATGCCTCAAGTATTTAGATTTGTCTCCATTATTTTGTATTAATGCCCTCAATATTTTAGATTTAACCTCCAATATTTAGATTTAAACCTCCAATATTTAGATTTAAACCTCCAATTTTAGAATTGTCCCCAATATTTGGATTTATGCCTCCAGTTTTTTTTATTAATGTCTTCAGTATTTTCACTTATTCCTCCAATATTTAGTTATTCAGTGGTCAATGCTGACAAAAAAAATAAAGAACTCATTTTGCCTCTCAAGAAGCTCTCGAGAGATTATATTTAGACACAATAACAGACAAGCTGCATTAGAACAGCAGATCAAGGCCTTTGATCCTTATTAGGAGAGCAGGTCCAGGCTTAGCATCCTTATAAGGAGAGGAGATCATGGCCTAAGCATCATTATAAGCAGATCAGGGACCTTAGGATCCAGTGATGAGTTATAATGCAGTAATCTAGGCCAATTTCCAGTGCTATATAGCTCGTTATCATGCAGGGGTAAACTACCGAACTGAACTGTTCACTGGAGGGAATCTGTTAGTGAATGGATGCTGTTGAAAGGTCAGAAGGAAGTGTTATGAAGTCATGCGGAAGTTTTTTTTTCTAACCGTTATTACTGCTATTGTCACTATCATAACTCCTATTACTACTAGTACTATTATTATTTATATAAATATAATAATAATAATATTATTATTAATAATGATAACAGTAAAAAACTTACTACAATGCCATAATGCTTGAATGAATGTGAAGGGAAGACCAAATATATGTATAAGTGTATTAAAACCCAAATTTTCCTCATTTTCTCAAGGTACTGTATACAATATTCTGAACAAGATTGTTGCTGTTGTTGTTGCTTTAGATTCAGCTACTCGGGACAAAAATTTCTAAGTAGCACGGGTTATGGTGAGCCCGAAGTGGACTTACCTGCCACAGGAGCGGGGCTGTAACTTCTAGGGTGACCAAGAGATTCTAGGAGTTTGCGTATATAAATCTGGCAGAGCATCTCACCTGTCGTCCATCTTTAGACGTTGTTGTAATGGTGCCTAGGGACGATGTCGAAGCCACAGAAGAATGCTGGAATATCGTGACTTCTGGGGAACTGTGGCTAGGGCTTTTGGGAATCGTCATCCCTACTCTGGACATCACGAGATCTGGGCTTATGAGAATTAATGAGATTAGTTAGTTTTGCCTCCTCAAGTAACGGTTAATCAGATCTACTTTACTAAAAAAAATTATTGCCCTTTACTGTCAATGCAGAATTTGTATTACTCCTTCTATTAGCCGTCTCACTGATAATAATAATAATAATAATAATAATAATAATAATAATAATAATAATAACCAAATCTGCCACAACCGTGCCATAGAAACAAGGGTAGAGATAGTAGACAATTACTGGTCAGGGGTCATAGTGATGTTAACTCCAGAGGTTAGGTTGTTATGGGTTTTACGTGAGACATCAAAGAGGATGTGAAGAACGTTAAGAAAGAACTTGAACAAATATGTTTTCTTAAGGATGACGTGAGCAGCGGCCTCACGAGAGAACACAAATGGTGGATATCTTATGAAGACACCAAGTACACGTCATGGAGGCACTAAGTTGACCTCACTCAGGCACAAAGTTTATCTCATGGAGGCACAATTTTATCTCACGAATGTATGAAGTATACTTCACGAAGGCACCAAGTTCACCTCACGAGGGAACTAAGTTAACTAAGTTCACCTCACGAAGGCACCAAATGCCTGGTCTGTCACCAGGCTGGACAAGAAAGTCTTAATATACAATTCATCGATTAAATAGATTAGATAATTTTAGAATAGATACTCTAATCGTAACAATTTATACCAATTGTTACAATAATGGTTGGCCTTAACAGGTGTATAACAATCTAAATCAAAATTGCAATTTTTGGCATAAAATGAATTAACATTTATGGGTATGTGTTCTTTACTAGACATGTGTAAGATGCTGCTGACAAATATGGAAGGAACTCATACATGTTTATAAAGGAACGCACATCACCTAGAACCGGAGGTGGTAGCAGTAAAATAGGTACCCGGAAGTTAGCCAACTGTTGTGGGATGGCTTCAAACTTCCTGTCCCCGACGACGGGAATTATCCGCTTTTTTTTTTAGAACGCTTTTCAAGATCATTATGATTCCGTCCAGATCTTGAAGGTTATGATTGTTCACACATAATTAAATCTCAGAATCCAGTGATGTAATTGGCTGATCTGTTATGAAGAAATCCTGTTTATTTTCAACATTGTTATCTAGTCTTTTCTCACTATTTGATACTTCGTAAAAAAATGCAACTGTATTGCCCAGTCATGAATGTACGAACCTAAGCAACCCACCTAACCTATCGAGGCAGATGTAGACGATGAGTCACAATAACGTGGCTGAAGAAATGATGACCAACACGATGAAACACAACACCGCTCCTGTGCCAGGTAAGTCCACTAGGGGCTCACCATAGCCCGTGCTACTTGAAACTTGTTCCGAGTAGCTGAATCTATAACAACAACAACATGATGACCAAGCCTCAACCCAGAAGATGGAGAAGCGACGACGTTTCGGTCCGTCTTTGACCGAACGAACGAGGGACCTGGACGACGTTTTCGGTCCGTCCGATCAAGTCGTGTGGAAAAGGACTTTCACACGATTTGATAATGATGGTCCGTCGCTTCCCCATCTTCTGAGATGTGGTTATCGATGTTGATACTGATAAAAACATCACTGTTTCAGGGATATTAATAATATTTCCCAAAAACCTCCAATTTGGCAGTTTGGTAAAGTCCATTAACAAAACGTATTAAGGGAGAGTATAGAGTGAATCATCAAGCATCTTGGGAGTGTGTTCGGGAATACTTTTCATAATAAGATAGGCTCCCAGCCTAAATTTAATCCTATTGACATTTTAGACTATAATTCGATTTCCCCGTTATAAAATAATATTGCTAAGCCATCAAATTACTAAATATGGTTTATGAAAATGTAATAATTGTTTTTATTCGTATGTGATAAGGAGTAAATACTGAAGCGTCTGAACGCAGTAAATGTGCAAAATAAACAGAAAAACTCACACACACACACACACACACACACACACACACACACACACACACACACACACACACACACACACACACACACACACACAAACACCTACACATGTCAAGTAATGGCAAGTTATATTACCTGGACAATAAAGGCTGCCGGACCCACTTGTCAGTCTATCATTATTTCCTCCCCCACCACCATTACCTCCCTCGTCACCTCCACAGCCACCACCTCCGTCATCTACACAAACAACATCACCATCAACACCAACGACAACACTATGATTTCCAACATCCTCACCCGCCATCACCATCATTACTTTCATCACTGTACCCGCCTCCACCGCAATCTCCGCCACCATCTTCAGCACCATCTCCACACATACCCTGTACATTTGCTCAACAAGAAGAATGCACTAAAAGATGAAGTCGTGGAAGCCACCTCCATCCACAACTTTAAGGCAAATTCGACGCAGAATACAAACATCATGAAACTGAAATTATATTGCACCAGTTACACCAAGTCAAGATGGCTTGGTGTACCATAATGAGCTAGACCTCACTCTCCAGTAGTCACACAGGAAGGGGTACACACAGAGCCAGACCTCACTCTCCAGTAGGCACAGTTAGGCAAGCACTGTTGGCTAGGTACCACTCTAGCAGCCTTCCTCTTACTGGAACTTGGCATCATTGCGTAAACAGCAGCCAATTACTCTCATTACCGCAAGTCGCGGGCGGAGAGGCGGTCACCGTGAGCGGTCGCATGACAGTTCGGCAGCTGGTAATGTTATTATCTTGGGTCTCTTCGTTGATGGCGAGTGCATCGATTTTTAAAAGTTAATTTGGAGTTGTCTATCTTCCGAGGTCAGGGGTTATTACATTAGTCTCCTGTTTCCTCCTAGCTTGTGTACTTACCTAGTTGCCTAGTTGAACTTACCTAGTTGTGCTTGCGGGGGTTGAGCTCTGGCTCTTTGGTCCCGCCTCTCAACTGTCAGTCAACTAATGTACAGGTTCCTGAGCCTACTGGGCTCTATCATATCTACACTTGAAGCTGTGTATGGAGTCAGCCTCCACCACATCACTTCCTAATGCATTCCATTTGTCTACTACTCTGATACTGAAAAAATTCTTTCTAACGTCTATATGGCTCATTTGGGCACTCAATCTCCACCTGTGTCTCCTAGTGCGTGTGCTCCTTGTGTTAGATAGTCTGTCTTTATCTACCCTATCAATTCCTCTGAGAATCTTGTATGTGGTGATCGTGTCCCCTCTAACTCTTCTGTTGTCAGTGACATGATGTTTAATTCCCGTAGTCTCTCCTTGTAGCTCATACCCCTCAGTTCGGGTACTAGTCTGGTAGCAAACCTTTGAACCTTTTCCAGTTTAGTCTTTTGCTTGACTAGATATAAACTCCATGCCGCATACTCCAGGATTGGTCTGACATATGTGGTATACAAAGTTCTGAATGATTCCTTACACAAGTTTCTAAAGGCCGTTCTTATGTTAGCCAACCTGGCATATGCGGCTGATGTTATCCTCTTGATAGGGGATATCTTCTATCCTCTATCCTCTTCAGGGGACAGGTCTGGCGTGATATCAACCCCCAGGTCTTTCTCTCTCTCTGACTCTTGAAGTATTTCATCTCCCAAATGATACCTTGTATCTGGTCTCCTGCTCCCTACACCTATCTTCATTACATTACATTTGCTTGGGTTAAACTGTAACAACCACTTGTTCGACCATTCCTGCAGCTTGTCCAGGTCTTCTTGGAGCCTCAAGCTGCCCCCCTCTGTCTTAATCCTTCTCATAATTTTGGCGTCGTCAGCAAACATTGAGAGGAATGAGTCTATACCCTCTGGGAGATCATTTACATATATCAGAAACAGAATAGGTCCGAGTACAGAGCCCTGTGGGACTCCACTGGTAACTTCACGCCAATCTCAGGTCTCACCCCGCACTATAACTCTCTGCTTCCTATTGCTTAGGTACTCCCTTATCCACTGGGGCGCCCTACCAGTTACTCCTGCCTGTTTCTCCAGCTTATGCATCAACCTCTTATGGGGTACTGTGTCAAAGGCTTTCCGACAGTCTAAGAAAATGTGTGTGTGTGTTTGTGTGTGTGTTCACCTATTAATGCCTGCAGGTCCTAGCTGTTAGCTCTTGGCCCTCGCCTTTCTAGCCATTGGTTGTCTCGTGTACTGACTTCCGACCTATTTTCTTTTTCATATCTACTGTATATTAATTCTTTCTCATATCTGTTATTTATTTCTCTCTCATACACTAGACCGTTTTTTCGATTTGCCGCTCCGTAAAAGATCCATCCTCATAAGCTAACCTAACCTACCCTAATATACTCCTAACATCCCCCTAACATCATCCTAACCAGACACGTTCGAACCCAATCAATCCACCTAACCTTTCGAGTCCGAAGCATGAAAAACGTAAACATTTATGAGCCGTGACTTTTCATAGTAGGTCGCATCAGTAACGTTGGTTACCATAACGTAAGAAACGCGACCTATTAGTTTAGCGATATGGTCGCGCACGCACACACACACACACTCACACACACACACACACACACACACACACACACACACACACACACACACACACACACACACACACACACACACTGGGGCGCCCTACCAGTTACTCCTGCCTGTTTCTCCAGCTTATGCATCAACCTCTTATGGGGTACTGTGTCAAAGGCTTTCCGACAGTCTAAGAAAATGTGTGTGTGCGTGTAGGGGGCCGGGTAGCCTGGTGGATAGCATGCAGGACTTGTAATTCTGTGGCGCGGGTTCGATTCCCGCACCCGGCAGAAACAAATGGGCAAAGTTTCTTTCACCCTGAATGCCCCTGTTACCTAGCAGTAAATAGGTACCTGGGAGTTAGTCAGCTGTCACGGGCTGCTTCCTGGGTGTGTGTGTGTGTGGTGAGAAAAAAAAAATAGTAGTTAGTGTAGTTAGTAAACAGTTGATTGACAGTTGAGAGGCGGGCCGAAAGAGCAAAGCTCAACCCCCGTAAAATACAACTAAGTGAATACTAAGTGAATACACACACACACACACACACGCTGCCAGGATGCTGCTCCTTGACCTGGCTTTTCAGCCGTCGGTGACTTATGTTAGTTCCTCCCGACATTTCTGCCCTAACCTCTTCCCTTTCCTGCTGAGTCCACTTGCGTGTTACTGGCCCTGGGAGAGTCCACTTGCGTGTTACTGGCCCTGGGGGAGTCCACTTGCGTGTTACTGGCCCTGGGAGAGTCCACTTGCGTGTTACTGGCCCTGGGGGAGTCCACTTGCGTGTTACTGGACCTGGGGGAGTCCACTTGCGTGTTACTGGCCCTGGGGGAGTCCACTTGCGTGTTACTGGCCCTGGGGGAGTCCACTTGCGTGTTACTGGACCTGGGGGAGTCCACTTGCGTGTTACTGGACCTGGGGGAGTCCACTTGCGTGTTACTGGCCCTGGGGGGAGTCCACTTGCGTGTTACTGGCCCTGGGGGAGTCCACTTGCGTGTTACTGGCCCTGGGGGAGTCCACTTGCGTGTTACTGGCCCTGGGGGAGTCCACTTGCGTGTTACTGGACCTGGGGGAGTCCACTTGCGTGTTACTGGACCTGGGGGAGTCCACTTGCGTGTTACTGGCCCTGGGGGAGTCCACTTGCGTGTTACTGGACCTGGGGGAGTCCACTTGCGTGTTACTGGACCTGGGGGAGTCCACTTGCGTGTTACTGGACCTGGGGGAGTCCACTTGCGTGTTACTGGACCTGGGGGAGTCCACTTGCGTGTTACTGGACCTGGGGGAGTCCACTTGCGTGTTACTGGCCCTCGTGTTTACCCTTGTCTCTGGTCACGTTTGTCATTGACTATATGTTCACTTTATCTCTGGTTCTTAAAATATGCAGGTATTTTACCCCATACTTATTTGTGTACCCCCACCCGCTTCCCCAAAATGGCGATCTACTAACCTTACCTATGATGGAACCTCAGAACAGTTGACTAACTACCAGGAGTTAGCTACTATTAGTTAACGTTATTAGTTATTAGTTATCACGTTATTAGTTATTAGTTAGTTAGCTACTATTAGCTAACTACTAGGAGTTAGCTACTATTTACTGCTAGGAGAACACAGGCCAACCATTTCTATCCCGCCCATGAATCTAACCCGGGATCCCCGATTGTGAATCGAGAACAAAAGCCAGTTGTACTACGAAACCTCTTTATCTTCACCAGCATGGTGAGCTCAAGTTCCCTTAGCCTTGAGGTCAAATTCCCTCAGCCTTGAGATTAAGTTCCCTCAGCCTTGAGATTAAGTTCCCTCAGCCTTGAGATTAAGTTCCCTCAGCCTTGAAATTAAGTTCCCTCAGCCTTGAGATTAAGTTCCCTCAGCCTTGAGATTAAGTTCCCTCAGCCTTGAGATTACGTTCCCTCAGCCTTGAAATTAAGTTCCCTCAGCCTTGAGAATAAGTTCCCTCAGCCTTGAGATTAAGTTCCCTCAGCCTTGAGATTACGTTCCCTCAGCCTTGAAATTAAGTTCCCTCAGCCTTGAGAATAAGTTCCCTCAGCCTTGAGATTAAGTTCCCTCAGCCTTGAAATTAAGTTCCCTCAGCCTTGAGATTAAGTTCCCTCAGCCTTGAGATAAGTTCCCTCAGCCTTGAAATTAAGTTCCCTCAGCCTTGAGAATAAGTTCCCTCAGCCTTGATGCTAAGTTCCTCAGCCGCTCCTCATAGCTCAGCCTTCGAAGCTCAGGGTGAAGTCTTGTATGAAGTCTCAGGATTTTCTGTATTTTTTTGTAATTTTTTTAAATTGGGATTCCACTCGTAATTTGCCTTCCCGTCATCTAGTTCTGTCCACCAGGTCTCCGAATCCCGGTCCTAAATTCGATCACCTTGCATTTATTTCTATTTTAGTCGAGCAGCCAACTGCTGGACTATCTATCTAGCCTCTTCAGGTCCACCAAAGCTTTCTGCAAGTCTCCTCTGATCTGATTCATGATTGATTGACAAAGACTAAGTCACCCAAGAGGTGGCACGGGCATGAATAGCCCGTAAATCTGATTCATCTTACTTCCTCTGTTATATTACTGACAAGAACATGATGAGTATTGGCTTGAGGTTCTCTTCTGAGGTTCTCCGGTGGTTCTCTTCTTGATATTTTCCCCCGCTTCTGATCTCTCCAATTTCACTATTATTAAATATTTACTCAACCAGATTACCGTATAACTATTAACAAAATGATTTTCATGTTCGTGAATGAGCCCTCGATGTGGAACACCGTCGAATTCTTCCTGGTAGTCCAGTAAGATGCATTCAACCCATCCCAATCTTCCCTGCGGGATCATTACCATTCTGTTATTGAACTCTACCGAGTTTGTTGAGCATGACTTCAAACCTGCGAACCTCTCTTAGTGGCGTATTTCAACATTTGTCCGTTTCTGATTAGTTGGTGTAGGAACTTGCAAGACACAGCGACACATGGGTCATGTCAACGACGCAGACCTGCAGTTTAGTGCCTCTTGGCTTGGTTTGGTGTTGGGCTTAAGGTCTATTAACCTATGGAGGGCTATTCTGGCCACTGCAATACCTTTCTGACCAACCAGCTTGTATACCTGAGGAGGACAAAAGTAAACCCGGCAGTGTATATGCAGGCGAGGAGTCACAATAACGTGGTGAAGTATGTTGACCAGACCACACACTAGAAAGTAAAGGGACGACGACTGATTTGATTTTTTGATTGTTGCCGCCGAAGGCGGCTAGTTTATTGTGCACCCCATACTCATCCTGTGAGCGGTAGCGCAAAAGCGTTACAGGGGGCACAAAAGGTCTTTATCAGACCTCATCTTAGATTATTACATAAACAATTTCATCTATCCTTCACACCTTATAGTTACAATGTCAGCTAGTTACAGAGAAAGTGCTATTTCAAGAGCTATATATATTTACAGTAAGTCATCATACATTAATGGTAGGTCTTATCGCTAATACATAATAGTTTGACCAATGGGGACATTACAGAGTCATAGGGGAGCTTCTGTTTATTATTAGTCCTCAAAATACACTACTTGTTTCTGAATCTCATATGTCGTTCATCTACTGGAAGCGAAATGTGGATACAGTGCAAGGATTTCAGGTAATTTATCCATGGTAATAAGATAGGTTGCCATATCATACAGAGTGAGCTTAGATCTATCTCTAAATGGCTCAATTTTACTACAATCCAAGATATAGTGTTCGAGTGTGTGTCCCTGTCTTTGTTCACACACTTTACACTTTACTTCATCTAGATCCCTATACAAGCCGACCTAGATGAAGTATAGTTCGGCTCGTATAGGGATCTAGATGGAGTAAAGTGTAAAGTGTGTGGACAAAGACACGACGACGTTTCGGTCCGTTCTGGACCATTCTCAAGTCGATTCTTAAGACATTCTCTCACAGTCGACTTGAGAATGGTCCAGGACGGACCGAAACGTCGTCGTTCCTTCCTTATGTTTTATTTATTCTTGTTAGTAATTATAATTGATCTGGATAAGAAACATTTAAACTATTTGGAGTGTAATATGACTATTGGACGTAATATAACATTAGATTAAAATTGTGTATGTATTTTGTTGATATTCCAGGTACTGTGTATATTCCAGGTGCAGTGTGTATTTCATATGCAATGTATATTCCAGGTACAATGTATATTTCAGGTGCAGTATATATTCCAGGTACAATGTATATTTCAGGTACAGTATATATTCCAGGTACAATGTATATTTCAGGTACAGTATATATTCCAGGTACAATGTATATTTCAGGTACAGTATATATTCCAGGTACAATGTATATTTCAGGTACAGTATATATTCCAGGTACAATGTATATTTCAGGTGCAGTGTGTATTTCATGCACAATGTATATTCCAGGGGTATGTATATTTCAAGTACAATGTATATTTCAGTTACAACGTATATCCCATGTACAGTGAACTGTATCATATTCATAGAAGGTTCAATTATGTTTTCACATAATTTGAGTACATATATGCATTAAACTGAAACTGAAAAGTTTTTTTTAAATATATTTGAATAATATAACAATATATGAATGGTCTCTCTCAGAAGGTCTTGAAGAAAATTTTTCCCAAAAAATAATGAAATGGTCTCTAAAGAAATGGTCTCTCTAAAGAAATTGTCTTACAAAAGAAATGGTCTCTCAGCGAAAGTGGTCTCCTCTCAAGAACGGGTCTCGCTAAGGAAATGGTCGCTATAAGGGAATGATCTTGCTTAGGAAATGATTTCTACTCGACAAGGCCTTCAACTTGGTCTTCACAACTGACAACATTACAGTCCTCTCCCGACGGGCAACAAATATTGGTGACAGGTCTGACAGTTATTCACTAATAATTGTTGCTGTAAGTGTGTCTCCACACTTACAAACCCCGAGGACGTCAACCGAACCAGGGACCAGATTCACGAAGCAGTTACCCATGCACTTTCGAACCTGTACATCTTTTCTCAATCTTTGGAAGGCTTTGTTTACAATTATTAAACAGTTGATGAGCTCCGAAACATAAGGAGGCTGTTTATAACAATAACAACAGTTGATTGGGAAGTTTTCACGGTTGTAAACTGTTAAATAAATGTAACCAAAGGCGTCAAAAATTGAGGAAAGATATACACGTTCGTAAGTACTTGCGTAACTGCTTGGTGAATTCCTCAAGCACTTGAGTGTCTAATTACGAAACCTGTAAATCCTCTTGTCAATCACGGCAGTTTAGATTATAATTTAATAAACAGTTTATGTGCTCCGAGGCGTTATGATAAATAAACAGTTTATGGTCTAAAGCAAAAATAACTATAGATTGTGAAGTTTCCAAGCTCGCAAACTGTTTAATAAATACAGGCTAAGCTGCCACGGTCGACAGAAGATGTACAGGTTTCGTAAGTAGAAACGTAAATGCTTGATTGATATCCTGACTCAGAATCTTTAGGAAGTCTTAGCCCTAGATAGCGTTTAGCCTTACAGTCACATCTTAACAAGTCACTAGAAGAGGTCAACGTGCCATTTAACTGTTAACTAGTCTGTTAATTTGACTGGTGATTATTCACTAGGAAATGCCAAGAGGCTATATAATATGAAACAAATATATGTTCCGCCAATATTATGAACAGATATATTATGAACAGATATATTAGGAACAGATATATTAGGAACAGGTATATGCTTTCCAATATCTGTCGTATTTTTTGGCAAAGGTATAAGACAAATTTTCAAAAATTTCTAGAGGACCACAACATAATGAAGAAAGATCAACGTGCCTTCGTTCCAAAACCAAAAATTCAGCAAAACGAATCCAATAGAATTCTTTAATTGTATTAAAAATAAATGATGGTCCGAATTCCACCTCTCCCCCCCCCCCCTGCCTCACGCAGGCGCAATATACTAAAAGGTAAAGACAAATCATTGATAAATTAAAAAAAAAAATATATTACCCTGAAACAGAATACAAGATTTGATTTAAAGACAGATTTTCCTCAAAGGATACGACATGTGGTATTACACTGGGAATTTATTCGACTTGAAAATGCGTATAAATATGATATTTAATGAACAAGTCTCAAAACTCCACAAATCTTGTGCAGATCACACCAGGATCTATTGAAATAAAGACTAGCATGGTGGCGTGAGACATGGAGAAGCTAGCGTTAGGAGACGAAACTTTTAATTAACGGTGTTCATGACGTTTTGGAAGTCTTAGGAGAACTTCCTGCCCTCCTAATCTGCCAGAGGACCCTTAACTCGCTGTTTTGGAAAAAATAAAATAAAATTTAATTGGAAAATAAATTTATATTTTGAATTACGTCGATATTTGACCATAGCGACTACGAGCGAAAAGCAAGAGGACGGGTTGAAGTTAGCTTCAGTTTAATTGCAGTAATATAAAATATGAATAGAATACATAATATCTGAAAAAAACAAGACTTGCCAAAATAAGAAACTTGTCCAAAAGTATGCAATAGCAATAATGCAAATAATAGTAATACAAATAATAATAATAATAATAATAATAATAATAATAATAATAATGATAATAATAATAATAATAATAATATAATGTCTTATTCATACACTGTTCATAGGATCATATTACTGCGGTTATTAAGTGAGGTACAATATTTGTATATATCAGCTACCAACAAACAAAATATACAAATATAATTGTACATATGTATTTTAGCTAGCAATAACACCAGAAGAATGCATGGTAACTTAGCTTAAAGAAACAAAATGTAGTACACTGCACTGAGTCTATACAAAGAGTTGGCCAGATCACACCTAGAATTCGCTGTAAAAAAAAATTTGGTCCCCCCAAATTACAAAAATGATGAAAGCAAACTTGAAAAAGTTCACAAAAAGGGAGACTAAACTAATAATCATAATCAAATTTGTAATTGCCCTAGGAACAGTACAGTAAATTGTTAAGTACGTTGGGGGATAAAGTGATTGTTCGGTGTTGCTGCTCAACTCTCGTGTTCCAGCTAACACCTGAGGGTTGTTTTCCAACTAACACCTGTAAGATGTTTTTCAGGAGACACCTGGAAGGAGATACTGAGACTTAACTCATCATTGAGATACGAGCCCAATACATATGAGTGTATATGAGCCCAATACATATGAAGATCTATATCCTCGAAAGAGCTAAAAATGATTTCTGTGGCGGATCGTTGATTGCAGGCAGATCTAATACAAGCCATCAACTTATAGACAAAATTTGCACCATTCGATTGCATTTTGAGAAGGTTTGGCATATTCATGAATGAGTTTAGTAACACGTGGTTTTCTCTCACATGGGTCAATAGGCCTTCTACAGGTGTCCTACATTACTATATTCCTAAATATAGTAGTATAAGTAAAGTAGTATACTTATGCTTAGTATACTAAGTATATTAGTATAAGACGGAGACAATGGAGAGAGAAGCCTACTTCACTGTTGTCTTCATCGTGTTGTAGCCAGAGAATGAATGATATCTTAAATGAAGATAACCTCGTTCTTATTCTAACAGGTGATCAAGAAGTGATCCAATCGGTCTTCATTTATCTGTCTCTTCCGTCATCCTCTTTCAGGAACATGCAGTCGTCTTAGGAAGCACACCGGCTTATCATTGTCATGTCACTGTGAAGATATCCTTGTGTTTACTGTCACTCTCATGCCAGAGCGATTATACCCTTCTGTCTACTATCTCTGTCATATCATTGTAACTATATCCTTGTGTCTACCGTCATTCTCATGTTACAGTAACTATACTCTTGCGTTTAGTGACATGTCTATAATCATAATAATTCTGTAATTTTGTCCTCTAGCATTGCTATAGTCAGTGCAATAATATCATTGTCTACTGGAAAACTATAGCTAACTATTGAAGGCTGAAATCTTGTTAGAAGGAAAGCGACAATAACACAACAAAAGAGACGGAGAACATATACAAGAAAATTTGTTAGGATATAAATACTGGTTACGTTTGAGCATTGGCAATTCAGCCTGAACAGCTCCCAGTGATAAGTGAAAAGAGTTGCCATAGAGACGTAACTGACAAGTATTGAAAGAACAACAGCTGGAAATACTGGATGAAACAATGACTGTATAACCAGACAAATATCGTTATGAATGATGAAAGAAATAGTGCTGGCCTCTTAGTGTATCTCACGAATTCCTTTTTAATGTTTCATTGACGAGGGGAGAGTTGCCAGGCAATAAGAAGACGGCATCAGCATTATGCCAGAAATGTAGATAAGGAGATGCCCATTGTTACTGACGAGTATTCTCCGTAAAGTTCATGGTGGGTTAATTAAGATGAACCTTACATCTAGACAGAATTTGCTATGCAATTATGAACATCTTGACAATTTGATATGTAATTATGAACATCTAAAAAGAATCTGATATGTAATTATGAATATCTAGAAAGAATTTTGGTATGTAATTATGCACAAAAGCTTTAAGGACGAGTACGAGTGAGAGACGCAACTGGTGAAATACTGCAACTGACGGCAATGAAACAAGACTGTGATGGGTAGATAGCATTTTTCTAGACTGCCAAAAAACATTTGACACAGCTCCACCTAAAAGCTACACAAACTTGAGAAGCAGGCGGGAGAGAACGGAATAGCACCGGAATGGGAAGGACCGTACCCAAGAGATAGTAGACCTATCTTCAGACAACAGGCTGCTGGTAAGGCATGACCCAAGAGCCGAGATTCGATTTCGTATGTGCAAATGGATTTCAAATAATTGAATAAACACAGAGGATCGGGACAGGAATGAGAAGATCTCATACGCAGTAAAGAATGAAGAGAAGACGGCTTCAGACTAAGAAAGGAAAGGCCTTGGAAGTAGACAACCATTGCCAGACAGACATTATATAGACAACCATATTTATGTTGGCAAACATCAACATAAGTAACCTTGGCAGCATATACTAAACTGGCCAATGTCCGCACAAAGCCTTAAGAAACCTGGACAACATTTACAAACACCTGGAGAAACATAAAATCAAACCGGAAGAGATCCAAAGATTTTACAGTAAAATTGGTTCCTGAGCTAAGGAGACTGATCTTTCAAAATTGAGATAAATTGACCTTACAACACTGGAAGGAGCAGTGGAAACATGCTAATGATATGCAAGATTTGTTGAGGATCAGGGAAGAAGGGACGAGGGGACATAAATGGGAACTGGAGACACGAGTGAGTTACAGAGTTATAAAAACTTAGTGTAAGAATCGAAAATAAATGGTAAATAAATAAATGGGTAAAGAAATGAAATAAATAAATAAATGCTTGCTCAAGCACAACTAGGTGAGTACATACCTAGTGTGTTTACAAACACACACACACACACACACACACACACACACCACACACACACACACACACACACACACACACACACACACAATAACAATAACTGGCGGGACCAAAGAGCCAAAGCTCAACCCCCGCAAGCACAAATAGGTGAGTAAACACACACACACACACACACACACACACACTGGTGTAAGTGCTGGGAAGACGGGACACCTCGAGCATAGTTCTCATCCTGTAACTACACTTAGGTAATTACACACACGTCTTGGCCGATGGGCGGGCAGCTTTCGGAAGTCGCAGTCCGTGGACCCTGGTTTGATTCCCGGCCGAAGCAGAAACAAATGGACAGTTTCTTTCACTTGAGGTTTCTGTTCACCTGTGAAGTACCTGGTACCTGGGAGTTAGACAACTGCTACGGGCTGCTTCCTGGAGATGTGTGTGTGTGTGTGTGTGTGTGTGTGTGTGTGTGTGTGTGTGTGTGTGTGTGTGTGTGTGTGTGTGTGTGTGTGTGTTAGTGAGAAATATATGTAATAGATATGATATAAAAATTAAGTCTGGAGTCAGAAGGTTAGACAACCGACGGTCAGAATTTACAAGAATTAACAACTCCTGTTAACAGGAGTTGTGCCTGTTAACAAATTAACAGGCACATATGGAAAATACAAAAAAACATACATACGCACACACAGAGACACAAACACACTTAGTATTAATGATACTCCTAGTAAGAAAAAAAAATAAAAAAAATGAAAATTTATGACAAATGATGTTCTGAAGAAGGAAATTTGTTATCGATTTGTAAGCAAAAAAGTCGAATATTTATCTTTAACGAAAAAAATTTGATTGGTGGACGATTGTTTGGTTAAAAAATAGAGAATGGCTTAAAAAGTAGATATTCCTGGTGGGTTTGGGTTGGGGGAGTGGTTGTGGGGGTCGGTGGGGTGGGGCAGGGGGGGGATGGGGAGGGGGGGATTGGGAGGGGGGATTGGGAGGGGGGATTGGGAGGGGGGGAGGCATTCATGGCTCAAAATGAGGGATATCAGAATAGCTGAAATAATACTGGAGGCGAGATAAGTCCTGGGAGTAGAGATGATGTGTTTGTGGTAAATATGTAGAAGTGGCGGTGGTGGTGGTGGTGGTGGTGGTGGTGGTGGTGGTGATTATGGTGGTGGTGCTTGTGGTGATGGTGGTGGTGGTGCTTGTGGTGATGGTGGTGGTGGTGCTTGTGGTGATGGTGGTGGTGGTGCTTGTGGTGTTGGTGGTGGTGGTGCTTGTGGTGATGGTGGTGGTGGTGGTGGTGGTGGTGGTGGTGATTATGGTGGGTGATGGGGTGGTGGTGGTAGTTATTGTGGTGGTGCTTGAGGTGGTGGTGGTGGTGGTGGTGGTGGTGGTGGTGGTGCTTGAGGTGATGGTAGTGGTGGTGGTTGTGATGATGATGATGTGGTGTAGTAGTTATTGCGATAGTGGTGTTGGAGGTGGCAATTTTTGCGATGGGTGTAATAGTGGGGTGGTGGTGGTAGAAGTGGTACTTACATAACAGTACTCACCTATCAGTGACTCTGGGGGAGTGAGTTCTAGCTCTTTATGCCCCGCCCAATACCCTTGTACCTGTTGCGTTACAATTTAATAATTATAACGTTCAGGTTTTTTCTCAAATCTCGCTTTAAAGTTTTGGATGTAGGTGGTTTCCACGACTTCTTTAAGTGCATTCCACTTGTTGACTACCCATTCAAGCTTTGTGTCATCAGCAAATATTAATATGTATGAGCTCGCAAACATTTAATATGTATGGGTAGGGTGTGCACATAAATTAGGAACAGCAGTGGTCCTTAGACTGAGCCTTGTGGGACTCCACTTCTTACATTCCAACAGCTTGAAACGCTCCCTCTGACTGTGACACTATTCTCTGTTCCTTACCCAGTTCAGTGTTTTCCTAGTTATTCCAGCCTTCTGTTCCATCTTGTACACCAGCCTCTCACGAGGAACAGTGTGAAATACTTTTTGACAATGTAGGAAAATACTGTCGACACAGACTTCTTTTTTTTAGTCTTATTTTAGTGACGCTGTCATAGAACACAATCAGGTTTGTCAGGCATGATTGTTGTCACTGTTGTTTTTCTACTGATATGGATATAGAACAGCTTTTGTGGGTCCTTAGCCTTTATCACAATGTTATTTTCATTTTGCCTCTCAGCTTCCCCTTTTGACGAGGGAGTATTTATTTCTGGTCCTCTTTAGTGCCTCTCTAAATTGTCTTCTGTTTCTAATTATCTTTACCTTTTCTAGGCAAATTTTTCTGTCCTTTCTGTAGCTTCCCTGTTTTGTCTGTTGAACCAGGGGATTACTTTACCTCTCTCGTGGACCTCATGCTTGAGGAGTGTGAAATGTACATTTTCCACCAAGGAATTTCCATCATCTTATTTGATCTCGTCCCCCTCCCATTTCTCATTTCTATTGCATTTCAAGCAGAAAGTCTCTCATCTTACTGCGGTGCCTACGTGTGTAGTCTCTCATCTTACTACGGTGCCTACGTCTGTAGTGTCTCATCTTACTACGGTGCCTACATCTGGAGTCTCTTATCTTCAACAGGTTTCTTTGGGTAACCAGCTCCTTCAGGTCCACTCCTCACGCACAATAATGCAGTAGTCGCTAGCTCCTCGAGGCATCCCAAACTCCATTTTTTCAGCCTCATGATGAACACCATTTCTTGTGGTTGTTGAGGTCTAGCTCTATATGTCTCGCCTGCTTGTAACACCTATAGCATTACAATTTTATGCTGACGTTCAAATTCTTTATAGAATCTCACCATAGAGCTGTAGATGGAGGTGGCTTCCAGAACTTCTTTCAGTGTTTGTTGTCTGTTTGTTGACTACTCGCACAGGGTATGAGTATTTCCATTTATTTCCAACTTCCACCCGTGTCCTCTTTTCCTACTTTCTCACAAATTGAAGAATCTATCCATGTATACTCTATCTATTCCTCTCAGTATCTTGTATGTGTGATCATATCCTCTCTGTTCCTTCTCTCTCTCTCCTACGGTTGTGAGATTTAGCTCCTTTAGCATTTCCTCGTAACTTAAACTACTTAGTTCTAGTTCCAGTCTTGTGGCAAGCCTTTGTGGTTTTTTATATTTTGGCTTTTTATGCTTCACCAGGTGCGGATTCCATGCCGGTGCTGCATATTACAGTATTGGCGTAACAAATGTTGTGTAGATTGCCTTGAAGGAGTCCTGATTTAGGTTATTAAGGATGCTATTATAGTGGCCAGCTATTATTCCATATGCTATTATTCCATATGCTGCTGATGTTATCCTGTTTGTGTGTGTGCCTCTGGTGTTAGTGTGGGAATTATGTTCACTCCAAAAGCTTCCTTTCCGACTTCTGTAGTTGTATTCCTCTTATGGTGTAGAGGCCGCCTGTTGGTGGTGTTGGTGGTGGTAGTGTTGGTAGTAGTGGTGATGGTAGTGGTAGTAGCGAGGATTGCGGTGGTAGTAGCGAGGGTGGTAGTGGTAGTGGTATGATGGTGGTAGCAGCAGCAGCAGCAGCAGCAGCAGCAGCAGCAGCAGCAGCAGCAGCAGCAGCAGCAGCAGCAGCGGCAGTGGTGGTAGAGCGGCGTACACCCAGGAGTGACGGGAACGATGCGAGTCAGTCTTGGGCCTGTAAGATGGCGGCCAGGCGGCGGACATGTCCAGGAACACCGCCTCCACACTACCATGGCTGGCTGGATGAGTGGCTGGCTGGCTGGATGAGTGGGTGGCTGGCTGGATGAGTGGCTGGCTGGCTGGATGAGTGGGTGGGTGGCTGGATGAGTGGGTGGGTAACTGGATGAGTGGGGGGTGGCTGGATGAGTGAGTGGCTGGCTGGATGAGTGGGTGGGTGGCTGGATGATGGTGGGTGGGTGGCTGGATGAGTGGGTGGGTGGCTGGATGAGTGGGGTGGCTGGATGAGTGGGTGGGGGGCTGGATGAGTGGGTGGGTGGCTGGATGAGTGGGTGGCTGGCTGGATGAGTGAGTGGCTGGCTGGATGAGTGGGTGGGTGGCTGGATGAGTGGGTGGCTGGCTGGATGAGTGGGTGGTGGCTGGATGAGTGGGTGGCTGGCTGGATGAGTGGGTGGCTGGATACATGGATGGGTAGTATATTGATGGATGGATGTAGTCTGGATGGAAGGTTGGATGGATACGTGAATGGATGGGTGAATGAATGGATGGATGGATGGATAGATGGGTGAATAGACATACACACGCGCGCGCGCGGCTCAGATTTACAATCCACGGACCCTGGTTCGATTACAAACCGAGGCAGAAATAAATGGGCAGAGTTTCTTCCACCTGATGCGTCTGTTCACCTAGCAGAAAGTAGGTACCTGGAGTTAGACAGCTGCTGCAGACTGCATCCTTTGGACATGTGTGTTGTGGTGTGTGTGTGTGTGTGTGTGTAGTGTGTGTGTGTGTGTGTGTGTACCCACCTAGATGTGCTTGTAGAGTAGATTTAGGCGTCTAGCCCGGCCTTCGGAACGTTCTTAGATAATGCAGTGATTAATTCTCACGCTTGTATTGTATTTACATTAAACATTTCTGATCGAATAGCTTTGAATGATGTTAGATGAATGACTTATTCATCTAACCTA